>OY740784.1:6801095-7261095 GCA_963514005.1 Raja brachyura
TGGGAAGGGAGGGTTTATATGAGCCATCTCAGCTCAAATTCGAGTGGGGTGGCTTTTCTGTTGGCCCCAAATTTTCTGCCAAGCATTTTAAAAGTGCAGGAAGTGGTGCCAGGACGTTTGCTCCATCTGGCCGTGAGCCTGGATGGCATGCCGTTGCATTTCATTAACGTGTATGCCCCTAGCTCCGGCACGATGCAGGCCGGCCTGCTTCGGGAGGTGAATGCTCTGTTGGGCACTATTGATAGGGGAGAGTGTGTCTTCCTTGGTGGGGACTTTAATTGCACACTTGAGGTGCGGGACCGTTCTGGTACTCAGTGTGCGCCTGCTGTAGCGAAGAAGCTGAGAGGCTTGATTGACTCCTTTGAGTTGGTTGATGTTTGGAGGGACCTTCACCCTGATTCCACTGCTTTTTCGCGGAGGTCTGAGGGCGGTGGTTCCCGCATTGATCGGTTTTATATTTCCCGAGCGTTTGTTTCCCGTGTCTCAGCGGCCTCAATGCGGCTGGTGCCGTGCTCGGACCATTGTCTGGTGCGTGTGGATTTCAATCCAGCGTGCGCTCGGGCTGGGTCCGCGTACTGGCACTTTAACAACAGGCTGCTGGAGGACCGGTGTTTCCGGGAGTCATTCACTCGGTTTTGGGTGAAGTGGAGAGAGAGGCAGAGGTGCTTCTCTTCCCTTAGGCAGTGGTGGGATGTGGGTAAAGCTCACATCCGTCTCTTTTGTAAGGAATATACATGGGGGTCGACTGGGAGGCGGGACTCAGCGGTCGAGAAGCTGGAGAGGGAGATACAGGACGCTGAGTCTCGCCTGGGTCAGTTTGGTGAAGACTCCAGCGAATGGGGAGAGTTTCAGAGGAAGAAGGAGGTTTTGAGGAGTCTGCTGCTTGAGCGATCTCGAGGCGCTTATGTGAGGTCTCGGGTCCAGATGCTGCACGAGCTGGACCGAGCGTCGCCTTTCTTTTTCTCTTTGGAGAAGGGGCGGGGAGCTCGAAAACAGCTCGTGGAGTTGCTTGCAGATGACGGCTCCTCTGTCACTGATCCAGAGAGGATTAATGCCTTGGTTAGGTCCTTTTATGGGACCCTGTTCTCTGCGGAAGGATTCAGTGTGGAGGCTCAGCAAGATCTGTGGGAGGGTCTACCGACCGTAGATAGGGGGGAGGCTGATCTTCTTGATGGCCCCTTATCTTTGGAGGAGTTGACTCGCGCCTTGCATCAGCTCAGGAGGGGTAAGTCCCCCGGGCTGGATGGGTTGACGGTGGAGTTTGTTAGAGCATTCTGGGACGTCCTAGGGGGTGACTATATGTTGGTTTTGGGGGAGAGCCTGGCGACTGGAGTGATGCCTCTCTCGTGGCGTAGGACGGTTGTTGTCTTGCTGCCTAAGAAGGGCGAACTCCGTTTGTTGAAGAACTGGCGTCCAGTCTCTCTCCTTTGCACAGAATATAAAATTTTTGCACGGGCAATGGCAAATCGCCTGGGCTCCGTGCTGCATCAAGTGATTCATCCTGATCAATCTTATACAGTCCCTGGCCGGTCCATCCAGGATAACATCCACCTGGTTAGGGACCTGATTCATTTAGTCCAGGGTACTGGTGAGTCAGCTGCTTTTCTGTCTCTTGATCAGGAGAAGGCTTTTGATAGGGTAGAGCATGAATACCTATTTGGGACGTTGCAAGCGTTTGGGTTTGGACCGCACTTCGTGGCCCGGGTCCGGCTTTTGTACGCTGCTGCGGAGTGTCTTGTAAAGGTTAATGGCGCGGTGCTATCTCCTTTTCATTTTGGGAGGGGGGTCCGCCAGGGGTGCCCTATGTCGGGCCAGTTGTATTCGGTCTGTGTGGAGCCGTTCCTGTGTCTTCTTCGGAGGAGGTTGACAGGCCTGGCCCTACCTGGCCCGCGGGTTGAGGTGATTCTATCGGCGTATGCCGATGACGTACTTCTTATGTTCACTGATCCTGGTGACCTGCGGAGGATGCGTGACTGCCAGGAGATATTCTCGGCTGCATCTTCTGCTAGGATTAACTGGAGTAAGTGCTCTGGACTTTTGGTGGGTCAGTGGCGGGTAGACTCCCTGCCGGAGGAGATGGCATTGTATGCGTGGAGTACCACGCACCTCCTCTATCTGGGGGTGTACCTGAGTCCCACTGAGGATGTTTGGCCGGCAAACTGGCAAGAGTTGGAGACGAAGGTGGTTGCTCGGCTGGGGCGCTGGTCAGGCCTGCTTGGAGTTCTCTCCTTTCGGGGGAGGGTGCTGGTCATAAACCAGCTGGTGGCCTCTATGTTATGGTACCGGCTGGCTACTCTTGTCCCGCCCTCTATATTTGTAACTGCTATACAGAAGAAGCTGGTGGATTTCTTTTGGGGAAATAGGAAGCATTGGATTTCCGCGGCGGTCCTGAGTCTCCCGTTAGAGGAGGGCGGCCAGTCCTTGGTGTGCGTGCGCACCCAGGTGGCGGCTCTCCGTCTCAGGACTCTGCGGAGATACATGTATGTAGAGAACCCTCCCAGATGGCACGCTCTGGCCACGTATTTTTTTCGTCAGGGTCGTTGCCTAAGGGGGGTCTCGCGGCTCCCGGTGGCGGGTGTCAGTCGACCCGCTCTAAGGGCCTTGCCTGTTTTCTATAGGGATGTGTTAAGAGTGAGGAATTTGGTGGTGTTCAGCCAGAGTGTTGTTCCACGAGGAGAGGGGGATGTTGTGGCTGCGGGTGTGGCTGGTCCTCATCCTGTCATGGTGGTTGTCGAGGAGAGGCGCGAGCCTAGAGTGGTTCAGATAGAGCTTACCCCTGCTCCGTCAGATCTGCTCATCGGGCCTAGGCTTCGGGATATTTCTCGGCCTCCGGCTCCGCATAATCTGAGCTGCCTTTCTGAGATGACCAGCATGCCATTTTGTGATGCAAGGAGACGCGCACTGTACAGGATGCTCCTGCACATTCTGAACCACCGTGCCTTCGTCTCCCGTCCTGACTCACCATGGAGGACGGTGTTACCATCCGAAGGCGGCGGGGGGCCCCAGTGGGGGTCCTTCTATAAGGGAGTTGTACCCCTTTATATTGGGGACCTGGGGTGGAGAGTGCTGCATGGAGCGGTGGTTTGTAATAAACTTTTGAGTCGGTTCACGGGCTCGTCTGCCGCATGTATTTTCTGCGGAGAGGAGGAGACCGTATTCCATGTGTATGTGGAGTGTGTGAGGTTACTGCCCCTGTACCAATATCTGAAGGGGTTGTTCCTCAAGTTCTGGCTGCATTTTAGCCCCACAATCCTGGTGTTTGGACACAAGGCGGGGAGTGGGGAGAGCCGAGTGTGGGGGGGGGGACTTACCTGTCGGTTTGCTCCTCGGCCTGGCCAAGATGGCCATTCGTGGGTCCAGGCAGCGGGCGGTCGACGGTCTGGCGAGAGTCGGCTGCCTGCCCCTCTTTCGGGCCTACGTCCGTGCACGTGTGTCCCTGGAGAGGGAACACGCGGTGTTCACGGGGACTCTGGAGGCCTTCCGTCAGCGCTGGTCGCCGCGTGGGGTTGAGGCGATTATAAATGAATGTACTGCTGTACTACAATGATCTGTTCATTATAGTGTGATTTTTGATTGTGTTTTGATGTGTTGTATTTTATGATTTGTGTTGAATAAAGTTTTTGAAATGGAAAAAAAAAAAAAAAAAAAAAAGAGGGAGAGAGAGAGAGAGAGAGAGGGAGAGAGATAAGAGAGAGCTAGAGATGTGTGTGTGGCCATCTGTGACTTTAAATTGTCCATAGACCTATAGTATTCACAGTATTATCACAAAATTGTGCTTCAATATTTAAGGTTTATCCAAAGAAACTTGAAATATTGACAAGAAATATTGACATGCAGGACTTGAGATTGCAGATGCTGGAATCATGAGAGAAAAACAAAGGGCTGGAGGAACACAACAGGTCAAGCAACGTCTGTGGAGGGAATGGGCAACAATTGGAGTCAAGACCTTTTTCACACTGATGGGTTATTTGGGGCAAAGCTGGAAAAGACGGATGGAGGTGGGGTTAAGCCTTACAAGTGATAAATGGATATAAGTGAGGGGCGGTGATTGGGTAATGGATGGGGTAAATCACAAAGGCTAGTGATAAAATGATAGAGGGTGTGGGTGAAATAATTTATATAATAGGATGAGGTTTAGGTTGTCCACCTTATCCTGTTTTCTGAGTTCTCTTGCTAATCGTTTATTGAAGGGATCTAGGTGGAGAAAAGTAACCAGGGAGCCTTCACAAGCTCTGGAATGCAGGTCAGACCTATTCCTAGATGGTCCAACCACATTGCAGCGACGGCAAAGAAGGAAAATTAACACCTCCATTTCCTCAGGCGACAGAAGACATTCAACATGTCTCCAAAGACTCTTAAGGGCCTGTCCTACCAGCATCCGACTCCATGCGATGAGCGCGATCAAACTAGAAGCGGGGGCCGCACGGAGGTCGGGTGACCCCCTGTACAGGGCCGTTCCCACCAGCATGCGCCTGCATGTGGCAAGTGCGACCAAACCGGCAGCAAGGGCCGCGCGGAGGTCGGGTGAGTGGTGCAACGCGGCGCAAAGTGAGGCGAACTTGGAGCGAAGTCTAAGGTAAGTTCGCCAGGACAGAGAGGGGCACACAGAGAGGGGCACAGAGGCACACACAGAGAGGGCCACGGAGCCACACACATAGAGGGTCACGGAGGCACCTACAGATAGGTTCATGGAGGCACGATGTCGAGGCGGTGTGTAATGCGTCGAGGCGACTGCGAGCCGACAAGCCGTTGCCGCGCGGAATTTTTGAACATAGTTTTTCGGAGCCCCGCGCGATGTCGGGACGAACTCCGCACAATTCCGCACGGCTCCGGCGATCGAAGTGGGACCGGCCCCGCGACGCCCGACGGCTCAAGCGACCACGTAAGGTCGCGCTCATCGCATAGAGTTGCATGCTTGTAGGACAGGCCCTTTACAAACTTCCACAGATGCGCCATGGATATCATTCTGTCAGGTTGCATCACAGCTTGGTTTGGGAACAGCTCTGCTCAAGACTGCAATAGGTTTTGGAAAGTTGTGGATATTGCCCGCAATTGATTTGATTGGATACCATGCAAAACAGAGACTTTCAAATGGTATGTTAGCATTCATAGCGAAAGGATTTGAGTATAGGAGCAGGGAGGTTCTACTGCAGTTGTACAGGGTTTTGGTGAGGCCACACCTGGAGTATTGCGTACAGTTTTGGTCTCCAAATCTGAGGAAAGACATCCTTGCCATAGAGGGGGTACAGAGAAGATTCACCAGACTGATTCCTGGGATGTCAGGACTTTCATATGAGGAAAGATTGGATAGACTCGGCTTGTACTCGCTGGAATTTAGAAGATTGAGGGGGGATCTTATAGAAACTTACAAAATTCTTAAGGGGTTGGACAAGCTAGATGCTGGAAGATTGTTCCCGATGTTGGGGGAGTCCAGAACAAGGGGTCACAGTCTAAGGATAAGGGGGAATTCCTTTAGGACCGAAATGAGGAAAACATTCTTTACACAGAGAGTCGTGAGACTCTGGAATTCTCTGCCACAGAAGGTAGTTGAGGCCAGTTCATTGGCTATATTTAAGAGGGCGTTAGATGTGGCACTTGTGGCTAAAGGGATCAGGGGGTATGGAGAGAAGGCAGGTACGGGATACTGAGTTGGATGATCAGCCATGATCACATTGAATGGCGGTGCAGGCTCGAAGGGCCGAATGGCCTACTCCTGCACCTATTTTCTATGTTTCTATGTTTCTATGTTTCCCAGCACCTCAATACAGGCAAAAATAATAAACCTGAATCGGTTTATTTACAGTGTTCATTTACTGATTTTTTGTTTGTTATAAATGATTTATTTGTATAAAGTTGTTATAATTCTTGTTATGCTGCTGCAAGTGAGAAATTCATTGTTCTGTTACAGGTACATACAACAATGAAACATTTTTGACACTTGACTTACCGTGCCTAAGGTCTCTTATTGTTTATTTTTAAAGATAGAAGCTGCAAATAGACCCTTCAGCCTACTGAGGCCAGGCCAACCATTAAACATTTGTTCACCGGGTTTGGAGACCCGCAGACTATCTTTGATCAGACTTTAGTGGCTTTATCTTGCACTAAACATTATTCCCTGTATCATTTGAATACACTGTGAATGGCTCGATTGTAATCATGTATTGTCTTTCCGCTGGCTGGTTAGCACAAAACAAAGACTTGTCACTGTACCTCGGTACACATGGCCATAAACTAAACAGAAAGAGTTGTTCTATATTATCCAACTTTTGCATCCATGGAAACATAGAAACATAGAAAAATAGGTGCAGGACCAGTTCGAGCCAGCACCACCATTCAATATGATCATGGCTGATCATCTCTACCCAGTGTCAGTTTTTTCCACATATCCCTTGATTACTAGCCCAAAGAGCTGAACCTATCTCTCTCGTGAAAAAGACATCCAATGAATTGGCCTCCAATGAATTGGTGAAATTGGCCTCCAATGCCTTCTGTGGCAGGGAATTCCACAGATTCACAACTACCTGGGTGAAATAGGTTTTCCTCATCTCAGTACTAAATGGTCTATCCCTTATTCTTAAACTGTGACCCCTGGTTCCGGGCAACCACAGCATGCGGAACATTTTTCCTGCCTGTAGCCTGTCCAATCCCTTAAGAATTTTATATGTTCCGATGATATCCTCTCTCATCCTAAATTACAGTGAATATAAGCCCAGTCGACCCATTTTCCCAGCATATGACAGTCCCGCCATCCTGGGAATTAAACTGGTGAACCTACACTGCACTCCCTCAATAGCAAGAATGTCCTTCCTCAAATTAGGAGATCAAAAATGCACACAATGCTCCAGATGTGGTCTCACCAGAGTCCTGTACAACTGCAGACGGACCTCCTTGCTCCTAAACTCAAACCCTTTCGCAATGAAGGCCAACATGCCATTAGCTTTCTTCACTGCCTAGCAGATTTCATTGATCTGCATGCTTACTTTCAGTGACTGATGTACAAGGACACCCAGGTCTCGTTGCACCTCCCCTTTTCTTAATCTGACATAATTCAGAAAAATAATCTGCCACCAAAGTGGATAACCTCGCATTTATCCACATTAGACTGCATCTGCCATGCATCTGCCCATTCCCCCAACCTGTCCAAAGTCACACTGCAGCCTCATAGCATCCTCATCGCAGCTCACACTGCCACCCAACTTTGTGTCATCCGCAAACTTGAAAATGTCACATTTAATTCCCTCGTCTAAATCGTGAATATATATTGTAAATAACTGGGGCCACATCACCGAGCCTTGTGCCACCCCACTAGCCACTGCCTGCCATTCTGAAAAGCACCCGTTAATTCCTCCTCTTTGCTTCCTGTCTGCCAACCAGTTCTCCATCCATGTCAATACCCTACCCCCAATACCATGCGCTCTAATTATGTACACTAATCCCTTGTGTGGGACTTTGGGAAAGGCCTATTGAAAGCTCAATTACACCACACCCACTGGCTCTCCCTCATCCATTCTATGTGTTGCATTCTCAAAAAAATCCAGAAGATTAGTCAAGCTTGATTTCCCCTTCGTAAATCCATGGTGACTTTGACCGATACTGTCACTGCTTTCCAAAGGCGCTGCTGTAACATCTTTAACAATCGACTCAAGCGTCTTCCCCACTACTGATGCAAGGCTAACTGGTCTATAATTCTCCGTTTCCTCTCACTCCTTCCTTAAAAAGTGGGGCAACATTAATATACTGCAAGAATATACTTATTTTTTCACTTGTTTTCACTTTTTTTCACTTTTCTGAGTCTGGAATCGGAAGAGTCAATTTTGCAAATTGTTCTCAGCGTGACCCATCTGCTTTGTAAAATCATGCATGAATATTGGTTTATGTTAGTTTGTTGCTGATGCTGCTTCCCACCACTAAAATTAGACCTATGTACAGCATGCTCCAGTGGACATTATTGCACAACAAAATCTGCAAGTCTTCAAAGTTCTGTTTATCAACAAAATTCAAAATGGAAAGCAATTAAATGTCATCCTTTGGCTGACTTTATTTTACAGATCAAATACAAGTGAACGGTCTCAGATTGCAAACTGTAAACAAAACTGTGCACGTCTTTGAGGAATTTTAAAATTCCACTGAAAAAAATATTAAAATCTTGTGTTAATGTTCTGACAACTGCAACTGCCTGACCTACTTTCTGTCCTGCATTATGTCCACTGAGCATTGAGTTATCATTGTATATTTTTAGCCCCACATCACCAAGTCTGCCTGGAATATGAAAGCATCGAAGAATAAACCCATTTTTAGATGGGTCACAGAGTCTTATAGTTATCATGGAAACAGGTCTGTCAGCCCATCCCATGCATGCTGACCAAGATGTCTTCTTAAACTTGTCCCGTCTGCCTGGAGTTGGCTCATATCCCTCTAAATCATTCTTGTCCATGTCATCGATTCATGGAGTCATATAACATGGAAAAAGGCCCTTCAGCACGACTTGCCCTTGCTGACCAAGGTGCTCCACCTGCCTTAAGGGCCTGTCCCACCAGCATCCGACTCCGTGCGATGAGCGCGATCAAACTAGAAGCGGGGGCCGCGCGGAGGTCGGGTGATCCCCTGTACAGGGCTGTTCCCACCAACATGCGCCTGCATGCGGCAAGCGCGACCAAACCGGCAGCGAGGGCCGCGCGGAGGTCGGGTGAGTGGCGCAACGCGGCGCAAAGTGAGGAGAACTTTGAGCGAAGTCTTAAGGTAAATTCGCCAGGACAGAGAGGGGCACAGAGAGGGGCACAGAGGCACACACACACACAGAGGGCCACGGAGCCACACACATAGAGGGCCACGGAGGCACCTACAGAGAGGGTCACGGAGGCACGACGTCGAGCCGGTGTGTAATGCGTCGAGGCGACTGCGAGCCGACAAGCCGTTGCCGCACGGAATTTCTGAACATAGTTAGTTTTTCGGAGTCCCGCGCGATGTCGGGACGAACTCCGCACGGCTCCGGCGATCGAAGTGGGACCGGCCCCGCGACGCCGGACGGCTCAAGCGACCATGTTAGATCGCGCTCATCGCATAGAGTTGCATGCTGGTGGGACAGGCCCTTTAGTCTCACCTACCTGTGTGTGACCCATTTTCCTCAAAACCTTTCCTATTTATTTACCTTCCAAATGTCTTTTAAATGTTGTTATAATAACTGCCTCAACTACCTCTGGCAGATCATTTCACACACCCACCCACCACCCTCTGTGCCAAAATGTTACCCTGTGTGTAGGGTAGAGGGCAGGGCTGAGGATGTCCTGGTTGGGTTGTACCTGGGCCTGGCCAAGCTGACCATTCGCAAGTCACAGCACCAGAGGGCATCGCCCGAGACGGCTGCCTGCCCCTTTTCCGGGGTGACATCCATGCCCGGATGGTGTTAGAGAGGGACTACGCACTGTCCATGGGCACCCTGGGGGATTTCCAGGACCGCTGGGCACCACGGGGTTTGAATGCATCCTTGACAAGGAGTTTAACATAGTTGTATAATAGTTCATCGTTTGTCATAAATTATGGTGGTGGGTTCCGTTTTGTTTTTACTGTACTGTATATATTATTTTAATATTTGATTAAATATTTTTTCCTGTGCCAAAATGTTGCTCCTAAGGTTCCTATTAAACCTTGCCCCTCTGACCATTAAACCATGTTCTCTGGTTCTTGATTTCCTCAATAGTGGGTAATAGACTCTGTGCATTCCCATCTATTCCCCTCAAGATTTTGTGAACTCTTCGGGATTTTATCTTGCCCATGGAATTTAACTTGGTCAAGTGCAAAATGTTTTTTGTTTAAATCAGGGCAGGTTAAATCAGGGCAGGATATGCACAATGAATGATTGGCCCTGGGGGTGTTTTATAGAACAAAGAGGTTATGGGTACAAGAAGCTATACCTGAGAGCATAGTTCGCTGAAAATGAATAATGAAAATGTACCTGTCCATATGTTTTATAAACATTCTAATTGTGCCTCTTCTTCTAGGTAGTCTACTCAAATGTACTCAGCACCCCTTGCCCATTAGGTCCCCTTTCAATGTTTATCCTCACACCTTAAACCTATGTCCGCTATTTTACACACCATCGCCTTGGAAAAGAGACTAAGCAATTCATATATATTACTAAAAGTAAGATCTTGAAATTTGATGGCATTGCACCCTGCTTGAAGTGGCAGGATATGGCACTTGAGTTTGGTGGTTCTGCACCCTGCTTGAAGTGGTAGGAAACTGCACTTGAGTTTGGTGGCCCTCCACCCTGCTTGAAGTGGTATGAAACTGCACTTGAATTCGGTGGCCTTGCACCCTGCTTGAGGTGGTCAGAAACTGCACTTGAATTCGGTGGCCTTGCACCCTGCTTGAAGTGGTAGAAACTGCACCTGAATTTGTTGGTCTTGCACCCTGCTTGAAGTGGTATGAAACTGCAATTGAATTTGGTGTCTTTGCACCCTGTTTGAAGTGGTAAGAAACTGCACTTGAATTTGGTGGCTTTGCACCTTGCTTGAAATGGTAGGAAACTGCATTTGAATTTGGTTGTCTTGCACCATGCTTGAAATGAAATTTCAAGGAATAGCCGTGAGTCAACTGCTAGCCCACCAGCCGTGAGTGAGCTGCCAGCACATCAGGCTTGAGTGACTGAGCTGCCACCCCAAGAATCAATTTGGCCCAAAATGTTCATACGAGCCCTCTGGAAACCAGTCCCTTAAGACCACACTACCCATACTAGCGCTGCAGTGCCTACCCTGACTAAAATTATAACATAGTAATAACTAAATATAAATAATAAAGGCATGGGAGAATTATGCCTATGTAAGAGACCGATCTCTTAGGTAGGCATAATTCTCCGTGCCTTTCATCCGCAGCGCTTGTAACACGGGAAGCTCTGTGCAGCCCACGTACCGTCAGCGCTGCCTGAAGCCGTCAATTTCAAGTGGGGCTGAAGGCAGCAGAAATCCTGCCTTTGCAGCACTGCGCATGCGCATCAGTCTACTGCGCATGCGCAGCGCAAGTTTCTTGGCGGGGTTTTCAAATATGGTTTGTCATGTACCAATGATGTGGTAAGTACATTTTGTGTTTAAGTTTTAAAATACCGTATTTCCCGGGTTATGGGGGTGGGGGGAGCACTCCTTTCACAGCGTATGGGGAATCTGGCCCGGGGTAAAGTTGCGGGGAGGGCACAAATGTTATGAATGAGGGGATTGGGATAATGCCACTTGCGACGCTCCTTGCACGGGGGCGTGGAATGCCACCATTCTGAGGCCGGGGTGGGGGGGGGGAAGAGAGAGAAGTAGCTCGGGTGGCTGAGCGGCCGGCGGGCCGTACAGCGGAACCAGCCGCCACCTTAGCTCCTTCTGCCGGTCCCTGCTCACCTCTGGCAGCTCTCCGTCTAAAAACCTCTCTCCTGCCGCTCGCTGGCCTCACTCATGTCCTTAAATTCCGACAGCGCGATTGAGGTTACTCGGCTGTGGGAATTTAAGGATTTGCAGGAAGCCGCTGACATGAGCGAAGTCGGCGAACGGCAGGTGACAGGTGTTCCGACGGAGAGCACTGCCAAAGGTGAGCGGGCCGGCAGAAGGCGCTGAAGTGGCGGCCAGTTCTGCTGTCGGGTCCCGGTGGCCACTTGTAGCTTCCCGAGCCGCTTCTATCCCCAGCTACAGTGCGTGGCTTCGCGCCCGGAGAGCTGCGGCAGCGGTGAGTGAGCGAGTTACTGGCAGCATCCCCGACACCCTCCTTCTCAACACTCGTGCCCTCCCCACAACTTTACCCCTGGCACACACTCTCCACACGCTGTGAAAGGAACTGTTCCCCCAATTGGTCTAGGACTAGGATACCTTGGGCAAATTGAAATGTCACTATTTTTTTAAATTTATTTATTTAACGGAGAGAACAATCTGTGCATGCGCGGTTTTATTTTATTTTAAAGCGGACTGAGTGCCTACCCTGAGTAATTATTCACGGCACGTGCCAGCATGGGACACACTTGGTCAAGCCTCTGGGAGTATCTACCTTTATATGCATTTTCAGAGTAAAATATTTATAATTGGATGCGATACAATCAAAATACTGCAGACAGCGAATTCCCTGTAATAAAAGTGCAATTTACTTGGCAGGGGAGCTGTTGATTACAAGTCAGGTGAAAAGCATGTACCCTGGAGTTCAGAATGGAATGGGTACCAGCTACATATATTATTAGGGAGGTCCAGTTTACTTCTGAGAAAATAATTGAACAGTTACTTTCATGGGGTCTCTTTCTTTCCCGAATGTTCCCAAGGAACTGATTAAAGACTGCATATCACATGCTTGACTAGTTCCCAATTAAAATGCAATCAGTTTCCACTTTAATAGGAGCCCATTACGAGACAACCATGGCTGGAATCCTTTAAAAGCAGAATTCTCCACGTTATCAATGGTTAAGCCACGAGTGGATCCAATTGCCGTTCCACCCAGAAGCATCATGCCAAGGCACTCAAAGTATCTTGTGTTCATCTCCTTGTGTGCAATTGTGCAAAATGCCATAATCCTGTATTGTCGTTCTAAACACTTGCTTACAATGTTCACAGCACCAGCATAACAACATCAAGTGAGCAGCTGAGAGATTTTTCTCTAAACAACAATTCTTCATAATTGCCTTTAGTAGCTAACTCAGTCATGCACACATAAAGCAATTGGGATATTAAAGATGCTCTTTGCAACAATCCACAACTGAATGCTCTCTTGCACATCTATTCTTTGATGTATTATTCATATTAAACAACAGGAAGGACATGTGCTTCTTTTCATCATGATTGGTGTATCATCCCATTGTATCGCGGTATGGTGCCGCTATTAATGGGTTAACGTTGAGAGATGTCTTTGATCCGAGAACCAGTAGCAATGTAACTACCATTCAGGTATCTAAATGATCAATACATGATCACAATATTGCTAAGAATTAACTTAAGAGGATGTTGCAAAAACAAAGCATAAAAAAACCTAAAGGATGTGCTCAACTGCTCTAGAGATGCTCTTTAAAACAATCCACAACTGAATGCTCTCTGGTACATCAATTATTCAATGTATTATTTACATCAAATATTTGGAAGGACATGTGCATCTTTTCATCATGATTGATTTATTATCCCATTATATAGTGCTATGGTGCAGCTATTAATACACAAGTTATGTCTTTATTCTTTGGAGTGCAGAAGGTTAAGGGGGGACTTGATTGAGGTCTTTAAAATGATGAAAGGGCTAGACAGAGTTGACATGGATAAGCTTTTCCCATTGAGGGTAGGGAAGATTCAAACAAGAGGGTATGACATGAGAATTAAGGGACAGAAGTTTAGAGGTAACATGAGGGGGAACTTCTTTACTCAGAGAGTGGTGGCTGTGTGGAATGATCTTCCAGCAGAAGTGGTGGAGGCAGGATCGATTTTAACATTTAAAAGTAAAGTGGATAGGTATATGGACGGGAAGGGAATGGAGGGGTATGGTCTGAGTGCAGGTAGATGGGACTAGGGGAAAATAAATGGCTGGCACGGACTGGAAGGGCTGAGAAGGCCTGTTTCCGTGCTGTAAATTGTTATATGGTTATTTGGTTATTTGGTTAAGTAGTTTCAGTTTCACCAACCCAAGTTCAATCCTTATTTCCAGTGCTGTCTGCGTGACGTTTACACCTTCTCTTTGTGATCACGTGGACTTTGTCCCAATCCTCTGCTTTCCTCCCACATCCCAATGAAATGCAGGAAGTAAAACAGGCAATCATACATTGATCCCAGTGTGGTTGGTGGCAGAAAGGGTGAATGGACACGAGAGGGAGAACAGGTTGCAGTGAATTACATAGGGAATGGGAGGAAGAATAGATTTCCAGGAATATGTGGAGGAATGATGGAATTATTCTGATAAGCAGCTTGACTTGGCAGGCTGAATCAATTAATTCTATGTATTAAGAACATGAGAATAAGTAAGACATTAGTAAATACTAGACCAAGTGTGGACCCGTTGGGTCCCATTCCCCCAACGCAATATTCCACCAAGCTGCGCATGCTCGGCTGACAGGCCCACAGTAACAGCAGAAATTAAGTTAAAGTTAATAACTTTGCGTTTAATATTTCCATTACCTCGCCATTCCCTCTTAGATCCAGCCGCAGCCCCAGCTGGCCCGGAGCAGCAGCATCGCCGCCCCTAGCCCCAGCGTCCAGCCCAGCGCCCAGGCCCCGGACCCCCGGCGCGACCTCTCCCTGCCCCCGGACCCCACACTGGCTCCAACCCCAGCCCAGGGCCCAGGCCACGGACACCCGGCACGGCCTCTCCCTGCCCCCAGACCCCACACCAGCTCCAACCCCAGCCCAGCGCCCAGGCCCCGGACCCCCGGCACGGCCTCTCCCTGCCCCCGGACCCCACACCAGCTCCAACCCCAGCCCAGCGCCCAGGTCCCGGACCCCCGGCACGGCCTCTCCCTGGCCCCAGACCCCACACCGGCTCCAACCCCAGCCCAGGGCCCAGGGGGGTGTTTGTAAAATAGAAGGAAACTTACCTAAAATTGTCACGTTATTATGTACCATTTGTTGCAAAAATATAGGTACACATATAGGTACAAACTAGATAAGACAGAGAGACAGAGAGACAGACAGACAGACAGACAGACAGACAGACAGACAGACAGACAGACAGACAGACAGACAGACAGACAGACAGACAGACAGACAGACAGACAGACAGACAGATAGATAGATAGATAGATAGATAGATAGATAGATAGATAGATAGATAGATAGATAGATAGATAGATAGATAGATAGATAGATAGATTTCAGCATTAAGTTGTATTCCATAAACTGTGCAGAGAGGAAGGCTTGTACTGATTTATACCGGTAACAACCCTTTTTGAATGTCCCTGGCCCAATGATCAAGCACCCATTTACTCACAATGAAGTAGTTTTGATATGTAAGCAGTGTTATACTGCAGCTAACACAGCAGGTACATTGAACTTGGCAAGAACCACAAACAGAAAAGTGTAAAACCCATAGATCTGTTTTTGTGATGCTGACTGGGGAATGATAATTGGCCGGTGAATATTCTCCTGTCTTTCTTTGAATTAATGTTATTGGACTTTGATATGCACAAGAGAGAGCAGATGGGCCAATGTTCAATTCTCTGAAGTGGAAAAACCATTACAAGTCCAAAGTATGATCCAAAGCAGGTGTCTTTGTTATTGGGAAGATGTCCAATATATCCATGGAGATGTAGTGATTTGATTCATTCACTGAAACAAACGCGTACGTTATTCTGTTATTAGTCAATAAACAGGAGAGCAGAGCATCGATGTGCTTGGCTTTCTTCAGCCATTCTCAGTACATTATCATGCAGCAGGAAAACACATTCTAGGTCAGATAAAGGGAGGAATTTTAACAAAAGAATGGTGTCGCAGCACCAGATTGGCCAGGGATTTGAAGGCAAGTCTGTGGGGTAACTGTTGATATTTACCCATGGAACTGCGTGCAGGTTGGGGATTTTGATACAGATGTGGAAGTCACAGAGAGAGACGACATAGAAACAGATCATGGGACCACATCCGTGATGACCATTCGTCCCATCACAGTCCCATCAGCTGTCATCAAATTCTACAACTTCCTATAGAATCGGGACAATTTAGCGTGGCCTGCAGACAGGGCCGGATTTACGTATAAGCTTCACAAGCTTAAGCTTAGGCCTCGAGATCTAGGGGGGCCTCGGAGTTACCTATAGGCTTCATAGGCTAATTGGGAGGGGCCTTACATAGGGGAATAGGAGGGGCCTCACAAGTGGAAAAGCCTAGGGCCTCTCTCGATCTAAATCCAACCCTGCCCGCAGATCTGCAAGATCTTAGGATGCGTACTGACATCAGAGCACCTAGAGGAAACCCTCGTGGTCACGGGGGGACATGCAAATTGACATAGACTGCACCACAAGTCAGGATCGAACCTGGGTCATTGGAACTTTGAGGCAGCAGTTCTACTAGCTGTGCCAGTGCGCTGCCCTTGTGCTTCTCACCACGTGATCTGAAGCGAGCAAGCATTTCTTTCAAGATGGCTTGTATACAAAAACAGGGATATAAGGTTGAGGTTCTACAAGGCGCTGGTAAGGCCACATTTGGAGTATTGTTAGCAATTTTGGGCACCGTGTCTGAGGAACAATGTGCTGGCTCTGGAGAGGGTGCAGAGGCGGTTTACAAGAATGATCCTGGGAATGAGTGGGTTAACATATGATGAGCGTTTGGCAGCACTGGGCTTGCACTCGCTGGAGTTTAGAAGAATGAGGGGGGACCTCATTGAAACGTGCAGAATAGTGAAAGGCTTGGGTACAGTGGATGTGGAGAGAATGTTACCACTAGTGGCAGAGTCGAGGACTAGAGGTCAAATCCTCCGAATTAAAGGACGTTCTTTTAGGAAGGAGATGAGGAGAAATTTCTTAAGTCAGAAGGTGGTGAATCTGTGGAATTCTTTATAGACAATAGACAATAGGTGCAGGAGTAGGCCATTCGGCACTTCAAGCCAGCCATCAATGTGATCATGGCTGATCATCCACAATCAGCATCCCATTCCTGCCTTCTCCCCATATCCTTTGACTCCGCTATCTTTAAGAGCTCTATCTATCTATCTCTTGAAAGCATCCAGAGAAACGGCCTCCACCACCCTCTATTGCAGGGAATTCCACAGACTCACCACTATCTTCGTGAAAAAGTATTTCCTCATCTCCGTTTTAAATGGCGTACTCCTCATTCTTAAACTGTGGCCCCTGGTTCTGGACTCCCCCAACATCGGGAACATATTTCCTGCCTCCAGCGTGTCCCATCACTTACTGATCTTATATGTTTCGATAAGATCCCCTCTCATCCTTCTAAACTCCAGAGTATATAAGCCCAGCCGCTCCATTCTATCAACATATGACAGTCCCGCCATCCCGGGAATTAACCTTGTGAACCTAAGCTGCACCTTCTCAATTGCAAGAATGTCCTTCCTCAAATTTGGAGACCAAAACTGCACAATGGACCAGGTGTGGTCTCACTAAGGCCCTGTACAACTGCAGAAGGACCTCTTTGCCACAAAAGGCCGTGGAGGTCAAATCAATGGATATATTTAAGACAGGGATAGATAGATTCTTGATTAGTACAGGTGTCAGAGTTTATGGGGAGAAGGCAGGAGAATGGGGTTGGGAGGGAGAGATAGATCAGCCATGCTTGAATGGCAGAGAACTTGATAGCCCGAATGGCCTAATTCTGCTCCTATTTCGTATGGCCTTATGTCCTTAAGATCACATGCTGATGGCTGTGATTAGTGCAGAGTGTTCACAATCAAGGTACATCCTCTTCCAGCCTCTGCTGAGCTGGATAATGTATTTAGTATCCCAGTGACAATGCTAAATTGTAAACTCATAATGATTGAGCACAGGATGGGGAGCCCTGCCTCAGCTCAAATGGGATGATGTTTCTAGGCTGCAGTCACAGAAAGATAGAAATATAGAAAATAGGTGCAGTAGTAGGCCAGTTAACCCTTCGAGCCAGCACTACCATTCAATATGATCATGGCTGATCATCTAAAATCACTACCTCATTCCTGCTTTTTACCCATATACCTTGATTCTGTTAGCCATAAGAGCTAATCGTACGCTCTCTTGAAAACATCCAGTGAATTGGCCTCCACTGCCTTCTAGGCCCTTAGGCCCAACTTGCCCACACTGCCCAATATGTCCCATCAACAGTAGTCCCACCTTCCTGCGCTTGGCCCATATCCCTCCAAGCCTGTCCTATCCACTAACCTGTCCAGCTGTTTCTTAAGTGTTGGGATAGTACCTCTTCTGGCAGCTCGTTCCACACACCCACCACTCTTATAAAGAGAGGTTGGACAAACTGTGACTGTTTTCTCTGCAATGCCAATGATTGAGGGGAGACCTCATAGAAGTCTATAAAATTATGAGTGGCATGAATAGGATAGTCAAAAACTTTTTCCCAAGGTGGAAATATCTAAAATTAGAGGGCATAAAGGTAAAAGGGACAAAGTTTAGAGGATATGTACAGGGGAAGGTTTATTTTACAGAGTGGTGGGTATATGATAGTGGTGTTTACGACAGGCACAGGGATAGGCAAGGAATGGGGGGTCTTGGATCATGTGCAGGCAGATGAGATTAGTTCATCTTGGCAACATGATCAGTGTAGACATTGTGAGTTAAAGGCCTGTGCAAGTGCTGTACTTTTCTATATTCTATGTTCTATGAGAATTCCACAGATTCAAAACTCTCTGGGTGAAAAAGTTTATCTTCATCTCAGTCCTAAATGGCCTGCCCCTTATTCTTAAACTGCGACTCCCGGTTCTGGACTCCCCCAACATCAGTCAAGGCATCTTTCTTCTTCCACGGATGCAATGATTAAATCCGAGGCATGTGGGAAAATGCTGAGTTCCCAATTCCGACCATGCAGATTTCAGATTCCCACCTTAGTTTTAGCCAGGACAATGATCTGCAACACCAAAGTATTACCACCAAAGAAGTCGCTGTAGCAGGTTACACTGGTGGTGGTTAAATTACCAATTGGTTACCATGGGTCTGGAATAACAATCGGGGGATTCAAGTCCACCTTGCACCAATTTAAATTCAAATTCATAATCTACAATAGAAAATAAACAGCTTCTACTGCAATATCATTAAATCCCATTTGGCTCACTTCCGGGAGAAAATATATCGTTCTTACTATTTCATGATCAGGACAATAAGATAGGAAGTCAATATTCTTTGCTATTCCTCCTCTTGGTCAGCCAGGACCAGTAGAGTCATAGTCATCGAGTAATACAGCGTGGAAACAGGCCCTTGGGCCCAACTTGCCCACACTGCCCAATATGTCCCATCTACACTAGTCCCACCTGCCCGCGCTTGGCCCATATCCCTCCAAACCTGTCCTAATCATATACCTGTCCAGCTGTTTCTTACATGTTGGGGTAGAACCTGCCTCAACTACCTCCTCTGGCAGCTCGTTCCACACACCCACCACCCTTATAAAGAGAGGTTGGGCAAACTGGGACTGTTTTCTCTGCAATGCCGGTGATTGAGGGGAGACCTCATAGAAGTCTATAAAATTATGAGTGGCATGAATAGGATAGTCAAAACCTTTTTTCCCAAGGTGGAAATATCTAAAACTAGAGGGCATAGCTTTAAGGTAAAAGGGACAAAGCTTAGAGGAGATGTACAGGGCAAGGTTGAATTTACGGAGTGGTGGGTGTGTGATAGTGGTGTTTACGACAGGCACGTGGATATGCAAGGAATGGGGGGGGGTCTTGGATCATGTGCAGGCAGATGAGATTAGTTCATCTTGGCAACATGATCAGCGTAGACATTGTGAATTAAAGGCCTGTGCCAGTGCTGTACTTTTCTATATTCTATGTTCTATGTTCTGGACCAAACTAAGTTAAACTCTACTGAACACCATTCATTTCCATGGCAAAGCAGACCTTCAATAGGGACCAGCAAGTTTCAGTTGATTTCTTTATTTTGCATTAATCTTAATGTGTTTGTTGACCTCAATACATTTCAAAGCAGTTAATTGTTCTTAAGTATTAATTGTGCTTAAAGCATTTATTGTTTTTTTTGTGTTTTCTGAAAAATAATTATCACAACTATTTTGATCAATTTGAATGTGTCTTAATCTCAGAGTATTTTCAGACATTCAACATTATTAGACAATGTTGACACCAGTTGGCCTTAGGATAGTAGTTAGCCCCATTAATGTTTATGGCAGGGATTTATTCAACAGGGATCATAGTGCTGATACCATTAACAGTTAATCTGTCATTAAGGTCGAATAGTTTCGATGTGTTGCTTTTCTTTATGCTATCTGTTGAATTTCTCACCAAATCAGCGATAATGGACAGATTCCAGCTAGATTTCTGCAGCACATTTTGTGCCGTGGCAAGGTTTCATAAGCAGCATCTTTCATGGGTAACACAAAAGGTTGGAGAAACTCAGCGGGTGCAGCAGCATCTAAAGGGCCTGTCCCACCAGCATGCAACTCTATGAGATTAGCGCGATCTAACGTGGTCGCTTGAGCCGTCCGGCGTCGCGAGGCCGGTCCCACTTCGATCGCCGGAGCCGTGCGGAATTGTGCGGAGTTCGTCCCGAGTTCGTCCCGGCACCGCGCGGGGCTCCGAAAAACTGACTATGTCCAAAAATTCTGCGCGGCAACGGCTTGTCGGCTCGCAGTCACCTTGACGTTTGCACACCGCCCCGACATGGTGCCTCCGTGAACCTATTTGTAGGTGCCTCCGTGACCCTCTATGTGTGTGGCTCCGTGGCCCTCTGTGTGTGTGCCTCTGTGCCCCTCTCTGTGTGCCCCTCTCTGTCCTGGCGAACTTACCTTTAAGACTTCGCTCCAAGTTCGCCTCACTTTGCACCGCGTTGCGCCACTCACCCGACCTCCGCGCGGCCCCTACTGCCGGTTTGGTTGCGCTTGCCGCATGCAGGCGCATGCTGGTGGGAATGGCCCTGTACAGGGGATCACCCGACCTCCACGTGGCCCCCGCTTCTAGTTTGATCGCGTTCATCGCATAGAGTTGCATGCTGGTGGGACAGGCCCTTAAGGAGCGAAGGAGATAGGCAACGTTTCGGGTCGAGACCCTTCTTCAGACATCTTTCATGGGTATGTGGAAACCAGCAGTTGCCATGCATTTTACACTTTAATGAAAGCAAATGCCTTTAATAAAAATGTCTATGATTCAAGAAAAGGAATTATTACAAAGTTAAGTTGTATAATTAACAGTAAGCCAAAAAACTGATTTGTTAAGAAAGGAAGTTACGACATGTCGGTGTAGAAAATCAAATCTGTGCAAAGAGCATTTTGAACCATAATGTTATTAGAACTCTGCTGAACTTAATCGAGTGGAATAAGTCATAAGAAAAATTGAAAGAAAGTCTATGAATCACGTTAAGGAGGAACAACTAATTTTAAAATAAATGTTAGGGATTACTGCTATTGCCTCTTACAACATGGCAGTACCTCAGACTGACCCACTCAGAATATTGGTTTTAAAGGTGTTACGTCTCAACACAATAAATCCATGCAAATTGTTGTGTTGCTGTCAGACAAAGTAAGGAGTAAGTGTTTTGCCTCCTCCGTCTATTAAAGTGTCACCATTGGGCATCATGTCAAACGCTTACATTTTGCATATCAGTCATTAATTTAAGTTTCAAAAAATATCTTCAGTTTTCAAAGACAACTTCGTCATTTCACAAATCTAAGCCAGAAAGTACGAGGGTGATAACACAATGTTTCATTGAATTCAATCTATTCTTTCTCATTTAACAAATGCTAAAATACCTACTTGGTATTCACCAAATTTGCTGCTCTATTTCAGATTTCCAGCATCTTAGATCTTCAATCCAAAGTTAATTTTCGTATAGATTCAAAAATATTCTGCTTCAATGTTTATGGATTTCATCGTCATCATATTGGATCATGAGGATTTGAGTATAGGAGCAGGGAGGTTCTACTTCAGTTGTATAGGGTCTTGGTGAGGCCACACCTGGAGTATTGCGTACAGTTCTGGTCTCCAAATCTGAGGAAGGACATTATTGCCATAGAGGGAGTGCAGCGAAGGTTCACCAGACTGATTCCTGGGATGTCAGGACTGTCTTATGAACAAAGACTGCATAGACTCGGTTTATACTCTCTAGAATTTAGGAGATTGAGAGGGGATCTTATAGAAACTTACAAGATTCTTAAGGGGTTGGACAGGCTAGATGCAGGATGATTGTTCCCGATGTTGGGGAGGTCCAGGACAAGGGGTCACAGCTTAAGGATAAGGGGGAAATCCTTTAGGACCGAGATGAGAAGGAATTTTTTCACACAGAGAGTGGTGGGTCTCTGGAACTCTCTGCCACAGAGGGTAGTTGAGGCCAGTTCATTGGCTATATTTAAGAGGGAGTTAGATGTGGCCCTTGTGGCTAAGGGGATCAGAGGGTATGGAGAGAAGGCAGGTACGGGATACTGAGTTGGATGATCAGCCATGATCATATTGAATGGCGGTGCAGGCTCGAAGGGCTGAATGGCCTACTCCTGCGCCTAATTTCTATGTTTCTATGTTTCTATATCGAGTGATTTGAACTGCTTTTATGAGAACCTGGGGAAGTAATTCTGCCCTGATGCCTGCATCAACATTACATAAGATAGTCACAAAAAAGCTAGAGTAACTCAACGGGTCAGGCAGCATCTCTGGAGAAAAGGCATAGGTGCCGTTTCATTTCCTTTTCTCACCCATTCCTTCTCTCCAGAGATGCTGCCTGACCTGTTGCGTTACTCCAGCTTTTATCTACGGTGTAAATCAGCACCTGCAGTTCCTCCCTACACATTCGATAAGATAGTGGCTGGTCCTTTACTTCAGCGTTACTTTCTTGCACTGATCACTGTTTCCCAAAGGTAGACAAAAATGCTGGAGAAACTCAGGGGGTGAGGCAGCATCTATGGAACGAAGGAAATAGGCGACGTTTCGGGTCGAGACCCTTCTTCCGACAGAGGAAGCAAATAGACGGAGGACTTACTCCTCCCCATGTCTGAAGAAGGGTCTCGACCTGCAACGTTGCCTATTTCCTTCGCACCTTACATGCTGCCTCACCCGCTGAGTTTCTAATCATTTTTGTCCACCTTCAATTTTCCAGCATCTGCAGTTCCTTCTTAAACTTAACTATTTTCCAAACATATTTTATGGCAAACTTACTGGCTTCTTGCAAAGAAAGTTCCAGAGGTTTGGAAATTTTTGGATTTAGAAATGTTTTCTCATCTCTGCCCTGAATGGCTGACCATTTATTTTGAGACTCTGGTCCTTAGTACGACAGCCCTGTTAGGTAAAACACCAACTCGACAACTATCTCATTAATGCTAATTAAATGTATCATCCTACCACAGCCACCGAGCAGTCCTGAACTACTATCCACCTCATTGGTGACCCTCGGATTATCCTTGATTCGACTTTGCTGGCTTTACTTTGCACAAAACATTATTCCCTTATCATGCATCTATACACTGCAAATGGCTCAATGGTAATGTGTAAAGGGCCTGTCCTACCAGCATCCGACTCCATGCGATGAGCGCGATCAAACTAGAAGCGGGGGCCGCGCGGAGGTCGGGTGATCCCTGTACAGGGCCGTTCCCACCAGCATACACCTGCATGCAGCAAGCGCGACCAAACCGGCAGCGAGGGCCGCGCGGAGGTCGGGTGAGTGGCGCAACGCGGCGCAAAGTGAGGCGCACTTGGAGCGTAGTCTTAAAGGTAAGTTCGCCAGGACAGAGAGGGGCACACAGAGAGGGGCACAGAGGCACTCACACAGAGGGCCATGGAGCCACACGCATAGAGGGTCACGGAGGCACGACGTCGAGACGGTGTGTAATGCGTCGAGGCGACTGCGAGCCGACAAGCCGTTGCCTCGCGGAATTTTTGAACATAGTCGGTTTTTCGGAGCCCGCGCGATGTCGGGACGAACTCCGCACAATTCCGCACGGCTCCGGCAATCGAAGTGGGACCGGCCCCGCGACGCCGGACGGCTCAAGTGACCACGTTAGGTCGCGCTCATCACATAGAGTTGCATGCTGGTGGGACAGGCCCTTAAGAAGGAACCGCAGATGCTGGTTTAAACTGAAGATAGACACAAAAAGTTGGACTAATTCGGCGGGACAAGCAGCATCTCTGGAGAAAAGGAATGGATGACATTTTTGGGTCGAGACCCTTATTCAGACTGGTTAGGGATAACGGAAACGAGAGATAGAGACGGTGATGTGGAGAGATAAAGAACAATGAATGAAAGATATGCAAAAAAGTAACGATGATTAAAGGAAACAGGCCATTGTAAGCTGTTTGTAGTGTGAAAATGAGGAACTAGTGCGACTAGCATGGCGCACTGACCTTAAAGCCCTCAGTTTCTTCATCGACTGCAGAACCATCCAATTTCCCTCCACTAACACTCCACTTCGCCTAGCGGAGCTGGCCCTCACACTCAAAAACTTCTCCTTTGACTCCTCCCACTTCCTCCAAGTCCAAGGCGTAGCTGTGGGCACCGGCAAGGGCCGCAGCTATGACTGTGTCTTTGCAGGGTACGTTGAACAATCCCTGTTCCAGGCGTACACTGGCCCTATCTATCTCCATTACATTGGTGACTGCATCGGTGTTACCTCCTGCACTCATGCAGAACTCATGGACTTCACCAGCAATTTTCATCCTGCAATCAAATTTACTTGGACCATCTCTGACACCTACCTCCCCTTTCTTGATGTCTCAGTCTCCATCACAAGAATTAAACTATTGACTGACGTCTATTACAAACCCACTGACTCCCACAACTGTCTCGACTGCACTTCTCCCCACTCTGCTTCCTGTAGAGACTCTATACCATAATCCCAAGTCCTCCGTCTACTCCGCATCTGGGCCCAAGATAAGGTGTTCCATACTAGAACACCCGAGATCTCCTCATTCTTTAGGGAACGGGGGTTCCCCTCTCCTATCATAGTTGAGGCCCTCACACATGTCTTCTCGGTACCCCGCAGCTCCGCCCTTGCTCCGCCTCCCCCTACTTGCATCAGAGACAGAGTCCTCCTAGTCCTTACCTTTCACCCCATCAGCCATCGCAAAAAACACATAATCCTCTAAACATTTCTGCCACCTCCAATGGGATCCCACCACTAGCCACATTTTCCCATCTCAACCCCTTTCCGCCTTCCGCAGAGACCATTCCCTCCGTAACTCCCTGCTTAAATCGTCCCTTCCCACCCAAAGCACCCCCTGCCCAGGTACCTTCCCCTGCAACCGCAGAAGATGCCACGCCTGTCGCTATACCTCCTCCCTCGATTCTGTCCAAGGACCCCGACAGCCCTTTCAGGTTAGGCAGATGTTAACTTGCATCTCCTCCAACCTCATCTACTGTATCCGTTGTTCAAGATGTGGACTCTAATGCCCCTGTCCCACAGGAAACCTGAACGGAAACCTCTGGTGACTTTGCACCCCACCCAAGGTTTCCGTGCGGTTCCCGGAGGTTTTTGTCAGTCTCTCTAATGGTCGAAAGAGGTTTCCACTTCTACTATGTTCCAGCGATTATTTCAAAAAATTCAAAACCGGCCGCGACTAAAATCAATAATTTTTTATTCGAAGCCGGTTGCGATGCTAGTTGAAGGTGGTTGCCGGTGGATGCAGGTAGTGGAAGGTAAGACCTTTTTTTCACCCAGTTTTATTCCACCAGGGAGATCTTACCTTCAACTACCTGCAACCTCCAGCAACCACCTTCAACAGAGAGACTGACAAAAACCTCCGGGAACCGCACGGATGGGGTGGGGCGCAAAGTCTCCAGGGGTTTCTGTTCAGGTTTCCTAAGTGGGACAGGGGCATTATACATCGCCGCGACCAAAGGCAGATTGGGCGATCGTGTTGCAGAATAGCTTCGCTGAGGCCACATGAACCAACCTGATCTCCCGGTTGAAGGACACTTTAATTCTCCTTCCCATTGCTACACAGACCTTTCTGTCCTCGGTCTCCTTCATTGTCAGATGAGGCTAAATGCAAATTGGAGCAAGAGCATCTCATATTTTGCTTGTACAGCTTACAGCTTACAGATATAAATATTGATTTATCTCATTTCAGGTGGCCCCGGCATTCCCTCTCTCTTTATCCGTCCCCCACCCACGTCACACTAGCTTCTCATTTTCACCCTACAAACAGCTGACAATGGCCTGTTTCCTTTATCATTGTTACATTTTTGCATATCTTTCATTCATTGTTCATTATCTCTCCACATCATCACCTATATCTCTCATTTCCCTTGTCCATAACCCGTCTGAAGCAGGGTCTCGACCCAAAACCTCACACATTCCTTCTCTCCAGAGATGCTGCCTGTCCCACTGAATTACTCCAGCTTTTTGTGTCTTTGCTCGATTGTAATCATGTATTGTCTTCCGTTGGTGAACAAAAGTGCTGGAGAAACTCAGCGGGTGCAGCAGCATCTATGGAGTGAAGGAAATAGGCAACGTTTCGGGGGGGGGGTGGGTGGGGACGGGGGAGAAGAAAGGAGAAAGGAAGAGGAAGAGCCCGAGGGCTGAGGGAGAACTGAGAAGGGGAGGAGACAACAAGGGCTACCGGATATTGGAGAAGTCAATGTTTATGCCGCTGGGTTGCAAACTGCCCAAGCGGAATATGAGGTGCTGCTCCTCCAATTTCCGGTGGGCCTCACTCTGGCCATGGAGGAGGCCCAGGACAGAAAGGTTGGATTTGGAATGGGAGGGGGAGTTGAAGTGCTGAGCCACCGGGAGATCAGGTTGGTTATTGCGGACCGAGCGGAGGTGTTCTGCAAAACGATCGCCAAGCCTACGCTTGGTTGCACTGACATAGATCAGCTGGCATCTGGAGCAGCGGATGCAATAGATGAGGTTGGAGGAGGTGCAGGTGAGCCTCTGTTGCGCCTGGAAGGACTGCTTGAGTCCTTGAATGGAGTCGAGGGGGAGGTAAAGCAACAAGTGTAGCATCTCTTGCGGTTGCAAGGGAAAGTGCCCGGGGACGGGGTAGTGCGGGAGGGAAGGGAAGAATTGACCAGGGAGTTATGGAAGGAGCGACCTTTGCGGAAAGCAGACAGGAGGGGAGATGGGAAGATGTGATGAGTGGTGGGGTCACGTTGGAGGTGGCGGAACTGACGGAGGACTATCTGTTGTATGTGCCGGCTGGTGGGGTGAAAGGTGAGGACTGGTGGAACTCTGCCCTTGTTACGAGTGGGGGGATGGGGAGAGAGGGCAGTGTTACGGGGTATGGATGAGACCCTGGTGAGAGCCTCATCTATAGTAGGGGAAGGGAACCCTCGTTCCCTGAAGAATGAGGACATTTCCGATGCCCTGGTGTGGAACACCTCATCCTGGGAGCAGATGCGGCGTAGACGGAGGAATTGGGAGAATTGTCTTCCGCTGACTGGATAGCACACAACAAAAGCTTTTCACTGTACCTCAGTACACGTGACAATAAACTGAACTGTTCCAGCTGTTGATGAGATCATCTCGTAAACTCAAGAGCACAGGCTGAGTTTGTTTCTTTCATCAGAGCACACGCCAACATTCCTGGAATGAATCGAATTACAACCTCCACTACACTCAAGCTGTTGTAACGATACCGGGGTCAGGGAAAGAGCGTTCGCGTCGCGGCCCTGTTTCCACCAATCTTTCCACCACCACGCACAAGAAGCACAAGAAGCGACAAGACAGACACCATCGTATGCAGATGCCGAGAAGTGCATTCAACTCTGGCTGAACAACTTCTAATCTTGTGTGTGGACTTGACAAGAGGGAAAAGTAACGATACCATATCTCAGGTGAGGACTGTGTTCAATATTCCCACTAAAATGGTTAATATTAATGATGCAACAGTTCTTACAATCGATGGTAGATACAGAGATAGGAATTTGACTTTTAACGTAAACCTACTATTCAATGCACAGTATTAAGATACTGAAGCCATTTGGAAGAGTAGTTTGGAAGAATATTTAACTGTTGTTTCATCCAGTGGTGTGGCATATGCAGTAAACGCCGTATCAGCAATCATGGAGCACATTGATGCTTTATCCTAGCGACAGCCAAAAGTTAGATGTACAATATAGGTAATGAAGCAAAGCTATTGATAGAAGCTCATTCATGTAAACCAATTATGCTTTTTTTTTAACACAGATATAAGCTGTTCCATGTAAATTGGCTAATAACGCTGTTAAAGTAGCAAAGTGATTCCATACAAACCTCGTGAAGCATTCACAAACTATAATAGCAAAAGATAATTTCCAGGCTTGCATCAATTACCCAAACTGTTTTTGAGCAGTTTGATTTTTTTTTTTTCCAATATAGATGGGAATTGACAAGCCTCCAAGCTCAACATTACATCCAGCAATTAAAACAAATTACTGTCATTTTCCATTCAGCAAATTTTAGCGGAATCATTACTTTGTTGATTGAAAGTTAACCTACTGCTTGAGTTCAATCATTAAATTATTCACGAGATTTCAAAAATTTAACTCGGTACATTCCTCACTATTATCAATTGAGCTCTCCATTCAAATTGAGCTCTTTGAGCGGGCAGAAGATTGTCCGCACAATGGAATTTTTTTCCCATTTTGGATCAGGAATGGGACACCGCGACAAAGTCCTTGAAACAGATTAGTCAGCAGAGTGGCACAGCTTGAGAAGATGCTGCCTCGTTGTGCCAGAGACTTCAGGATTGAGTTCAGGTGCAGTCTGTGTGATATCGGCATATTCCCCCTGCGACCATGTATGTTTTCTCTGGGTGCTCGGGAATTGACAGGTATGTGGGGAAATAATAGATGTGGCTAGTGTGGGAAGAGTATGAATGAATGGGTCCAAACGTCCAAATGGTAAGCTGAAGGGCTCGCTTCCTTGTTCGATAACTCCTTGACACTTTGTTAGTGTCTCACCAATTAGTCACAATGGCTCCAGTAATAAATTGTGAATTTTTAATTGCATTTAGTCTTTTCCACAAACTTCCTTGAGCAATATATTGTGAAATCATTGAGTTTTTATTAATGTTGATTCTCAGAGCTTTAATGCATTATCTGGCACCAGTTCAGCTTCAATATGTTTGTTTTCAAATGTTTATAACAAATTAAATTTATTTTACTATGTAGAATTGGTGCAAGTGGTTCAATCTACATTCACAACTTCAGCAGCATTATGCAAAGCCAACATTAATTTAATCAAATGGATAAGTCTCAATTGTTATTTGTTAAATTTAATAAAGGCAGTTCAGCCATGGTATGTTTGGATTGAATTGGCTGCACTAAACTGGCTAATTATTTAAAATGCACCTCCATTAAAGTGCATAAACATAAAGACTTTCCGTTATTCGAAGTGCCAACTATTAATAAATAATAACTAAAATAAATCTTCTTGCTAAATTCGAGAACGTTGCCTACATTCTATGGATTACTAAACTGCCAAAATTCAAGTAATTGGTGAAAAAACTAAATTGTTAAACCACTGGTCGGAGATGATTCATTTGCTAAGGTGATACTTTCAAGCTAACATGGTCAAAATTTAATTAAGTTAGAAAACGGTGCACTTTTTAGTGTAACGGTATAGCGTACTAGTACCTCTAAAAAAATTAAACGTCATTATTTATTTTTCGGGCCAGGTGACACATGTGTTCATTAAAGGTGCGCACCAGTACATCTTTGTCTACAGAAAGCACTTAGAAATAATGTAAATTCACAGGTTTGCATAGAAGAAATATATCAAGGTTTTGCTGAAGGAATAGTGAGAAATATGTAATTTAAGAAAATAACACCAAACCTTTGATATTGTTAAATAAATGTAACAAAAAGACATTGAATAGTGAAGTACAGGAACAGGCCTTTTTGTACACAATACATATGCTCAACTAGAAGTCTTTCCTTGTATACATACAGTTCTTAACACAGATATTTATCGAAATTAATCAGGTCAGTAAACAATTTTGCATGGGCAAATTCCAATCCTTGCAAAGCATTACTTGCCTTGTCCTGAAGTTTACAGGATGTGGCTGTCCGTCATACAATGCCAGATAATCATACTCTTCCTCCAGAGCAAATGATTGGAACACAATCTGTATTCTATTGCGTTCTTCTGCCACAATGATCCATGTACAGTTTGCACCATTTGGGTACCCATATGGGAAGCCAGGACTTTCTATCGTGCCATTTAATCCTTGTAATGTGCCTCCACAAGTATAAATAAACCCTGCAATGAAAAGGACATAAGAAAAAGGATTAAGGCCAATCGTGCAGACCAGGTTTATCCTTGACGCAATTTTTTTAAATCTCAAACTATGACAACCTGTGATGGTTTACCCCCAATCCACATATAAAACAAACTCTTCAAAGTTATTGTGCAACTTTCTCATGACCCTCCACAAGATACTTTTCATACTTAATATCATCGGATGATTCATTTTTTCTTAAAATTGCTGATATCTGATGACAAATCTAAATAGGATTGTCACGCCTTCACAGAATATGTTTTGCGGAGTGCTGATGGATTAGTATTCGCAGCAATGAATTCTGCATGACTGATGCACAGATCAGCACATAAGTATGGGAGCTGATATATCCTGGGCACTTTTTCAATTTGGTAAGTCATTTGCTATCATATTTGCTGGATAATAATGGAACCATTGAGCATAACTGATACTCAATATAATTTTAGCAAAAGCATGATTTTATTTTAAGTGATCTAGATGGAGCCACAACAACTTTACTTTTTATATCAATGTAGCAGAGATAGAGTTCGAAGATAAGCCCAGTGTATGCCTGGAACATGGATTGTTTGACGTACCCGAGAAAGAGGCAGGCATTGCTTTTTATGTTATGGATTGCAATGCTAAAGGAGAAATTTGCATCAGATATGATCTATATTGGTTTACTATCAACTTGGTTTTACTTTGAAAATGTCTTATGAGGCTCTCTCGTATCTGAAACTTGTCCTCCACTGAATGCTACTGGAGGAGAAACTTCTAAAGACCTTCTAATGGACATTTCAACTCTCCATTGGAAACTGATTGCTCTTCACCTTCCCAAAGCACAGGTACAATTATAACCATATAACCATATAACCATATAACAATGACAGCACGGAAACAGGCCCTCTCGGCCCTTCCAGTCCGTGCCAACCATTTATTTCCCCCTAGTCCCATTTACCTGCACTCAGACCATGGCCCTCCATTCCCTTCCCGTCCATATACCTATCCACTTTACTTTTAAATGTTAAAATCAACCCTGCCTCCACCACTTCTGCAGGAAGATCATTCCACACAGCCACCACTCTCTGAGTAAAGAAGTTCCCCCTCATGTTACCCCTAAACTTTTAGCCCTTAATTCTCCTGTCATGCCTTCTTGCTCGAATCTTCCCTACCCTCAATGGGAAACGATTATCCATGTCAACTCTGTCTATCCCTTTCATCATTTTAAAGACCTCAATCAAGTCCCCCCCTTAACCTTCTGCGCTCCGAAGAATAAAGACCTAATTATCACCAAATCAAAACATGAATTACATATGAACACTGGAAATGTTCTGGCATTCTGCTTCATTGCTCAGGCTGTTCAATATTCTGTGTCTGTGCCTGATGTAGAATAAAAAGCACAAGGGGAATTTTTGCAAACATATTTTGTGTGAAAAAAAAAGAAAATTTTGTTTGTAGATCAGTACAATTCATAGGTTTACTCAAGGTTAAATTTAATGATTAGAAGGTGGTAAAATACAAAACAAGCAAGTTTACCTTCATAGCCTTGTGAGAGTAAGAGTGAAGCAACATTTGCCTTTTCAGTCAATGCTGAGACAACAAGGAGGTCAAACCGTGAAACACTAAAGACTAAAGACTATTTGACCCTTTTGACCTCAATGACTTCTGATGTACTTTAGTTTGAATACAAGATTGTCTTTATTTTGTATTTTATAGTTGTATTTTATTGTAAATACAACTGAAAGTGGAATTCTGTTTTTTGGAAGTTCTACCTGGGTAGAGAGGAAGGGAGAATTATTTCCAATGAATGTACGCCAAGTAGGGCTGTACAGTGGGGCAGCGGTAGAGTTGCTGCTTTAAGGGCCTGCCCCACCAGCATTCAACTCTATGCGATGAGCGCGACCGAACATGGTCGCTTGAGCCGTCCGGCGTCGCGGGGCCGGTCCCACTTCAATCGCCGGAGCCGTGCGGAATTGTGCGGAGTTCGTCCCGACATCGCGCGGGGCTCCGAAAAACTGACCATGTTTAAAAATTTCACGCGGCAACGGCTTGTCGGTTCGCAGTCGCCTCGACGCATTACACACCGTCTCGATGTCGTGCCTCCGTGACCCTCTCTGTAGGTGCCTCCATGACCCCCTATGTGTGTGGCTCCGTGGCCCTCTGTGTGTGTGCCTCTGCGCCCCTCTCTGTGTGCCCCTCTCTGTCCTGGCAAACTTACTTTTAAGACTTCGCTCCAAGTTCGCCTCACTTTGCGCCACGTTGCGCCACTCACCCGAACTCCGCGCGGCCCCCGCTGCCGGTTTGGTCGCGCTTGCCGCATGCAGGCGCATGCTGGTGGGAGCGGCCCTGTACAGGGGATCACCCGACCTCCGCGCGGCCCCCGCTTCTAGTTTGATCGCGCTCATTGCATGGAGTCGGATGCTGGTAGGACAGGCCCTTTACAGTGCTAGAGACCTGGGTTCAATCCTGACTTTGGGAGCTATCTGCACAAAGTCTGTGGATTCTCCCTGTGACCACATGGGTTTTCTCCGGGTGCTCCAGTTTCCTCCCACTCCTCCCAAGATGTACAGGTTTGTCAGTTAATTGGCTTCGGTAAAAATTGTAAATTGGCCCGAGTGTGGAGGATAGTGCTACTGCATCTGGTGATCGCTGGTCAGCGTGGATTCGATGGGCCGAATGGCTAAAAGGCTAAAAGTCTAAAAATGTCAGTGGATCAAAAAAGTTATGTACTGTAAATATTAAATAGTCATGACCTTAGCGTGTAATGTCAAGTCAAAGTCAAACAAACTTTATTGTCATCTAGAAATACATTGATATATGCAGTTCCAAATGAAATTACGTTGCATTTGGCTCCCTGTGCAACACAATAAATTAACCGAAGGATAGGCATGGATAAAAAGGATAAATAGACAATGGTGGCAGCCCATTACATGGCATTCAGGAGTCTGATGGCTCGTGGGAAGAAGCTGTTGCGGAACCTTGATGTTCTGCTCCTTATGCTGCGGTATATTTTTCCCGAGGGCAGCAGAGTGAATAGTCCGTAATGGAGATGTGTGGGGTCTTTTATAATACTGCTGGCCTTAGACACACAGCGTTTGGTCGCAATATCCCCGATTGAGGGGAAAGAGGTCCCGATGATTTTTTCCGCTGTCCTCACCACTCTCTGCACGGACTTCCAGTCGGAGGCTCTACAGTCCCCAAACCAGACAGAGATACAGCTGGTCAGAATACTCTCTATGGTGCCCCTGTAGAAATTAGTGAGGATGGGATGGGGGAGGTGAGCTCTTTTCATCCGGCGCAGAAAGTGCAACCGCTGCTGCGCTCTCTTAACAGTTGATGAGATGTTATTCGACCAGGTCAGACTGTTAGTGATCTGCACCCCCAGGAACTTTGTGCTACTGACCACCTCCACATTGCTGTCATTGATGTGAAGTGGTGTGGGACTGTGCCGGGTTTTCCTGAAGTCGACGATAACCTCCTTTGTTTTCTCGACATTCAGGATCAGGTTGTTCGTATTGCACCAGTCCGCCAGTTGTTTCACCTCCTCCCTGTAAGCCAGCTCATTGTCATCCCTGATGAGGCCCACCACTGTTGTGTCATCTGCGTACTTCATGATGTGGTTTGTACTAAACCTGGCACAACAGTCGTGAGTCAAATACTATTAATATATTAATAGTATTTAGATGGTAATCCAATAGTATTAGTAATACTATTAATTCTGAAACTATTGTTATTCAGTAATCTATGCAATCTTCTCTTTAAATAAGTTTGACAAGAAATCACACAGCAGCTTTGGCTGCATTAGCAATCATTTTCTATTTATCATTGTCAGCCATACAAAGTGTAGGTGATGTGTGCATCTTTAACACCCACAAGGTTACTCTCAATGAAGTTTCTGCACTTTTAATGCTTTCATCGTTTGCTCATTTATATGATCAAACTGATACTGCTCCACCAGTTTTACTTTCTGCTGATCTGAGACTACATCAGTACATAGCAAAAATGTGATCAAATAATAGATCTCCTCAATTAATGACTCACCCGAGTCAACAATACATCTACATCCTTCATAAAGCATGTTTTATAAATATTCTAATGTCCCCCATTAGTTACATGACTTTTTATTACCCTCTCTACCTAAACTGCTGTAATCTAGATCCAACATGTACGATGGTTTTTCTCCTTTCTTTCCAATTGGCCACATTTATTTAATGTGATTTATGTTATTTAATTCTGTCTGAAGAAGGAAAAAAAAAAAATTCTGTCTGAAGAAAGGTCTCGACCCGAAATGTCACCCAATCCTTCTCTCCAGAGATTCTTTCTGTCCCGCTGAGTTACTCCAGCATTTTGTGTCTATCTTCAGTTTTTTTTAATTTTTATTTTAACATTTTTTATAAAGGTAGAAAATAGTAGATAAAAATTAAACCAAAAAATATATATATGTGTGTATATATATATAAAAAGTTGGGAAAGAATGGAATATTCTACAGATTTTACATCGTTGGAGATATATCCGCGTTTTATGAAATGTACTACTTCATCTATTCTTCGATTCTGGTTTCAGTCGGGTTCTCGTGCTGAACCAGTTTGCCCCTTCAAAGATTCAACAAATGGGGACCATATTTTTTTAAATAGTTCTTGTTTGTCCATTAAGACAAATCTTATTCATTACAAATATAGGGTCTCCCACATTTCTGTGGTCCACATTTTAATTGTGGGGGTTATAGAGCCTTTCCAAAATTTTAATATTAATTTTTTCCCAATTATCAGACTATAATCAATAAAAATTCTTTGATTCGAAGTCATGAATTGATTTGGTTCCGTTATTCCTAATATTATTAATTTTGAGTCAGGAGCCAGTTTGGTATTGACGACTTCTGAGATTATCTTAAAAATTTCCATCCAAAAATTATTAATTTTTATACAACTTACGAATGAGTGCAATAGGTTAGCCTCTAAGTGTTGACATTTATCACAAATAGGGGAAACACTTGGAAAAATTCTATTCAGTTTTGTTTTTGAATAATGCAGTCTATGCAATACTTTAAATCGTATTAAAGAATGTCTAGTGTTTAACGAACAGTGATGCTTATGTTGTAAGCTATCGTCCCAAATTTCTGGACTAATTGTTTGACCTAATTCATTTTCCCACGATTGCCTATATAAATCCGTATTTGGAGCATCGCTATCTAATAAAATACTATAAATATATGGTATCAGTTTTCTATCTTCAGTTTTAACCAGCATCTGAGTTCCTTCCAACAACATTCTCATCTTCATGGTGCCTTTGCCTTTTAATTTCCAATAGCCATTCTTTTTATTGATCGTTTGCCCTTGAGAAATGGTTGAGCACATTGGACAAAATAAAGTCTCGGAGCCCAACAATCTCGCAGCTCTGGTACAGAACAGTGTTGGAAAAAGTGGACACACCTTCAACCTGTCCAATTACCATCCCATTGTCTACTGAGAGTCATCAGCAAACTAGCATTCTCCACCATGTGATCAAGCAGCATTTGCTCACCAGTCACCTACTCCCAATGCTCAATTTGAGTTACATAGAAACATAGAAAATAGGTGCAGGAGTAGACCATTCGCCCCTTCGAGCCAGCACCGGCATTCAATATGGTCATGGCTGATCATCCAGAATCAGTACCCCCTTCCTGCTTTCTCCCCATATCCCTTAATTCCATTAGCCCTAAGAGGTAAATCTAACTCTCTCTTGAAAACATCCAGTGAATTGGCCACCACTGCCTTTGTGGCAGCGTATTCCATAGATTCTCAACTCTGGGTGAGAAAGTCTTTCCTCATCTCAGTCCTAAATGGCCTATCCCTGATTCTTAAACTGTGACCCCGGGTTCTGGACTCCCCCAACATTGGGAACAGTTCACCATAACATTGCTCCAGACTTCATTATCACCTCAGTTCAAGGAGTCGAGTTCAGTGGATTCAGTACAAAATTCGGGAACTCCTCACGACCATGAAGACGACTCCTCGGCAACCACCCGCAAACATATGGTGACAGCATAGTCTCCAGCAGTCGCCCACAAAGTCGTCTAAAATGTCGCCTAAGTGGGACAGGCCTATTACATGTAGTTCTGCTAAAGTTGATGTCAGTGAGAATCAAGGCCAAAATCCTCCACTGGCTGCAGTCAAACTAAAGGGGCTGTCCCACTTGGGCGACCTAATTGGCTCGTTTAGAAGAGTTTGAAAAAAATGACATGTAGAAGACCTCCTTCGACTTTGTAGAAGACCTCCTTCGACTATGTTCAAGACCAGCTTCGACTAGGCATGACTAACTTCGGGATAATTGGACACCGAATAGTGGAGAGTGAAGACAACCTCCTTCGATCTCCTTTGACCTCCCTTTAACTTCCCTTCGACTATGATGAAGACTACCTTTGACTACCCTCGATTACCTACGACTAACATGCTGCCCTACTACGACCTAATACGACTAAACCTATGAGTAAGAAATGCATTGATTTTTTCCATGGCGACCTTTTTTCACTTGCGTGCATTTTTAACATATTGAAAAAACCGCCGCGACCTAGCAGAGGCCTTGAGTACATGGGGACCACTCTCGAGCATGGAGGAGAGTTATGAAGACCTCCTAGGACCACATGTCGACCATGCTGCGAGTATGAGTCGAGGACAAACTCGCCTGAACTCGCAGATTAGGTCGCCAGGTGGGACAGCCCCTTAAGTACAGAGAACGGTGCTTGTGGCTCGAACACAATCATCTTATTTGCAGGATCCCCTCAGGGCAGCGTTCATTCACTTTCAAGAGCGTCATCAATGATATTCATATCTGTAGTGTATGCCTACGATTGCAAAGTGTCACTTACATTTACAAATCCTCAGAATTGGCCATTTTTTGGTGACTGTCGGCATCATTGACTGACGTATCAGGTCACCAATAACGTCGCGGCATGATGCAACGCGATGCGACGGGATGCGGCGTGATAGCGTATTGACGCGTTGTGTTTCCTCAAGCATCGCAACATTTTCTTTATCGCCGCTGGATTTTGAAATGTTCGAAATCTTTCGGCGAGCCTGATACGTCAGTCATTGACGCCGGCAGTTGCCGAACGAAATCGGCAAGTGGGACCAAACCCTTTATTCACCCCCTGCATAAGAATATGGCAAAGATAGGCACAAAATGGGGTGTCAAATGGGATAATCGAGAACGGAGTTAAAGGGAAAGAGAGTAAAGGGATGGTTAATGACCCCAGAATTAACGGGAAAGAAAGCTCACAAAGGGATAGGAGAGTATGGCCAAGTGTAATAGGGTTCGATGTGAAAGGGGCCACTTGTCAACATAATTGTATAAGGAGTAAGAGTGTTGTAAAAACAAGCCTGAAGGCTTTGTGTCTCAATGCGAGGAGCATTCGTAATAAGGTGGATGAGTTGAAGGTGCAGATAGCGATTAATGACTATGCTATAGTTGGGATCACGGAGACATGGCTCCAGGATGACCAAGGCTGGGAGCTGAACATCCAGGGGTATTCAATATTCAGGAGGGATAGACGAAAAGGAAAAGCAGGTGGGGTAGCGTTGCTGGTGAGAGAGGAGATTAATACAATAGAAAGGAAGGACATTAGCGTGGAGGATGTGGAATCGATATGGGTAGAGCTGCGAAACTCTAAGGGGCAGAAAACGCTAGTGGGAGCTGTGTACAGGCCACCTAACAGTAGTATTGGAGTTGGGGATGGCATCAAACAGGAAATTAGAAATGCGTGCAACAAGGGTAACACGGTTATAATGGGTGACTTCAATCTGCATGTAGATTGGGTGAATCAAATTGGCAGGGGTGCTGAGGAAGAGGATTTCTTGGAATGTATGCGGGATAGTTTTCTCAACCAACATGTGGAGAAACCAACGAGAGAGCAGGCTATTCTAGACTGGGTATTGAGTAATGAGGAAGGGTTAGTTAGCAGTCTTGTTGTGCGTGGCCCCTTGGGCAAGAGTGACCATAATATGGTTGCGTTCTTCATTAGGATGGAGAGTGACAAAATTAAGTCAGAAACAAGGGTTCTGAACTTGAACAAAGGTAACTTTGAAGGTATGAGATGTGAATTGGCCAAGATAGACTGGCAGGTGATTCTTAAAGGGTTGACAGTGGATGTGCAATGGAAGGTATTTAAAGACTGCATGGATGAAGTACAAAAGTTGTTCATACCAGTTTGGCAAAAGAATAAATCGGGGAAGGTGGTGCATCCATGGATAACAAGGGAAATCAGGGATAGTATAAAAACAAAAGATGAGGCATACAAATTTGCCAGAAAAAGCAGCCTACTGGAGGACTGGGAGAAATTCAGAATCCAGCAGAGGAGGACAAAGGGCTTAATTAGGAAAGGGAAAATAGATTATGAAAGGAAACTGGCAGGGAACATAAAAACTGACTGCAAAAGTTTTTATAGATATGTGAAGAGAAAGAGACTAGTTAAAACAAATGTTGGTCCCTTGCAGTCAGAAACAGATGAATTGATCATGGGGAACAAGGACATGGCAGACCAATTGAATAACTACTTTGGTTCTGTCTTCACTAAGGAAGACATAAATAATCTGCCGGAAATAGCAGTGGAACGGGGGTCAAATAAGATGGAGGAACTGAGTGAAATCCAGGTTAGCCGGGAGGTGGTGTTGGGTAAATTGAACGGATTGAAGGCCGATAAATCCCCAGGGCCAGATAGTCTGCATCCCAGAGTACTCAAGGAGGTAGCCACAGAAATAGTGGATGCATTAGTGATAATTTTTCAAAATTCCTTAGATTCTGGAGTAGTTACTGAGGATTGGAGGGTAGCTAATGTAACCCCACTTTTTTAAAAAGGAGGGAGAGAGAAAGTGGGGAATTACAGACCAGTTAGTCTAACATCGGTAGTGGGGAAACTGCTAGAGTCAGTTATTAAAGATGGGATAGCAGCGCATTTGGAAAGTGGTGAAATCATTGGACAAAGTCAGCATGGATTTACGAAAGCTAAACCATGTCTGACAAATCTGATAGAATTTTTTGAGGATGTAACTAGTAGAGTGGATAAGGGAGAACCAGTGGATGTGTTATATCTAGACTTTCAGAAGGCTTTCGACAAGGTCCCGCATAAGAGATTAGCATACAAACTTAAAGCACACGGTATTGGGGGTTCAGTATTGATGTGGATAGAGAACTGGCTAGCAGACAGGAGGCAAAGGGTAGGAGTAAACGGGTCCTTTTCAGAATGGCAAGCAGTGATTAGTGGGGTGCCGCAAGGCTCAGTGCTGGGACCCCAGCTATTTACAATATATATTAATGATTTGGACGAGGGAATTCAATGCAACATCTCCAAATTTGCAGATGATACCAAGCTGGGGGGTATAGTTAGGTGTGAGGAGGATGCTTGGAGGCTGCAGGGTGATTTGGATAGGCTGAGTGAATGGGCAGATGCATGGCAGATGCAGTATAATGTGGATAAATGTGAGGTTATCCACTTTGGTGGCAAAAACATGAGGGGAGACTATTATCTGAATGGTGGCAGATTAGGAAAGGGGGACATGCAACGAGACCTGGGTGTCATGGTACACCAGTCATTGAAAGTAGGCATGCAGGTGCAGCAGGCAGTGAAGAAAGCAAATGGTATGTTAGCATTCATAGCAAAAGGATTTGAGTATAGGAGCAGGGAGGTTCTACTGCAGTTGTACAGGGTTTTGGTGAGGCCACACCTGGAGTATTGCGTACAGTTTTGGTCTCCAAATCTGAGGAAAGACATCCTTGCCATAGAGGGGGTACAGAGAAGATTCACCAGACTGATTCCTGGGATGTCAGGACTTTCATATGAGGAAAGATTGGATAGACTCGGCTTGTACTCGCTGGAATTTAGAAGATTGAGGGGGGATCTTATAGAAACTTACAAAATTCTTAAGGGGTTGGACAAGCTAGATGCTGGAAGATTGTTCCCGATGTTGGGGGAGTCCAGAACAAGGGGTCACAGTCAAAGGATAAGGGGGAATTCCTTTAGGACCGAAATGAGGAAAACATTCTTTACACAGAGAGTGGTGAGTCTCTGGAATTCTCTGCCACAGAAGGTAGTTGAGGCCAGTTCATTGGCTATATTTAAGAGGGCGTTAGATGTGGCACTTGTGGCTAAAGAGATCAGGGGGTATGGAGAGAAGGCAGGTACGGGATACTGAGTTGGATGATCAGCCATGATCACATTAAATGGCGGTGCATGCTCGAAGGGCTGAATGGCCTACTCCTGCACCTATTTTCTATGTTTCTATGTTTCTAAAATGCTGGAGTAACTCAGCGGGACAGGTAGCATCTCTGGATAGAAGGAATGGGTGATGTTTCGGGTCGAGACCCGTCTTCAGACTGATGTTTTGGGTTGAGACCCTTCTTCAGAATGCCATGGCTGAACTATACCCTATGTTGCAGTTCTCAAACCATGGATCTAATCACCCTATGTTAAATCCTCAGATTTCCTGAAGCACCCAAAAGGAATTTTTATTCCAATCAATTTGTAGCTTCAATGTTACTTAGAAGAGTAGCTGCAGGGTTCTCGACCATTGATCCAGACACAAGCTCACATCTGACGAGCTGCGGAACTTGAAAATAATACTATTCTCAAGAAACTGGAAAAACACATTTAATTCCAGGTTCACTGACCCTGTAGGCGAACGAAAATCTACTGCCCTTATCCCAGGCCTAAATATGATTCCAGCTATCAATGTTGACTTCTGACTGTCTCCCCAGTGAAAGGGCGATTAAACAAGGGCTAATTTTACCATTGATGGGGAGAAGTGAACACACTGTCAAGGAAACGTCGGCCAATCTGGCCTAATCTATTGGCATGTGGTCCCAATTTACAAAGCTCATCCCCCAAAATATTATTTGGGAAGTTATTTTGCTTCCTTTCTCTTATTCAGTAACCATCCTCACTCCACAAAATCACTGAAGAAGGGTCTCGATACGAAACGTCGCCTATCTCCTTTGCTCCTTAGATGCTGCTGCACCCGCTGAGTTTCTCCAGCTTTTTGTGTAACCCACAAAATCACTCTCCTGGTTCATCAAAATAAATGGCTGGATTCTACCTGGCACACAATGCATAATAACTCATTCCTACCTTTTTATTTGGACTAGGTTTAGTTTAGTTTTTTTTTAAATTTAATTTAATTTTATTTTATTTTATTTTAGTTTAGTTCAGTGATACAGCTTGAGAACAGGCCCTTCAGCCCACCGAGTCCAACAATCACCCATACATTGGTTCTAATCTACACACAAGAGAGAATTTACAGGTGCCAATTAACCTGCAATCCTGCATGGCTTTGGAATGTGGGAGGAAACCGGAGCACCCAGAGAAAGCACATGCTGTTACAGGAAGAACGTACACACTCCATACAGGCAAGATTGAGCCCGGTTCTCTGCCACTGTAAAGGGCCTGTCCCACCAGCATGCAACTCTATGCGATTAGCGCGACCTAACGTGGTCGTTTGAGCCGTCCGGCGTCGCGGGGCCGGTTCCACTTCGATCGCCGGAGCCATGTGAAATTGTGCGGAGTTCGTCCCGCGTTCGCCCCGACACCGCGCGGGGCTCCAAAAAACTGACTATGTCCAAAAATTCCGCACGGCAATGGCTTGTCGGCTCGCAGTCGCCTCGACGTTTACACACCGCCCCAACATCGAGCCTCCGTGAACATATCTGTAGGTGCCTCCGTGACCCTCGATGTGTGTGGCTCCATGGCCCTCTGTGTGTGTGTGCCTCTGTGCCCCTCTCTACGTGCCCCTCTCTGTCCTGGCGAACTTACCTTAGACTTCGTTCCAAGTTCGCCTCACTTCGCGCCATGTTGCGCCACTCACCCGACCTCCGCGCGGCCCCTACTGGCGGTTTGGTTGCGCTTGGCGCATGCTGGTGGGAACGGCCCTGTACAGGGGATCACCCGACCTCCGGGCGGCCCCCGCTTCTAGTTTGATTGCGTTCATCGCATAGAGTTGCATGCTGGAAGGACAGGCCCTTAAGGCAGCAACTCTACAACTGCACCAACATGCCTGTGTATCTTGGTATAATTATTCCTGTTATTCCTTTGTGTCTCAAGAATTCTCTCTATGCTCTCAACAACTCGGTTAATTCAAATTATACCAGCATCAAATTGATTCACTCTGCGGACCTTTGTATTAAGACCGTTCTCCAATCATCCAGAAGTTTGGTAATGTTGAATTTGCTCCAACCATCTGCTCAATTTACCAATTTGTCTCCTGGGAAATTTGTTTCTGTTTACTTTTTTCACTCAAACTCACTCTTTTTTTCTACATCCTTCAGCAAATGGTTACTATTTTTTGAAAATCATATTGGAGAATTTCCAATAAAGGTCTTCTAATATCTTTCTGCTCATGATTGCATAGGTTTTGGAACCTAGGAACAAAGGGGAGAGTTAATGGAGATGTTCAAAACTACGTGATCTTGATGGTCGAAACAAAAAAGGGTTTTCTTTCCTCCAAAGGAGAATTAAATAACTAGATTTGTTAGATTTAAGATAATTGGTGGAAAGATTGAAAGGGATTTCGGAAAAATAAACTGCATTAACAAGTGTTGGGGAATACAGCTCATTACCTTGAAGGCAATTGGATGAGGGTTATGATCCAACAGCTGGATTAGCATTAAATTTATTTTTTGGTTGTTAGCCCCCTGGGTTGTTGGTTGCTTGTTCCTGAGTCGATGGAGCCTGGGTTGGCACCACTGAGGCATCAGGTGAGGACCTGGTGGTGATAGTGGTGAGGTCGGTACGGCAGTCAATGATGGCGCCGACTGATGGGCGAGGACGGACCATGTAGAAGTGAGGACGCCGCTGCCAGAGGGGGGAATAAAGGAGCACCCGGCACGGGGGGGGTGGGGGCGCCGTGAGGGAGGGGGGAGGGGGAGAGAACAAAGGGGGACCTGGTGCGGGGAATACTTTATAGCTCTGTAAGCGGCCTTTATGTGCAGCTATTTGCATACCATCGGTGTGCTAGCAAAGAATTTCACTGCATCTTGTCACTTGTGTCTCGTCACTTTATTAATTCAATTCAATTCAATTCAATACACAATGGGCTGACTGACCTCTTTCAGTGCTGCAAATCTCAAAGATCCTGTGTTTTGTGAGATTTCAAACTCTTTGTTGATGAAACAAGACCCTAGGTCGGTTCCATTTTATATGCCAAACAATGATTTTTTCTCTTCATTCTGCTCAAAGCTCGTTTGTAACAAAATTGTCTATTTGCTTTATGTTTGGGGCATTATTTTATCCCTTTGGAATAAAATGAAAGAAGCAATTGACTGCCTGACATTCACTTGCACTCTCCATTTTTATTCTCATCCACTCACACTCCCCAATGCTTTCATTCTCATCATCTTCATTTCATTTAAAAACCAAGGTCTGCCTTTGTCAAGTCACTATTTCCAGATATATCTCATTTCTATCATATTTTGTATTATGGCTCATGACCTTTCTTATTGGTTTCTCTTTAACCGTCACGAGAGTTTTATTGCCGTATGAAATGTCAATGGAACGATGAAATCCTTACTTGCTGCAGCTTTGCAGACCAATTAACGCATCAATATACAAATAAATATACAATAATCAGTAATACAATAATTAGTAATCAGCGTTACTTGGTAACCAGACTATAATTGTGCAAAATCAAAGTAAATAGTGAAAGCAAAACAAAGTTAATGATAGATCAGAGGTAGTTGGTGGTGTGGAGTGTTCAAGAACCATCAGGTGATGATGATGCTAATGATACTTTGTCACATTTACCTAGCTGAGTGCATTGAAATTCTTCGTCTTTGCATACAAAGTACACAAAAGAGTCTTCACCATGCAGCCAACAAAGTTACAAAAAGTACTCATCCCTTCTTTGTCCCCCCCACTGGGTCCCCCTTCACTCTCGGCGAGGCAGCCCATCCACCTCGGCCCGACATCTTCCACGGCCCGTCTCGACCCCGAGGCTCTGCCCTCAGCCTGACTCTGTTCGAGGCTCCGACCTGACTTCGTCCTTGTCCCACGATCGTCCTCGGAGCTCAGACCCGTCCTCAGCCCAACCCGACCTGGTCCTGGGGCTCCAACTTGACCTCAGGGCTCTGACCTGACCATCTCTCTTCGACCACTCACTCTGCGTCAACTTCTCTGTAGGCCTGAGGGGTGAGTCGTCCTCCATCATCGTCTGCTCCTGCGTCGGGCCTGCACGTGGGGAGAGTCCCGGCCCGCTGCTCACCGGATATAAGCTGCCTTTTTGATGCAATGCCCTCTGTAGATCCCATCATTGGCAGGGAGGTCGCTACTTATGGACCAGGCAATGTCTACCATTATAGACAATAATCAATAGACAATAGGTGCAGGAGTCGGCCATTCGGCCCTTCAAGCCAGCACCGCCATTCAATGATCATCCACAGTCAGTACCCTGTTCCTGCCTTCTCCCCATATCCCCAGACTCAGCTATTTTTAAGAGCCCTATCTAGCTCTCTCTTGAAAGCATCTAGAGAGCCGGCCTCCACTGCCCTCTGAGGCAGAGAATTCCACAGACTCACCACTCTCTGTGAGAAAAAGTGTTTCCTCGTCTCCGTTCTAAATGGCTTACTCCTTATTCTTAAACTGTGGCCCCTGGTTCTGGACTCCCCCAACATCAGGAACATGTTTCCTGCCTCTAGCGTGTCCAAACCCTTAACAATCTTATATGTTTCAATGAGATAGCCTCTCACCCTTCTAAACTCCAGAGTGTACAAGCCCAGCTGCTCCATTCTCTCAGCATATGACAGTCCCGCCATCCCAAGAATTAACCTTCTAAACCTACGCTGCACTCCCTCAATAGCAAGAATGTCCTTCCTCAAATTAGGGGACCAAAACTGCACACAATACTCCAGGTGTGGTCTCACTAGGGCTCTGTACAACAGCAGATGGACCTCTTTGCTCCTATATTCGATTCCTCTTGTTATAAAGGCCAACATGCCATTCGCTTTCTTCACTATCGGCAGCCTCTTTCATTCCAGGGCATTCCCGTGACTAATCCAGATCACAACACAACCAGTCAACGTGCTCTCTACCATACAGCTGTCGAGGTTGGATAGTGCATTTGCTGACTCTCTCCTCAATCTTCAAAGGAACTAGAATCATTGATGAGGTTTCTTTGTGATTGCACAGGGCAGATTCTTCTGAGGTATGGATGCCCAGGAACTTGAAGCTGTTGACTCCCTCCGCCTCCCTCCCATCAATGAAGGCCGGTTCATGAATCCGCAGCACTCTCTTCCTGAAGTCAATAATGAGCTCCTTGGTTTTGCTATCATCGTTGTCCTGGCACTTACCAATCTGATTACCAACCTCCCTCCTGCACACTGACTCATCACTACCCTTTATTCATCCAACAACGGCGACATCAGTGATAACAGCGGTGTGGAAAAGTGATTCCATTTTCAGAAAATATTGTTCCATCGCAGGATAATTTTACAATTGAGAAGATATCAGCAATGCAATTGGATAATTCATGCATCATTTGATTTCCATTTAAATTGATCCTTTTGCATTTCAACACACCAAAGAAATAGAAAATCCTTTCAACAGCAATTCATGTTGTCAGCTCAGGCACTAAGAGAAAGTTTATTATTCTAATAAAGCTATTTAGAGCACAGGAATACATTTATTAGTTTTATTATGCACATACAGCATTTAAACTCATTTAAAAATAACAATTAAAATTTAAAATGGTGTACTTTAGCTCGTTCCAATTCCCGATTAAAATTAAAGTCTGCTTCTCTCAATTTCCGGACATTTTTGATTGGCACTTGGTAGTTCCAATTGATAAATAAGTAATTGCTGCTGGAATGTGATCTATTACGGTTTGAAAATATTACAATCCCATTGCAAACAGTCAAAACCCTTGCTTATAAAATGGATGGGTTAACGTGATACTAACCTTATGATTTTATCTACAGAATCTCTTATGGACAGGGTGCAGGAGAAGCTGAGAAATGCATTTTTGTCAGTCTTGATACTTGCCAAGTCACTTCACATTCAAGATATCCATGTTGTCCCACCCCTTCTCACTATGTGGCATTCAGTATCATAAAGAATCTTTCAAAATAATATATAATTCTACCAGAAAGAACAGCTTCCAGGAATCCATCTTAACCAGGCTACTTCTCTACGTCGGCGAGACCAAGCGCAGGCTCAGCGATCGTTTCGCAGAACACCTCCGCTCAGTCCGGCTTAACCAAGCTCTTAGCTCCCAGTGGCTCAGCACTTTAACTCCCCCTCCCATTCCCAATCTGACCTTTCTGTCCTGGTTCTCCTCCATCGTCAGAGTGAGGCACAGTGCAAATTGGAGGAACAGCACCTCATATTTTGCTTGGGTAATTTACACCCCAGCAGTATGAACATTGACTTCTCTATATTCAGGTAGCCTTTGCTCTCTCTCTTCATCCCCCCCCCCCCCCCCCCTTCCCAGTTACTTGGTTACTTGGTTACTTGGTCCTCCAAAATATTCCAACTGGAATTTAAACTGGAGGTGGTGAAGGGAGGGGTTGAGCCAGAGAGGGTTATTGGGAAGAAAGTGCCACTTTAAATGTAGTTGCATCTGGCTGGGCAACCGTGGCTTGGTGGAGATTATTCCATGCTTTAATAGTGCGTGGAAAGAACGAATTGCTGTACACATCTGTCTTTGAAGCTGGGACCACAAGTTGGAACGAATGCCCTCGTCTGCTCCTAATTGGTTTGGGGTTGGTGTAGGTCTTGTGATCTATGTCTTGCTGACCATTTAACATTTTGTAAAAACAGGTCAAACGGTGAGCGTCACGTCTGTCTTGGAGAGGGTTCCACCCCAGAGAATTCAGAAGTTTGGTGACACTCGCTTCTCTCTCGTAGGTGTTAGTAACAAATCGAGTGGCCTGTCTTTGGACACGTTCGATGGATGAAATGTTTTTATCTGTGTATGGGTCCCAAGCTGCAACTGCGTAGTCCAGATGAGATCGAACGAGGGTGAAATACAGCTTCTCCTTGACAGAAGCTGAACAATGATGGAAGTTGCGCCTCAGGAAGTTTAGGACACCTGTTGCTTTCACTGTTACATGATGAGTCTGACCATTCCAACGTAGATCATTCTGCAATTTGATGCCAAGATACTTGGTTTGTTTGGATTCTTCAAGGGTGACACCAAGTATGTTGTAAGATGTGACGCCTGGATTCCTCTTTCTGGTGACACGCATGGTTTCACATTTGGAAGGGTTGAACTGCATGCCCCATTGTTGTGACCACTCGACCATAGTATCGAGATTCTTTTGGAGAGCATCTTCATCATCAGCTGACTTAATTGGACGGTACAGCAAACAATCATCAGCGAATAGTCTGGTCGTACTTGCGACTTTTTCATGGATGTCATTGATGTAAAGCAAAAATAAGTGTGGGCCAAGTACTGTGCCCTGGGGTGTACCCCTCAACACTGGGTGCCAATTGGAGCTCTTTCCATTCTAGTTCTCCCACTAATCCCACTGTCTCTGCCTACATTCTTTCTTTGTCCTACCCACTCCCCTGACATCAGCCTGAAGAAGGGTCTCGACCTGAAATGTCGCCAGTTTCTTCTCTCCATAGATGCTGCCTCACCCACTGAGTTACTCAGGCATTTTGTGTCTAGTTTCTAAGAAACAATTTGTTCTCCCTACCATTCCCAAATGTGTTGCCACTTAGTTATGAACCAGTTGGCAGATGTATCATCTCTGCAATTAAAAGTTCTTGCCTTCATGTCCCAGTCTAGGAACCTGAACATTAAAGTCTGTGTTAATCCTTCGGTGTGGTAATGAATGAATCTTGGCTTGGTTGGAGGGATTCCCCATAAGATAATCTTTTGCTCCACCACCTCTCTCGGGTGAACCAAGAGATCAGCTCTGTTGCTCTTTCAGCAGAGATGGCCAGATCTGCGGATTGTTTTCAACAGTTTCTGTTTTCAATTCTAATCATGTGTCGGAAGGAATGGCAGATGCAGGTGGACATAAAATCCTGGAGAAATCCCGCGGGACAGTGCAGCCCCTCTGGAGAGAAGGAATGAGTGACGTTTCAGGTCGAGGCCATTCTTCAGACCTGATTCTGTTCATAATTCTGATCATATTCTTCTCTGTCCTGTCTGTATGCAATCTATAGACAATTATACATGCAATATTTGTCTGGAGAAGGGTCTCAACCTGAAGCATCACCTAAAGGGGCTGTCCCACTGTGGCAACCTAATTCGTGAGTTTAGAGAGTTTAAGAGAGTTTGAAAAAATGTCATGTTGAAGACCTCCTTCAACCTCCTTCGACCTCCTTCGACTATTTTGAAGACTAGCTTCGACTAGCTTCGACGAGCTTCAGGAAAATTGGACACCGAATAGTGGAGAGCGAAGACGACCTCCTTCGATCTCCTCCGACCTCCCTTTGACTATGTTGAAGACTATCTACAGAAACCTTTGACTACCGTCGAGTACCTTCGACTACCCTCGATTACCTGTGACTAACATGCCGACCTACTACGACCTACCTCGACTAAACCTACGAGCAAAAAAAAATTGATTTTTTCCATGGCGACCTTTTTTTTAACTCGCGGGCACTTTTCAACATGTTGAAAAATACTCCGCGACCTAGCTGAGGCCTCGAGTAGGCGGGGACCACTCTCGAGCATGAAGGAGAGTTACAAAGCCCTCCTAGGACCTCATGTCAACCATGCTGCGAGTATGAGTCGAGGGTAAACTCTTCTAAACTCGCCAATTAGGTCGCCACGTTGGGACAGGCCCTCACAGTCACTGGAACTCTCCTTCATGTTCGATAGAAGTTCCCACACACTCGCGGCCTCAGGTAGGACGCGGAAATTTTTTCAATATGTTGAAAAATTTTCCGAGAGTACAAGGTGGTCAGCTTGGTTCTTTTTAACTTGTAGTGCATTGGAGTGGGGTTGCTATGTAGTTACAGGCAGTCAAGGGCAGCTGTAGGCAATCTCCTTCGCTGACCGGGCATTTTAATTGGCTCATTGGAGTTTCAGGACCAAGGAAAACCGACCGGTAGGTTAAATGCCCGCTAAACTTTATAAAACGTTGTCTGACTGCTTAAAAGTGCCTCCACTCCTCCTCCCCCCCTTTCTCTCCCCTTCTCTCTCCCCCCCCCCCCCCCCCCCACGCTCTCTAAAGGACTTACTGTGCACTGTGCCAGCCGTCTTTTACCTTCCACATCATCGCGGGTCTGAATTTCAGACATCACTCCCCCGCTTTCCCTGACCCCCGCCTTTGCGGGGGGGGGGGGGGGGGGGGGTGTGTGTGTGTGTGTGTGTGTGTGTGTGTGTGTGTGTGTGTGTGTGTGTGTGTGTGTGTGTGTGTGTGTGTGTGTGTGTGTGTGTGTGTGTGTGTGTGTGTGTGTGTGTGTGTGTGTGCGTGTGCGTGCAGACGGTCCAGCTCGCGGTTTCATCGCTGACGGTCGATCCAGCTCGAGGTTTTCCAGGCGAGTGCCCTCGACCTTGAAGGTCGAAAACATTCTTCTGAACTCGCGGATTAGGCGCCATAGTGGGACAGCCTTGTTATTCCTCTTCCCCAGAGATGCTGTCTGGCACGCTGTGTTACTCCAGCTTTTTGTGTCTATCATTTGTTCTGAATCCATTGCTTGATAAGGAGATTATAATTGTCCATTTTACTGCCGACTGCAATGGTTTCATCTTGAACTGCAGAGAATGAATTATTTCTATAATTTGCAAGTAGCAGATGCCATGAAAGGCAGATTTGTGTGTTGGTATGTTGATTCAAATTCAACGGAAAGGGTACAGTAACTCAGTTAACATTAACATTCCATGAATATTAAAAAAAAAGGCCAACTAGAATATTTGCAAAATGTTTAAGAGAGAACCACAGATGCTGGTTTAAATCGAATGGAGACGCAAAATGCTGGAGTAACTCAGCGGGTGAGGCAGCATCTCTGCTGAGAAGGAATGGGCAACATTTCGGGTCGAGACCCTTCTTCAGACTCTATTTGCATATTTATAAATCCTATTTAAAGCATTCTGTCGAATATAGCTCCTCAAATAAGAAATTGCAACAAATGCAAACATTTCATTTCTATATTTTTCAAAAATGTTTACAGCTATTCAGATAATGTGCGTGCTTTAGTCAAGAGTTTAATTGTTGCGTGCACCAACAATGGAACAATTAAATGTTTAACTGCAGTAGCATAACAGGCCTGTAAATGTAATACTCATGGATAACATATAATAAATCTGTGTGTCTCATTGCTCACAAAATATTTAAATATTCAGAGGGTTAGCCATCAAATAAAATGGAGTTGGCTGGTTTCCAATGTTAGGAATTAGATGTCTATTTAGATCTATGAATAACGCCAGAAATGTAAGACTAATTACAAAGTAAAAGGGCTCAATTCCTACAAAGATCCCTCAATAGACAGGATAGATCTTGAACCTGCTGCTCTTTACTTAATGGAAAAATTAATTAATTGATTGACCTTAATAAATTAAATAACTTTCAACACACGGCAACACTGGGACTTTTCACATGAGTATTGCTTCTGGTGAGTGAGAGGCATTATTCGAAACTAATTATTCTGCCGAGGCAGTATGATTTTGTAGCACCATGATAATAAGATAAGAGTGTTAAAGAAGGAACTGCAGATGCTGGAGAATCGAGGGTTACACAAAAAGCTGGAGAAACTCAGCGGGTGCAGCAGCATCTAAGGAGCAAAGGAGATAGGCGACGTTTCGGGTCGAGACCCTTCTTCAGACTGGTTAGGGATCGGGGAAACGAGAGATATAGATGGTGATGTGGAGAGATAAAGAACAATGAATGAAAGATATGCAAAAAAGTATCGATGATAAAGGAAACAGGCCATTGTAAGCTGTTTGTAGTGTGAAAATGAGAAGCTAGTGCGACTTGGGTGGGGGAGAGATAGAGAGAGAAGGAATGCCAGGGCCCGAGGGCTGAGGGAGAGGTGGGAAGGGGAGGAGGCAGCCTGGGTTAACAGAATTGAGAAAATTCAATGTTTAAGCCCAGAGGATGCAGACTCCCCAAGCGGAATATGAGGTGCTGTTCCTCCAACTTGCGGTGTTGTTCACTCTGGCCGTGGAGGAGGCCCAGGACCGAGAGGTCGGATACCGTGCAACACTGGAAACATTGGAGATTTGTGTGTCGGTGACCACATTTGAGAATGGGGATGATCAGCCATGATCACAATGAATGACGGTGCTGGCTCGAAGGGCCTCCTCCTGCACATATTTTCTATGTTTTCTAATACCAGGATTTGGGAGCTACTGCAAAGTGTTATGATATATAGGGGCACCAGCAAACACAGTCTCAGATTTGGAAATAATGAAACATTCTGAGATCAGTTCATTCAGGACAAATACTCGTAGATGTTGTGGCCATTCAGAGGCTCCCAAATATACAGAGGTTGGGATACGGCAGCTTAGTAGGCTAAAGAAGTAGGCTGAAGGGCCTGTACCACTTTCACGAGTTATTCACGAATTCTCCCGAGTTTTCTCCTTGATTCAAACTCACAGAATGTTCATAACTAGTCCCTACGAGGTCCTAGGAGTTTGTAGATATATCGTAGCGGCTCGTTATGCCAGCCGTAGGTACTCGTGACATCAGGTAAGTCGGGACGTTTTTTCCAGCCTGATAAAAAATGTCCACGTGTAAATAAATGGTCGGGATGAAAGAAATTGCAACTTTTTACTCGTAAGGTGGGGCATCGAATTAGTCGTGGGAATTCGTAGACCTACTCGTAGGAGTTTGCGAACATAGTCGTGGAAGGTCGTAGGAGTTCATAGATTACCACAATCTTGATTTTTTTATTTTAGGTCCTTTAAACTCAGCAGAGGTTTTGAATTAAGTCGTGAGAGTGGGACTGGCCCTTAAGAGCACTGAGTATTAGTTTAGTAACATTAAAGATTAATGTGATTTACTTGTTGTCTTATCATGTTTTGAAACTGTGTTGTTGTGACATGCTATTTAAATGTTACGCTTTTGGCACGCCGTACTGACGTGTTACTCATCACGTTCTGGGAAACTAAGGAAGACCATGACCTTCTCTTGTTGTCACTCAGAGCAACACGTTGACAGTTGACATTAAATCACCAATAAAGAGCTACTGAGTGGCACGAGGTACAACACAACCTTGCCAGGCAAAGCACATCCTCCACAATCCATATGACAATGACGTTAGTCAGAGGGTAGTCAATCTGTGGAACTTGTTGTGGAGGTCAAGTCAGTAGATATTTTTTAAGTCAGAGACAGACAAATTCTAGATTGGAAGAGGTGTCAAGGATCATGGGGATAAGGCAGGAAAATGGGATTAGGAGGCAGCGATCAATGATTGAATGGCAAAATAGACTCAATGGGCCGAATGGCCTAATTCTATTCCTATAACTTGTGAACGACTGACCGATGCTCAAACTAATGGAAGCCTGTACTTCAACAGGCGTGCCAAATCATTGCTAGAACTGCTAGGAGGCCAGAATGTCCAGTTCTGAAAACATGGACCCCTTGCAAAGGTTGTTGGTCAAGCTAAGGCACCCAGGTCATCCATCATTGAGACGGAGACTGGGAAACAATTTAGAAGGAGCAGGGGCCACATCTGGCCAACACCTAACCTGGTAAACCAGAGAAGATCACCAACAACACCCACAACACTTAGAAACATTGAAACATAGAAAATAGATACAGGAGTAGGCCATTCGGCCCTTCTATATGAGCATGGCTGATCAATATGATCATGGCTGATCATCCAAAATCAGTACCCCATTTCTGCTTTCTCCCTATATCCCTTGATTCCTAAGATCTAAGAGTGTTAGATTTCGCTCTAAGTGCAAAATCTAATACTCTCTTCTATACACTTGCAACCATATTCACAACATAGGGCACAATACCAACAATGCCACAAAATGCACAATCTGTGATGTTACCTGATGTCAAGACAAAGCAGCTAAAAGATTTTTAAAAAACACAGAGCTGGCATCAGATTTACTAGAAGTAGAAAGAACCAGATACTATGATGCAGATTACAATGACAGAGTTAAGTAATAATAACTGGATAGACAGAACTGGATACACAGAATTGGATACACACAAGTGGATACACACAACTGGATGAACAGAAATCACTATCAAGCCCTATCTGTTGAATACGACAGAATTTAGTGTAAAAGCAATAATTCCTCAAAGTTACACACATAAATGCTGGAGTAACTCAGCGGGACAGGCAGCATCTCTGAATGGAAGGAATGGGTGACATCTTGGGTCGAGACCCTTCTTCAGCTATGAGTTACACCAACATTTTTTGTCTAGCTTCAATGTAAACCAGCATCTGCGGTTCCTTCCTGTACAATAATTCCTCATCTTTTTAATAATCAAAACTGTGGGAACTACAGGTAACAGAGCGCAGCAGCGGTTGCACTTTCTGCGCCGGATGAGAAGAGCTCACCTCCCCCATCCCATCCTCACCACTTTCTACAGGGGCACCATAGAGAGTATTTTGACCAGCTGTATCTCTGTCTGGTTTGGGGACTGTAAAGCCTCCGACTGGAAGTCTGTGCAGAGAGTGGTGAGGACAGCGGAAAAAAATCATCGGGACCTCTCTCCCCTCAATCGAGGATATTGCGACCAAACGTTGCGTGTCTAAGGCCAGCAGTATTATAAAAGACCCCACACATCTCCATCACGGACTGTTCACTCTGCTGCCCTCGGGCAAAAGATATCGTAGCATAAGGAGCAGAACATCAAGGTTATACAACAGCTTCTTCCCACGAGCCATCAGACTCCTGAATGCCATGTAATGGGCTGCCACCATTGTCTATTTATCATTTTATCCATGTTTATCCTTCTGTTAATTATCGTGTTGCACAGGGAGCCAAATGCAACGGAATTTCGGTTGGAATTGCATATATCGATGTACTTCTAAATGACAATAAAGTTTGTTTGACTTGACTTGACTTTGACTTGTTTGTACTTAAGATTTTTGTCCAGCACAGATTACTTTTAACGGAAATGGATTATTTAAGAAAGGGTGATATTGTATCATTATATTATAATATCGATGTTGTTGTGACATGCAATTTCAGTGATGTGCACTTGACACTCTGTGGTGGCACCATGTGAGCAGAGCCATGCAGTGCCGAGCAGAAGCCCTTAAATGTGAACCACAACACACAGTGTTGTTTCCGTTCATTTTAATTTTTATCGCAACCACTAAAACATTAATCCCCTGTCCCACTTAGGTGATTTTTTAGGCGACTACAGGCGACTAGGCTGTCGCCACATGTCGCCTGTACGGTCTCAGTCGCCCAAAGAGCCATACCATTTTTCTGGTCGCCGCTGCAGTTTGAAATGTTCAAAACATTTTGCCGACAGTCGGCGCCTGTGGGCTTGGCGTCAACGACCGTAGCCTGGTGTAGGAGCTGCTGCCAGGATGACGCAGGTTGTCGCCGGTGCTGACTTTGGTGAATTCCATTGGCGACTACCTATGTCAACCGACGTCAACCGGCGACAGGTACCGGTGACCGAATTGTCTTACCGTGTCGTAGCTTGCCGCGGGTGGACGTTGGTTGTCGTAGGTGTGGTTGTAGGTGGACGTTCTAATGGTCGCTGGTTGTCGGTTGCTTGCCGTCGACTAGGAGGTAGGTTATTGTAGAGATTGTCGTAGACATTGTCGTGGGGGGGGGGTCCAGTCGCCGGTTTTTCGGCGACCGGGTACGACTATGGCAGTTGCCAGCAATTGCCGAAAAAACTGCACATGTGGGACAGCCCCATAACATTACTCTTCTGGGGGATATAATCTCAAACAGAATGGTGGTCTTGGATAAAGGTTATCAAGGTACTATTGTCACCTTTAAACCTCCAGTTTCAACTATCACCTAATTTTTCTGCCCTAATAGATTCTTCCTTTTTCCAAATGCTCTTAGTTTATGCTGTCAAAGATGAATCCATGCGAACCAATGCTCTTCATATCGTTAGCTGGTTTTGCCTAGTAGAGCATTTAATTGCAAAATTTGTGCTTCATAAAGTTATGTATGGATAATCATAGGCCACAGGAGGATAATTCCACGAAATATGCTCCAGACAGACAAAAGAACCACAGAAGTGTTACATTTCCCATTTAGTGCATCGATGGTGAGTTTGACATCTAATTGTCTTTATTGACATATGCTGCTGCAAAATGAATATTAATTTATGAAATTCATGAAAATCAATTTTTGAACTTTTTCTGCTTCAAAATGTATATTCAGCTTTGCTTCAGCCTAATAGTCAATGATTTTTTTTTTTGGATGAATCAATGGCTAAAGTAAACAGAGACAAGCAATAAAATGAATTCCCAATAAACAATTTCAACTTTCCTGCTGGTGCCATCAGTCTGAGAAGTTAAAGTTTCAAGGAGTATTTTTCACACGTCATCAGTTGTCTCAAGTTCGGAGAAATTAACCTTCCATCTCAAACCATCAGGGAATGTCCCCCTGTCATGTCATCCCTGTGCATGGCCTTAAGGGCCGGTCCCACTTGGCCGTCATTTGCGCGCCATTTACGCGACCTCGTCATCGTGTTGAGACTCACGGATAGCGTGTGGGCGGCGCGGAATGGGCGCATGGAGAAGCGCGGAGGGGTATGGAGTTGCGCGCGGTATCGCACAGCGCTGCAGGATTTTGTAGTGCACAAAACCTTCGCTCACCTCCGGCGTGACATATCGCGTACGCACGTGGATGTATTGCGGTCGCATGCTGACGCCCTGACCTCATACGTGCACTACTGTAGTATAGGAATCAACTATCACGAATATCTTGATTGTACATTCTTCTGATGGTGCATTTATGATGGAGTTTGAAATCAGAAAGATGAAATCAGAAAGATGAATAAGTCATCTCTATTGAGTCATTTGACAGTATACATGTAGGTGGCATATTGCGGTCGGCAGATCTGCGACGTTTGATGCTGATGATGATTCGTTAAAAATTGCGAATATTCAGACGCTTGACACTCTTTTACAGAGTTTAAAACATTTTGTTCTACGGGCAGCTGCACCGATAATTGAGTTTGCAGCACAAGGTTCAATGTTAATGCAAGGTCAGGGAGTCAAAGTACAATATTCGGTATTTTGTTTATACGCTGAGTCAGCTCTGATTATATTACCTGTTAATTTATTTTTTGTCCCAGCTTCACTCACAATGTGTCAAGTTCTCGTCATTTCTAACCCGCCATCCCACACCCCCAAGGGAACGCGCAAAACTCACTTAATTAATAGGTGTTTAGCCATTTCCTCAGTGCGGGGCACCATACGACCGCAAAACAGCGATTGGAACCAATACCATTTGTACTGAGCAAGGAGCAAACGTGTATATTCCGTGGGGGGGGGGGGGGGGGAGGATGAAAACATAACCCAACTGAACCAATTTTCTGAATGACACCATATTTCGAAAGAAAATACAGTATTATGCAACTTTCCACTGGGTATTCAAACGACGTCACGCACTCCAGACGGCTGTGCTGACGCATGTAGACGCACGCGACAGTCACTACCGGCCTGTCGCGTAAATGACGGCCAAGTGGGACAGGCCCTTTAGTCTCGGTATTCATAGGGTGTCACAAGTGCATTTGGAAACTCAAAACCAGCCTTTTCAATGCTGCCAGACCTTTATTTAATTGGGTGCCATATCATATCAGCAGGACCGCACAGCCTGAAAATGAGAGCAATGCCAAAGCCAAATCCTGGCATGTCTATTCAGTTTAAAAACAAAGGGGAAAAGCTGGACTGAAGATAAAGAAAAACTGCCCTTGATATCCGAAAAGACTGAACTTCGAGTTGCTATGTTAATTCCTGGTCAGACTTTCATTCCATGGCTCATCTTTAATGTGAAAAGAATATTCCTTGGCAGATTACCCCATCTGCTCGGAAATTTGGGACGTTAACATCAGGATGAAGGGAGTTGCATTCAGATCGACATGCGATGGGTACAGATTGAGCATTCTGTTTAAAAGTCTCTTCAATCTTGGGGAGGTTCGATGTGCTAATTATGAATATAAAGCACTTGCATTTTGCAATCCTTCTTTCGAGCTGTTGAAGCAAGAAGGCAGAAGAATACAAGGGTTGCTGTCTTCAAACCTCCTGGTCACCTTCCTAATCTGTTTAGAGTGAGCTGCCAAGCAGGGTTAATACTGTGCCAAAATATTTAAATAAACGACAAATGTCTGGACTGGTGGATTATCCCATCTGAAATCTGCCTTCTTATGCATTGTAAACATTATTATATTGCTGATATTTTCTTTTCTTCTGCAAGCTGTGACTTACGCTGTGGTATAATTCTGGCATTTCTCTTTCAACTTGCCCCAAGTGACTAATCTTCCTGTGTGTGCCGTAACAATTAGGAAATTATATATGTCATAGTGGACTTCATCTCAGCTTGGTAAAATATGACTGAAACAGCATTTTGCTTCCAGCTTTCAGTGATCTAACCAACAGTGTGCTTGAAATGGAAGTGGGACTTTCAAGTTGGCTGCATCAGGTCCATTCAATTTTCTGAGCATCAAAATCCTCTGAGAACACTGAGATCTCAATTCCTCTCATGATCACTGATTTTATTTTTAACTTTTTTTTTGTACCTCCAGTCACATTGTACAAAACACGTCGCTTCTAACTTCAAGGAGCATTTATGCCACAAAAATTCTACTGGAAGTGACATCCTGCCTCCACCTGGGTGCGCAGGTATTCCCCCCCGATGCAGGTACTGATCACCAAAACGTACTTGGCTAATAAAGCATTATTGTATTGTATTGTATTCAGATTTGTATTTAAGGGAATTATGGTGTTCACTATTCTCTTGCTTACAGTTCTAAAGTTCAATGAGCAGTCAATTGGGTTAATGGCAGAGTACTTCATGGCAAATGTCCCACTATGCCTCCCAGACACAGACCTATTCCCAAAGGTCTATTCGTTACCTCTTTATATTCTCCACCATTCAACTGACAACCTTCATGTCTGCCTCAGCACTGAAAAATAAAAAGCACATTCCTTTGCCCACTACTTCTTGCTCAAGTCCTGTCAATTATTTTCTATTTCATTTGCAACCCCCAGGCTGTTAAGTAGAATATCAAAACCACACCAGACAAGAATGAGGAAAGATTACCCTTCCGTGACTGTTCTGGTACCTGAACACACAAATAACTGGGCCCTCGGATACACTTGCACTTGACATGCACTTGTGAGCATTAAATAAGGAAAATTACAGAACATAGTTTCATTACACTCAATGGTCACATTCCATAGAGGAGGTACTATTCATGGAATCACACACTAGATGCAGAATAGTTTGTTCATGCAATGAACATGCAATGAACAACCGTTTGATCATTGCATGTTTAGAGAAATAAGAACAAAGGTGTCATATTGAGCTGCAAGTGAGTTCATGTTGAGAAGCTCAAATGAGGATGCAAGATTGCATAGTTTCAAAATGAGGTGCATATGACATTTTCACATAGGGTGGTGAATCTTGGAAATTCTCCACCTCAGTGGATTGTGGAGATGAGATTATGGGGCATATATAAAGAGGAGGACAAATCTTTAAAAGACCAGGGAACTGAAGGTTGTGGGGAAATAGCACAGATAAGGAGATGAGGCCAGGGGCAGGTGAGCCATAAAACACATTGAAAGGGCCACCGGGTGGCGCCAGCAATGGCCACTTTGCCAACAGTCTGTCTGTCTTTTCCTTCCTTATGTATAAATAGTCTGTGTTAAATGTATGTTTTTAGTGTTCTTCAGCTTGTCTTATGTGGGGGGGGGGGGACGGTTGATGAAAGGTTTTTCTAATCTCTTACCTCGACGGAGATGCAATCTTTTCCCGTATCGTATCTCTGTGTGCATTGTGGCCTAACATTGAGGGGTTGATGGCTTTTGCTGGAGAATGATTTTGAGAGCTCCACCACCGGTACCTGCGGGACTTTAACATCGCAGAGCACACGATCCCTTTGCCAGAGATCGACTTCAGAGCTACAACCATGGGTGCTTGCGGACTTAACATCACGGAGCCCGTGGTCTCTGGTCATCGGGAACTCCAAGCCGTGGGGTTTTCGATCGCCCTGACATGGGAGTTTTGACTGCCAGCTGCAGGAGTTTTGATCGCCCCAACGGATGGTTCGACTGCTCTGACCACGGGGAAAAAAAGAGGAAGAAGATTGGACTTTTCCGCCTTTCATCACAGTGAGGAATGTGGGGAATCCACTGTGGTGGATTTTTATGTTAACTTTTATGTAGTTGTATGTCATGTTGCTTTTTTTCTGATGTGGCTGTATGGTAGTTTGCATATACTTTAATTGGTACATGTGACAATAAATGTCCTTTGAAACCGTTGACTGGTGAGGCAGGCTTAAGGGGCCAAATGGCCAACTTCTGTTCTTACGTTCATGAGGCTTTATGTTCTTGGATACTGCTAGTATCCAAGGATGAAATGTTATCCCACCCTGCCTTTCCTGACCAAACCAAAATGCTTGCATAGGATTACAAGATGTTACAACATAGAAACAGATTTTTGACCTCCTGGCCTGTGCTTCGGCTCCATGTACATCTCCTCCCATCCTGCTTTCTTTAATCAGTCTGCGATATCCCTCTCTCCCTTTCTCCCTCTCAGGCAAATGTAGTTTTCCCGAAATTGTTTTCTTCTATTTCTCCTCAACTATTCCATTTGGTCCAGCGTTGCATTTAAAAAAAACATAATTCTCCTGTTCAGAAACTTTCTCTGGAAATAACCATATAACCATATAACAATTACAGCACGGAAACAGGCCTTCTCGGCCCTTCCAGTCCGTGCCAACCATTTATTTTCCCCTAGTCCCATCTACCTGCACTCAGACCATACCCCTCCATTCCCTTCCCGGCCATATACCTATCCACTTTACTTTTAAATGTTAAAATCGATCCTGTCTCCACCACTTATGCAGGAAGATCATTCCACACAGCCACCACTCTCTGAGTAAAGAAGTTCCCCCTCATGTTACCCCTAAACGTCTGTCCCTTAATTCTCATGTCATGCCCTCTTGTTTGAATCTTCCCTACCCTCAATGGGAAAAGCTTATCCACATCAACTCTGTCTATCCCTTTCATCATTTTAAAGACCTCAATCAAGTCCCCCCTTAACCTTCTGCGCTCCAAAGAATAAAGACCTAACTTGTTCAACCTTTCTCTGTAACTTAGTTGCTGGAACCCAGGCAACATTCTAGTAAATCTCCTCTGTACTCTCTCTATTTTGTTGACAATCTCCTCTGTACTCTCTCTATTTTGTTGACGTCAAAAATCCATATTGCATTTAATCAAAATTCCCTTTACTGTCAGGGTCATAGTTCTGAACTCCCTAGTACAGATGTAGAGAGTAGTACAAACGCGCTCACTATATCTGTACATGGACATGGCCCTTGTGGCTAAGGGGATCAGAGGGTATGGAGAGAAGGCAGGTACGGGATACTGAGTTGGATGATCAGCCATGATCATACTGAATGGCGGTGCAGGCTCGAAGGGCCGAATGGCCTACTCCTGCACCTAATTTCTATGATCTACACAATATCATAAAGGCTGACTATCAGCCTTCTCTATTGACCCTGGCCAAGCTAGCCTCTCACCAAGTTTTTTTTATTTTTTTATTTTTTTTATTTTTTTAATTTTTTATTAGAAGCAATTGTACAAAGAGAGAATTATCGACATAACTGTTATACAATGTTCGTACTGCTTCAGTTTTAACATTTTTATAAACTAATAACTAAATCGGAAAAAAAAGTAGAAGGAAAAAAGTGAAAGAGGGAAGAAAAGAAAAAGAAAAGAAAGAATTTCGAGAAAGACACGAAAAATAAAAAATAAAAACCCCAGAACTAGCGAAGAAGTGAAAGAAGCGGAGATATATGCCACTGCCCTTCCATAAGCCCGCTCACCCGAGCCTAGCGTCGGTTTTGAGTTTGTGTTCAACCATTATGTTGTTGAAGAAATTCAATAAAAGGAGCCAATTTTTTGGAAAATTGATCTGGTTTGGCAGTTAAGACAAGCCTTATTTTTTCTAGATGTGGTGTTGGTCATTTCTGTGATCCACATCTTCACTGTAGGGACTGTTATCTGTTTCCAGAATTTAAGTAGTTATTAAACCATAGCCAAGGAAGTGTCTTTGAGATATCGTTAGATTAGGGCAGCCCTCTGACATTCCAAATATTATTAGTTTTGAATCTAGCTCCAATTGAATTTTAAGTGTTTTAGAAATGATATTGAATATTTCCGTCCAGAAGTTTTGTATTTTTATACAGGAAACAAAATAATGAGTTAGGGTGGCTTCTTGAAAGTGACATTTATCATAAAGAGGAGAGACAGTTGGGAAGATCTTGTTCAATTTGGTCTTTGAGTAGTATAACCTATGCAATACTTTAAATTGCATCAGGCAATGCCTGGCATTTAAAGAATAATAGTGTATGTATTGTTGGCTTTCCTCCCATATATCTTTCGAGATGGGTAAACCCTGCTCGTCCTCCCATTATCACCTATAAATCTCAGAGGCTCGTCATGGTTTTAACCTAACATCTGAGTAGATCTTTATAGCTTCTTTACTGAGCCCTAACCAAAGATTTATAAAGCAGCAACCAATCACTTCTTGACTAATATACTTAATATCCCAACAGATTAAAGTGATCACGCAACATGTTTCTAAACCACTGTATCCACTTGTGTTGCTACTTGGACTCTAAGATCTCTCTGTTCACAAATACACAAATTTTCGTGTTGTCTGCAAACTTACAAACCATCTGCATTTTTGTCAAGTCATTTACATGTATCACAAACAACAGAGGTCCCAGCACTGATTCCTATGGAATACCACTGTTTCCAGGGGTGACACAAAGTGACATTGAAATGGTCATAATATATTTCATGTTTGATTTTCAATGACAAACAAAAAACTTGCTATCATTAATTTTTTTTTTTTTGGTTTCTCAATTTATTTTGGTGCCATCGTTAATAACAATCTCACCATCGTTCTTCCCACTGAGATTAAACCTAGCTATCTCAGACTCCCTGGGATTGCTTTTTTTTTGTTAAGTTTTTTTATTAGTTAGAAGCAATTACATAATTTTTAAAAAAAGATACGTGTTCATTGTTGACATAATAAAAATCATTTTGTTCTTTGTAGATATACATAATCAGTATTATTTATGTTAATCCTTGCTTAATAATTCTACTTCTATATTATTATTTTTTCCATTTTTTATAAAGATAGAAAATAGTGGAATTGTATTAAAGAATGTCTAGTGTTTAACGAACAGTGATGTATATGTTGTGAGCTATCATCCCAAATATTCTGTCCTCTGACACCCTGTGCATGCTTTGATTGCGTTTGCTCGGTATTTCCCTATTTTTATTTGCAATTTCTGTGTTTTAAACCATTTAGCAATAGTAGCATAATTTGCGGCAGATTGGCCAGCAACCAATAGGTGCAAAAATAACTAATGTCCCACAAAATTATTACTTAGGTAGTTTGAAGCCATTGCCAGCAGGGTTTTATTAATGCCTTTGTTTTCTTTATTACCTGCATGTCTTTGTAAATGTTATCTTCTACTTTCTTTTGTTTATTTCTGTAGAAACATTGCAGCAAATATGTTGCCCTATAATAATCTACAATATGCCCTGAAGCAGAAGAATTGTTCAAAGAAAGCCTGCCTGTCGGTAATGCAAGAGAACACACCCTGGCCATCTGGTGCAGACAGTAGAGAACAGACTTGCTTCGGCAGATGATTGACACAAGTAGGGGCAGCATATTATTTCACGATAGGAATGCTGCTCATTGCATGGGATGGCTCTTCAATCACTGTAGTATATTATATCGCATAGAAAACGCAGCATGCTAAATTAATCATCCGAGCTTTTGACCAAATGCCATCTACTTTGGCAAGCAATGCCACCCTTATCTGCAAATGGGAACACGCATTTTAAAGCCTCAAGGCTGCAAAGCCAGATTCAGAGCAGTGCCATCCATTACGAGGATAAATGCTCCTAAAACATTTGTACAGTTGGCAAAGCAAGTGAGTGAAATGACCAGCTCAGGCTTTAAGACTCCACATCAGTTTTTCATTGCCTTCATTAATTTATGCCCTTTATAAATGCAGTATTCTCTCTATCTTTGCAAAGCCTGAAAGGATAGATAATTAAATTAATCACAAACCACATTGAAAGTAATTTCCAAATCGACCGTACCTAATTTGTCCTTGATATCATGTGCTATTTAGATCTGTGAATACAGTGTCCAGCTCTACCATACACGTTATTGTTTAAAATAGACTGTTCCCCATGTCATGCCAGGAATCATCTGTGAAGCAATCAAAGGTAGACAAAAATGCAGGAGGAACTCAGCGGGTGAGGCAGCATCTATGGAGAGAAGGAATCGACAATGTTTCGGATTGAGACCTTTCTTCAGACTGATGTTCGGTGTCAATGTTATTACGGTCCCTTTGATTTGGGTTTTGACACGTCAACTCTCCACAAAATCTACATGAAAAGCAGGGGGCTGTAAACTGCACCCAATATTCATTTTATTTTGTAGACACAAGGAATTGCAGATGCTGGTTTGAAAAATAAGCCACAAAGTGCTGGAGTAACTCATCAGGTCTGGCAGAATCTTTGGAGAACTCGGATAGGTGGCACTTCCGTTGGGACATTACCATGGACTGATTGTACTGGGAGGGAGAAATCAGGATGTGGCCAGGACAAGAAGGGTCTCGACCCGAAACGTCGCCTATCTCCTTCGCTCCTTAGATGCTGCTGCACCCGCTGAGTTTCTCCAGCTTTTTGTGTAACCCTGTGGCCAGGACATCGTCTGGCGAGTGATAGGTGGATACAAATGAGGGATTGGGTTTCATTTTTTGGGGTCTTTTATTTTCAAAATCAGGATAATTTCTAAACTCTATTATCAGAGCCAGTCTTCCTCATGTTCTATTTTATCTGTCATTGCAAAAATCATACACCAGGAATTGAATTCTTAATCTAGTAACCTTGTAGTGTCTTGTCTCTACAACAGGACTAGATCAAACCTATGTGACTTTGACTTGTATCGTTGCATTATGATTGATTTGCACATTCAAATATAATTTTTGTAATTTTGTTTTTTTTTCTATTTCTCCTTGACTTAACCTGCTGTATATTGTTACCATGAAACTCTTGGAAAAAAATATGCTAACATTTACCAAATGAGTTCTTTATTCCAGGGGCAGAAAACACGGGGGGGGGGGGGGTGGCGGGGAGAGGGGACATGTCCCCCCCCCCCATGTTTCGAGAGGTGGGGACATCCGGAATATAAAATCTCCGTTTTCCTCGAGACAGTGGAGGTGGGAATGCTGATCGAGGGAGCTGATTGGACGAGGGAGACATCGGTCAGCAGGCAATGGGGGCTGGACATGATGATTCAGCGCAGTGATTGGAGGAGGGAAACGTGGCACAGACCTGCGCCTCATCCGCAGCCAGGATCGATCCCGGCTGGGTCTCCGGCGCCCACCGTCCGGTCCCCACCCGAGTGACCCCCCCCCACTCCCATGGGTGGCCACAGAGGTCGGGAGTCAGACGCAAGCTGTACCCCCAGGCCCACAGCCAGTGCAGTGAAGCAGCGCTAAACCCAGCTCAACTCTGCCTGGTTAACCTGCCTGGGCTTGCGGGAAATATGGGCAGCGCGGAGAAGCAGCGCTGGTGTCCCCGTCAGTCCAGCCAGGGCTGTCGTTAACCCGGCGAGACAGGCAGAGTGGAGCTGCATTTAGCGCTGCATTGAACCTCCGAAGCCTCGCGCATGTATGTGTGAGTGTGCGCATGCGGCCGCCAAAAAATTGTGTCCCCCCCAGTCCCCCGGTCCCCTCCATGTTTTGATAGTGAGTTCCACTCTTGCTTCATTCTATGACTGTGATTTTTAAATATATCACCTCTTCTAACATCAAACTTCCTCCACCTTTTTGAAACATTTAAACCTTAACTGCAACTCATTATTCATTTTTTTTAAGCCTGGTTTAGGTGGAGCCCATCCCAAGCAAACATCTCTTTATCTGTGTAGGAAGCAAATGCAGATGCTGATTTAAACTGAAGATAGACACAATATGCTAGAGAAACTCAGCGGGTCAGGCAGCGTTTCTGGAGAAAAGGAATAGGTGATGTTTTGGGGGCAAGACCCTTCTTTAGACCTTTCTTTCAGCTCTTCACCTCTTTCTATTCCTGATCTTGGCCATGGCAACACTGTCCCATGAATGGCCTCCCTCACCAACTAAAAGTCTCATCTTGACCACTTCTAGTCTGCATTGTATATTGATTTTAGAAAATGCTACCATATATCACTACGCTTTTTGGCCATCTTACTCACAGACCTCCTCTGCTGAGGCAGCCCCAAGGATTTTTCCAATCGATGAAACATAAAAAAAGTTATGAGTGTTTAAAAAATCTTGAGATCAGCTGATTGGTCCTCTCGCTTGTCAATCACCAGGATGAAGGTAACGCCCCTTCCGGAGGGGGCAGGACAATAAAACTCCGGATGCCTGGACGTGAGTCAGTTCACAAATGTGATTCTAAGCTGTGAATCAACTGAACTTGTGAGTCTGCAATGTACACGCAATAAATGATCTGTTAGGCCTTAATGACAATGCAATGAATTGTTTGGCAATTTGCTGGCCTGCACTCTGCCTGAAATGCTATGGGATTTAATTTGGTGGCCTGCACTCTGCTTGAAATGCTATGGAATTGAATTTGGTGGCCTGCACTCTGCTTGAAATGCTATGAAACTGAATTTGGTACCCTGAACTCTGCTTGAAATGCTGTGAAACTGAATTTGGTAGCCTGAACTCTGCTTGAAATGCTATCTCAAGGAATAACTGTGGAACTGCCAGCCCACCAGCCCTGAGTGACTGCTCTGCCAGCCCACCAGCCCTGAGTGACTGAGCTGCCAGCCCAGCAGCCCTGAGTGACTGAGTTGCTGGCCCACCAGCCCTGAGTGACTGACCTACCAGCCCACCAGCCCTGAGTGACTAAGCTGCCAGCCCACTAGCCCTGAGTGACTGAGCTGTCAGCCCACCAGGCCTGAGTGACTGAGCTGCCAGGCCACCAGGCCTGAGTGACTTAGTTACCAGCCCACCCAGCCTGAGGGTCTGAGCTGCCAGCCCAATAATCCATTCAACCCACAATGTCCATACTAGCCCTCTGGAAACCAGTCGCTTCAGTCCACAACACCCATACTAGTGCTCCAGAACCCCCCCCCCCCCCCCCCCCAATTGGAATTTGTGGAAAGGTGGAATATTGCGTTTGGGGACCAGCCCTCTTGTCCAACGGGTCCCACTTAGTCTAGTATCAGATAAAACTATACATAAATACAATCATCAGCTCAAGTAAAGGGGAAGATACAGAGTGTAGATATCATTCTCCGTATCATAGTGCCTCACCTCCACAGACATGTTGTTTTCTATAAAGTGATAGCTTTATAAAGATTATGGGTGTAATATTTTCAAGTAAATGTGTGTGGTTTTGTTACCTATTTTGCAAGTACAATGGGGAACTATTTGTATTGTGATATATTTATATGGGATAAAAGACTAATGTGCTGAATTATCCAATTGATTAAAACTCAACAGGCACAAATTCTTGGACAATTACATATTTTTGAAGGATCAGGTAAGATGCTAAAACCCATCATTTAAACAAATGTATCCAAATTTTGAATTGTTCCTCAAATTTATGTGGAAGCTATACCACTAGAGGGCGCCGTACGATGGCAGCCTTTTCTACAGTCTGTCTGTCATTTCGTCTTTTTTGTTGTTTTTTTAGTGTGTTTTTTAAGTTTGTCTTAATGTTCTTTGGTTTGTTTTATGTGGGGGGTGGGGAGGGGGTCGGGGGAACTTCTTTTCATTCTCTTACATTGCCGGAGATGCGACTGTTTTCCAAATCGTATCTCTGGTCGTTCTGCGGCCTAACATCATGGCGCTCGAGTCCTTGCTCGGGACTGACTTTGAGCCCCATCGTGGTGATGAGGACTTACCATTGGAGCCGATCCCTTGCCGGGGATCAACGCTCCAACCGCGGCCAGTGGATTTCACCATCCAGGTGCTTGTAGTCTCTGGTAGAGGCGGAAAGGCATGTCAGGAAGCTCCAACGATGCAGAAAGTTCGACCAGCGCCGACCCTGGGTCGGATCGCCCAGCGCAGGGGAGCTGAAATCCCTCCCCCCCCCCCCCCCCCCCATGCAGGAGCTTGATCGCCCGACCCCAGGGCCCAAACGCCGCCGGCTACGGAAGCCAAGATCGCCCCATCAATGGAAGGCTTGAGACCCCCGAACACGGGAGAACAAAGGAGGGAAGAGATTGAACCTTTTTTTTTCGCCTTCCATCACAGTGAGGAATGTGGAGGAGTCACTGTGGTGGATGTTTATGTCAAATGTTCTTTGTGCGTTCTGTTGCTTTTTATTGGTATGACTGTACGGCAAATCAAATTCCTCATATATTGTAAAACATACTTGCCTAATAAAATATGATTATGATTATGAATTTACTCGTAATTAACCTTGCCATCAAGTGATCAGAAGCAACATTGCCAAAATGTCAGCTGATATTTTCCCATAGCTGCATTTAAAAAGAATGAACATTGGTGCTTAAAAAAGATTAATAATAATTGGTGCAACCAAGTAACACATGTTCCTGGCAAACAGTACCAAACAAAAGAATCGATGGTCATTTTCATCTCATCTGCTACGAGTCATCAGAGGTGGAGATGGGCCCTTGCATTGTCCATAAATGTCACCACACTTTGAATTCAGTTTAGTTTAGTTTACAGATACAGCACGGAAACAGGCCCTTCGGCACACCGGGTCCGCGCCTACCAGCGATCCCCACACACTAACACCATCCTACACCCAGAAGGGACTATTTTTACATTTATCAAGCCAATTAACCCACAAACCTGTACGTCTTTGGAATATGGGAGGAAACCGTAGATCTCGCAGAAAACCCACGCAGGTCACGGGGAGAACGTACAAACTCCACACAGACAGCACCCGTCATTGGGATCGAACCCGGCGCTGCATTCACTGTAAGGCAGCAACTCTACCACTGCCCGATAGCAGTGCCCCCGCGACTGCCCAGATTTCAGCAGCATTTTGATATGTAATTCACTTTATTAATACAAATCTTATAAATCAAATTTTAATTTCAATGTTTGTTTTGCTCATTTATTTGTCATGTCATTTTTGCCCTGTTTTATTCTGTGTGGAGTTCAGAGATAGTTGGATGAGAGAGTCTCATATTTATGCGCCTCTGCAGAAGAAAAATACAACGGAACACCAAAGCGGTGAACTTAGAATTGCAGGGAAGCCTGAACCATCAGTCAAGGCAGGAGAAGACCTCTGTAAACAATGCCGAGGGACTTATAAGTAGCACAGAGATTTATTGTGGTGGCATTCAAACAGATACAGTTTGTTTTGATGGCCACCCTCTAGCTCAGTGGTACAGTTTTATTATTCTACAATTGCATATGGATTTTATTTTCTCTCTCCTTCTGGTCTCTCTGAAGTATGATAAATTTGCCACTCTAACCAGACAAGAAGAAATTGTTGACTAAATCCTAATGAGAATTTGAGGAATGATACAGAATGTACGAACATGCATTTCAAATTTCCGATTGAAACTCAATCCTGTCAGTTGTAGCAACTACCTACAATTTTCTGATGGTGCGGCGAATGTCAACATGATAATAGAGTGTTGGCTCGTCAGACTTGCCACCGTGGCATCTTTATTGTTTTTGCAAAGCACAATTATTTATTGTTCTTTCACAAAAAGACGTGGCGAGTGAGAAACCTTCACCTGGAGCGTCTTTCCTGACAGGGGTGGGTGGAAAACCCAAAAGTTACGGTCTGATATACTGACATAGATATGCTGATAGAGGTAGATAAAGAGATGAGGACCCACAGGTCAATTTTAGAGAGCTAGGAAAGAGTGTCTAATAAACAGAACGTCTACAGTAGAAGTCTCGGGATTTCTCCCAGTCCCACTCACTAGGGAGGATGAAAGTAGGAGGATACAGCATAGAGATGAATGTCACAGAGATGAACGTGGGAGTCTAGATTTTTTTTTTCATTATGACCTGGAAAAATGGAACAGGTTACATAGAACCATATAACAATTACAGCACGGAAACAGGCCTTCTCGGCCCTTCCAGTCCGTGCCGACCATTTATTTTCCCCTAGTCCCATCTACCTGCACTCAAACCATACCCCTCCATTCCCTTCCCGTCCATATACCTATCCACTTTACTTTTAAATGTTACAATCGATCCTGCCTCCACCACTTCTGCTGCAAGATCATTCCACACAGCCACCACTCTCTGAGTAAAGAAGTTCCCCCTCATGTTACCCCGAAACTTCTGTCCCTTAATTCTCATGTCATGCCCTCTTGTTTGAATCTTCCCTACCCACAATGGGAAAAGCTTATCCACGTCAACTCTGTCTATCCCTTTCATCATTTTAACGACCTCAATCAAGTCCCCCCTTAACCTTCTGCGCTCCAAAGAATAAAGACCTAACTTGTTCAACCTTTCTCTGTAACTTAGTTGCTGGAATCCAGGCAACATTCTAGTGAATCTCCTCTGTACTCTCTCTATTCTGTTGACATCCTTCCTATAATTAGGCGACCAAAATTGTACACCATACTCCAGAATTGGTCTCACCAATGCCATGTACAATTTTAACATTACTTCCCTACTCCTATATTGAATGCTCTGATTTATAAAGGCCAGCACACCAAAAGCTTTCTTTACCACCCTATCTACATGCGATTCCACCTTCAGGGAACTATGCACAGTTATTCCTAGATCCCTCTGTTCCACAACATTCCTCAATTCCCTACCATTTACCATGTACGTCCTATTTTGATTTGTCCTGTCAAGATGTAGCACCTCACACTTATCAGCATTAAACTCCATCTGCCATCTCTCAGCCCACTTTTCAAAATGGCCCAAATCTCTCTGTAGACTTTGAAAATCTACTTCATTATCCACAGCACCCCCTATCTTAGTATCATCTGCATACTTACTTATCCAATTTTCCACCCCATCATCCAGATCATTGATGTACATGACAAACAACAGTGGACCCAACACAGATCCCTGAGGCACCCCACTGGTCTCCGGCTTCCAACCTGACAAACAGCCATCCACCATTACTCTCTGGCATCTCCCATTCAGCCACTGTTGAATCCATCTTGCTACTCTGTCATTAACACCTAAAGATTGAACCTTCTTAACCAACCTGAACCTTCTTAACCAACCTACCATGGGGAACCTTGTCAAAGGCCTTATTGAAATCCATATAGACAACATCCACTGCTTTACCCTCACCAATTTCCCTAGTAACCTCTTCAAAAAATTCAAGAAGGTTTGGCATCTCAAGAAAATGGGACTGAAATCCTGATGAAGCCTGGCTGAGGGGGGGGGGGGGGGGGGGGGGGGGGGGTTGGTGGGTGTTGGGGCCAGTGGGGAGAGGATGTGTGTTGCGAATGGTTTAAACTAGCTTGGCAGAGGAAAGCTTGGCGGGAATTCAGGAAAGAGAGAAAGTGATTAGGAAGGGGAAGTTCAAAATGTAATAGCCAAAATAAGTCGGCAAGGGAAACAAAACCAAGCAGTAAATAAGGGCAAAGTTTGCTAACATGTTGAAATATAAACAACAAAAACTACAACATCAAAATGAATGCTGCACTCACAACAAGGTAGATGAATTGATGACATCAATCATAGTAAATAAGTATAATTATATCGCAACATGGAATCGGGTCTGCAAGGTGGCTAAAGGTGACTGTTCAAAGGAATACAAGGAAAAGGAGGTAGGGTAATACTAATAAGAGATGAGATCCATACAATAGTGAGAATTGATCTTGGTTCAGTGAATCTTGATATACAATTAGAATTATTTAATGAAAAAAAGACAAAGCAAAGGCTAGAAACCATTTGTGAGGGTTATCTAAAACCTATCGAATGTTGCAGCAGCAACATTGGGCATATCGTGATTCAAGAAATAAGATTTACATTCAGTATAATATTGCTGATGCAATAACCACTGCCCACAATCAGTCAAATCAAATTAGCAGTAAGAAGGTGGAGAACAAAACCATGGATATGTACAAGGATTCCTAGATCAAAAATTCTGAGGAATTATCTAAGAAGACTACATAAGATCAATTATTCTGCAATCTTGTTGTGAAGAGATCTTTGGTGCAATAATAGTGGTGCAGCTGGTAGAACTCGACTTCACAGTGCCAGAGATCTGGTTTCAACTCTAACCGCACGTGCTGTCTGTGTGGAGTTTGCATGGTCTCTCCGTAGCTGCCTGGATTTCCTCGATTCTCCCAAAGACGTGAGTTTGTACGTTAATTGAACTCTGTAAAATATCCCCTACATATATGTAATATATAGGTAGAGGATGAGAAAGTGGGATCACATGGAACTAGTGTGAAGGGGTAAGTGATGATTTATGTGTATGATCATAGGGCCCTGTTTCCATGCAGTATCTCTAAACTAAAAATATGACATATTTTACATTGTGTTTCTGTTTTTCAAATTGAAACTGGGGTCTCAATGCTAATACAAAATGAAAAAGTGACTATTTGTGGAAAAATAATAGTGGAAAGTTTGATCAGCCTGGAAGTCGATAAAAGTGTTGGATACAAAGTGCTGGGGCCACTAATCAGGTCAGGCAGCATCACATGAGAACTTGTATACGTGACATTTCAGGCCAGGATCATTCTTCAGACTGATTATGGGGAGGGAGGAGGGGAAGTTGTGAGATCCAAGGTTAGTAATTGCCGCTCAGCCATGCAAATATATCTTAACGTGTGAAAATCTTAACATGTATTTCGAAAGAAAAAAATAGTTGACTACAATTTTTTCTAATTTAAAAAAATGTGACAATGTGCCTTTAAAAATAAAGAAAAGGAAGGATTTTCTTTTAAAGAAGGGACTTCTTTAGTCAGAGGGTAGTTAATCTGGTGAACATTTGCCACAGAGGGCTGTGGAGGCCAAGTCAATGGATATTTTTAAGGCAGAGATAGACAATTTCTTGATTAGAACGGGTGTCAAGGGTTATGGGGAGAAGGCAGGAAAATTGGATTAGGAGGCAGAGATCAGCCATGAATGAATGGCGGAGTTGACTCGATGGGCCGAATGGCCTAATTCTACTCCTACAACATGTGAACTTGTGAACTCAAAACATCACCTATAAATGATGTTCAGAGATGTTGCCTGACCCACTGAGTTACTCCAGTACTTTGAGTCTTACTATTGTAAACCAGCATCTGCAGTTCCTTGTTTCCACATAATCTGTAATCAATGTCAAAATAACTGAAAATGAAATTGAACAAATCCTTGGCACAATCATGAACATATTTCATGGAAAAAAGATCAGCAAAGCAAGCGGAATAGTGAACTGCAGCCAAAATGATGCAATATCTGTCAGAGAACTGAGTGAAGGTAGATACAAAATGCTGGAATAACTCAGCGGGACAGGCAGCCCCGAGCTCAAGGCACGAACTTGAGACCCGAAACGTCACCCATTCCATCTCTCCAGAGATGCTGCCTGTCCCGCTGAGTTGCTCCAGCATTTTGTCTCTACCTTCGATTTAAACCAGCATCTGCAGTTCTTTAGTAAAAAGAGAAGGAAATGAGCCTATTGTCGTGTTCTCAACAGCTACATCGTGTGTTGTGCACAGTTTCAGTTAAATCATAAAATAACCATTCACCATTGGTAGCAATGTTACAAAATTTTGAGATTTTAAAAATCAAGTCTGCAATTTATCCCATCAGATAAAGCATAAAAAGAAGTTTAATTTGACACCTAATTTACTTTCATATCTTCAGTATTAAGAAAGTTATGGCCATTTTCATACTCGGAAATGAGCATCTTGCTTCCCATTGCCTTTCAATTGACTTAACTCAAAAGCTGTGATCTGGAAAAGTTAAATGTCCATAACATTCTTAAAAATTAAGAGAACTCAATGAAATTTTCAGTTATTATAGATTGAAGCATTCTGAAACAAATATTAAACAATCTTACTTGGATGACCTGAAATTAAAGCATATAATTAGTTAGTTATCTAATTGTAGCTAATTACAAAATTCAATGAGTAGATCTAAACATCTATCAATTTCTTAAGAAAAGATAAACTTTTTTAAAATTGCCTAAGTGTCCAGATAACATTCACACAATAATCCACAATATAACATAATTTTTAAATCTCATTTTCATGAATTTCTGGGCCAAATGGAAGGATTTTAGTGTTTTATGCCTGTAAATTAATGGCCATTTAAATCAACTAGCGAGTGGGTTTTAGCGGAATGCGGTGGATTAGAACGTTGCGGTTTGCAGTGAAGTCGGGGAGAAAAATACTAGGGGTTCATACATTTTTTGGGGAACCCATTTCGCAACATAAAAATATTATTAATGCCTCCCGAAAAACCAACTTTTAATATAAAAATAAACTATTTACCTTTTTTTCTTCCCTACGCAAAATGCTTCCGGTTGTCTGCGGTCACGGCTTTTGAAGGTGATTTTTAAATTACTCTAGTTAATAAATAATCTAGAGTAATTTAAAAATACCACCATTGATGAAATGTCGGAGCGATTTTTCTTCAGCAACCAAATCGCCCGACATTCATCGATTTGTCCTGCCTGTGGAAAAACGGCACTTTAAGCCCGCCCCCCTCTGCAAGGCGCGAAAGTCGCGCACACGGGGAGCGGCAGAAGTGCAGCGCCGGTAAAGGTAAGTTTTGTAACATACCTACCATTGGCAGTAAACAACGAGCCTGACCCCAGTGTCAAAGTTTAAGTTAATAGTTCAGAAATATTTGTTGGTGGCAGGCTGTAGTGAAAAATGCACACTAAGATCAAAATTCACAAATCAAGTCACACTCATTGACCTGATGTGGATACCCATAGAATTGCTGTTGCTTGCTCCTCATCAACTCCTCTGTGCTAAATGCAATTGCCTATATAAATTACCATGGGCTCTATTTTCCCAGTGCCTGGTTGTCTAACATTTTTCAAAAATAGCTTAATTAAATTAAAATCTTCCTAAGTTGATTAAACTATGACTAACTTACATTACCTTTGAAAGAGGAATTAATTCGCAGCAGAAACAATGGTGAACATTCTGCAGGCTTGTGGCAGATGCTGAGAACCACTGTGTGTGATCAGAAAATGGTTGGGAATGATGGCCTGCATGTCACTAGAGAATGAAGGATCTGCGAGGGGGGGTTCTAGTGTACTCCTAGAGAATGATAGAGGGCAGGACCTGATGTGTGGTGGGAATGATGAAGAGAGGGACCTGATGTGTGGCTGGGTGATGTGAGAGGGTGTGATGGTAGGGGTAGGTTTGGTGCCTGGCCATATAATGATGCAGAATGAGACTTAAGGGCCTGTCCTACCAGCATCCGACTCCATGCGATGAGCGCGATCAAACTAGAAGCGGGGGCCGCGCGGAGGTCGGGTGATCCCTGAACAGGGTCGTTCCCAACAGCATGCGCTTGCATGCGGCAAGTGCCACCAAACCAGCAGTCAGTGCCGCGCGGAGGTCGGGTGAGTGGCGCAACGCGGCGCAAAGTGAGGCGAACTTGGAGCGAAGTCTTAAAGGTAAGTTTGCCAGGACAGAGATGGGCACACAGAGAGGGGCACAGAGGCACACACACAGAGGGCCACGGAGCCACACACGGAGAGGGTCACAGAGGCACCTACAGAGAGGGTCACGGAGGCACGACGTCGAGGCGGTGTGTAATGCGTCGAGGCGACTGCGAGCGACATGCCATTGCCGCGCGGAATTTTTGAACATGGTCAGTTTTTCGAAGCCCCGCGCGATGTCGGGACGAACTCCGCACAATTCCGCACGGCTCCGGCGATCGAAGTGGGACCGGCCCCGCGACGCCGGACGGCTCAAGCGACCACATTAGGTCGCGCTCATCACATGGAGTTGCATGCTGGTGGGACAGGCCCTTTAGTGTGTAGCTGGACTGCCATGTGTGGCTTAGCTCGTTTGGGTTCCAATTTGCAAGTCATCCAAATTAACATTCTCAATAGACAATAGACAATAGACAATAGGTGCAGGAGTAGGCCATTCGGCTCTTCGAGCATTCACTGTGATCATGGCTGATCATTCCCAATCAGTACCCCATTCCTGCCTTCACCCCATACCCCCATATTTCCCCATAATGTTCAAAACTACTGTAGCTTAATTAAATTAAAATCTTCCTAAGTTGATTAAGCTATGACTACCTTACATTTCCTTTGAAAGAGGAGTTAATTTGCAGCGGAAAGAATGGTGATCGTTCAAAAGGGGTTTTACTTGTCATTCTCATGTTCTGCAGCAGTGCTCCTTGCTGGTTTTATAACCTCATTCATAACTGCACCAAACAACTTACATTTGGTAGAAAGTTTAGCAATGAAAGATGAGACAAACTGTTTCACAGAATAAATGAGCGTCAAGGCAAAGAATTGCCTGCTGGATATGGTAACCTAGCACTTAATCAATTGAAAAATCTTAAACAGATTATTGCTCGTGTGTCTCAGTGAATTTCATCAGAACATTTAATTAACAATCTATATGCATATTCCTCTTCATTATATAACAGGAATAATGTAACAAAAAAAATGCAGGTGGATGAAATCTGAAATACCTCTACTTCCTTGGAAGATTAATGAGATTTGGTATGTTATAGACAATAGACAATGGACAATAAGTGCAGGAGTAGGCCATTCGGCCCTTCGAGCCAGCACCGCCATTCAATGTGATCATGGCTGATCATCCCCAATCAGTAGCTCATTCCTACCTCCTCAGTCATTAAGTCAGTCATTGCTTTTTACATACACCCGGTACTTGCTCAACATACATCAGCAAATTGCCTGGAAAACACCCTATTTTGGTACCGTGGTCCTGCTAATGTGGTGGATTCTGAATGCCTACACTTTACCATTTGTGCTTTGGCTTGGATATTTTGACTTTAAACAGATAAAGCCACTTATCTAAAAGCTAAGTTTGAAATGCTTGTGTCTTTTGGAATGTCTCTTTTTCCAGAATCATGCATTAAAATGATTAATATTGAGGGCTTTTCCATCCGAATCTTCACCCATCTGATGCAGATTTCTGTATTGGGAAGTATGTTGAAGGCAGACACAAAATGCTGGAGTAACTCAGCGGGACAGGCAGCATCTCTGGAGAGAAGGAATGGGTGACGTTTTCGGGTCGAGACCCTTCTTCAGACTGATGTCAGGAGAAGGGGCGGGACAATGACAGAATGTAGTCTGAGACAGTAAAGGGCCTGTCCCACCAGCATCCGACTCCATGCGATGAGCGTGACCAAACCGGCAGCGGGGGCCGTGCGGAGGTCGGGTGATCCCCTGTACAGGGCCGTTTCCACCAGCATGCGCCTGCATGCGGCAAGCGCGACCAAATCGGCAGCGGGGGCCACGCGGAGGTTGGGTGAGTGGCGCAAGTGAGGCGAACTTGGAGCGAAGCCTTAAAGGTTCGCCAGGACAGAAAAGGACACACAGAGGGGGGGCACAGAGGCACACACACACAGAGGGCCACGGAGCTACACACAGAGAGGGTCATGGAGGCACCTACAGAGAGGGTCACGGAGGCACGACGTCGAGGCGGTGTGTAATGCGTCGAGGCGACAGCGAGCCGACGAGCCGTTGCCGCGCGGAATTTTTGAACATGGTCAGTTTATTGGAGCCCCGCATGATGTCGGGACGAACTCCGCACAATTCCGCACGGCTCCGGCGATCGAAGTGGGACCGGCCCCGCGATGCCGGAAGGCTCAAGCGACCACGTTAGGTCGCGCTCATCGCATGGAGTTGCATGCTGGTGGGACAGGCCCTTAAGACTAGTGGGGGAACTGGGAAGGGGAAGGGGATGGAGAGAGAAAGCTATCTGAAGTTAGAGAAGTCAATGTTCATACCGCTAGGGGTGTAAACTACCCAAGCGAAATACATATATTGTTCTGAGCCAAAGATGATGACATTGAAATAAATGTAAATTAGGTAAGCACTTGGAGAATGCAATATAATCAGTTGAGATTGAGGTAATAAATCTCCTCTAACAAGTAAATAATCTCACTTCATAATTTTGCAGTGCACGAAAGACTAAAGTTTATCTCATTCATTGTAAATGCTTTCAAATATTTCCTTGGATTTTGTCTGCAATGGCCGATTAATAATTTACTGTTGTGAAGCATCCACAGCCACTGTTTATTGCAGGAAATGTTATTTTTCTTTAGAAAGCGACGTGCTGTGCCATCGAAATGCATGAAGAGTGTGGATTTCTGCACTTTTCCCAAGTATTGCCAGAGTTCGTGTTTGAAGCATGGGAGGATGATGAGAGCTGTTTCACTATGTTTACAGCTATTTAGGGGATTCTAGCATGTGATTATATATTAAATTTTAAAACTAGACCTCACCGCCACCTTCAAAATCTACCCTGTATAATTCAGCCTTGTGTGCTCAGCCTTCTATACTTCACAATCAATTACGCGATGAATTGATTTCCCTCAAACCCAATATCTCATGTTGCTTCAGTTGTAACTTTTATTTCTTTTTTCAGGATGTGAGTATCGCCAATATTTATTCACTCCCTTTTACCCCAAATGTATAAATATTTCAGAGCCATCCACATTGCTGTGGGTTTGGAGTTACATCTAGGCCAGGGCAGTCTAACACAGCAACTAAAAATATATACATCTGGCAATACTGGAATGTGCATCAATATGTTTTCCTGTTACTGCACTGCTGATGTTGTAGGAATGATGCATTGCCAGTCAAGAGTCTGAAGAGAGATAAACGATAACTACTTTCATTCTGATATTTAAGATGCGAGAATTGCCTAAGAGGATTTGAGTGGGCCGACAGGGCCAATGTTAATGGAAAGAAAATAATCTAGTTTGATCACACTTTTTAAATGATAAAGATAAAAGTAACCAGAGATTCTTCTCTCATATTGAATCAGGAGGGGACGTCCAGGGGATTTACAAGAAGATTAAATTTAAAATGCATCAGTATGAATGTCCTTTATTCAATACTAAAAAAAAAATGGGGAACCAATGATATGAAGGAAATGGCCAACAATAGCCAACAAACAATTTCTAAGTTTTTCGTTGTTTCGTTTGTTTTCAATGGTCAGATCATTAGCTATGCTATCCTCATGCAGATCACCAGCTGCAAAATTGTCTCTGAAGTTCATTTTTACCAAAATGGTCTGAAGAAGGATCTCGACCTGAAACGTCACCTATCTCCTTCGCTCCTTAGATGCTGCTGCACCCGCTGAGTTTCTCCAGCCTTTTGTGTATCCTTCATTTTTACCAGAATGCTTCTTGAAAAAACAAATTAATCTTTAATTTTTGGATTTTAATTTTCTTTTCCGATCAATATTTCTCTTTCTTGCCTTAGTTTATAAATTAAAGGATAATCAATCTTGCAGTTTTAATCCTAGTCACATTCATTTCTAAAGAAAGAAAGATCGATGTCATTATAATTTGTAAATAAATATGCCTGGAAGATATCAATCACAGTGGCACAGTAGTTAGCACCACTATCTCACAGACCCAGCCATCTGTGTTCAACCTTGGGTGTTCTCTGACCTCGGATGTCATCTCTGTGAGGTTTGTATGCTCTTCTTGTGGTCACGTAGTATTCTCCCAAGTATCCCGTTTCCTCCAACATGTCAAAGATGTGTTTAACTGGCAACACTAAATTCCCTCTTGGTAGGAGGCTGGGGAATCAGGAAGTGGAGTTGATGGGGATGCATGAGAGAAAGTTCGGGATAGGTGTAGATGAGTACTTTCTGTTCAGCACAGACATGGTACGTTGAACAACCTATTATGTACTATAGAACAAAGAAGAATCAAACTACCTGCAACATGGAATGGATAACTTAAGGGCCTGCATGCGGCAAGCGCGACCAAACCGGCAGCGGGGGTCGCGCAGAGGTCAAGTGATCCCCATACAGGGCCGTTCCCACCAGCATGCGCCTGCATGTGGCGAGCGCGACCAAACCAGAAGCGGGGGCCGCACAGAGGTCGGGTGAGTGGCGCGAAGTTGGAGCGATGTCTGCGGTAAGTTCGCAAGGACAGAGAGGGGCACTGAGGCACACACAGAGAGGGACATGGAGGCACACACAGAGAGGGGCACAGAGAGGGACACAGAGGCACACAGAGAGGGATACGGAGGAACACAGCGAGGGTCGCGGAGGCACACAGACATGGGTCACGGAGGCACGCAGACATGGGGCACGGAGGCACGACGTTCAGGTGGTGCGTGCGGCGTCGAGGCGGCAGCGGGACGGCAGGTCATTGCCGCGCGGAATTTTGAACACGATCAGTTTTTCGGAGCCCCGCGCGATGTCGGGACCAGCTCCGCACAAAATCCGCGCGGCTCCAGCGATCGAAGTGGGACTGGCCCCGCGAGGCCGGACGGCTCAAGCGACCACGTTAGGTCGCACTCACCGCATGGACTCGCATGCTGGTGGGACAGGTCCTTAACACATTATTCTATTTACCTACTGAGGAAATATAAATATGGTCATACGGAGGAGAATCCAAATAAATGAATACAATACCTTACTTTTGTTACTGGCCATTTCTAAAAGGTTTATGAAATGGTGATAGTAATGATGGATAAAGTGTTTCCTTTCCAACACATAGTATGACCAGATAATCCGTATACAAAAGGGATGGAGAACTGATTTTACCTCAGATAGAAGTACATTTGATTACAGTACATTACAATAACATTCATATTCCTTGGTTGCTTTGAAGAATTACACCGTTAACATCAGATATATTACAATTTGGGATAATTTGTGTGCCTACAATTTCTATCTTTTCAACAATTTGGCATACTATATTATTTGTTACATCCCGGAACACCATGCATCAATCACCATGTAATTTATGATGGCATTTGCAACCAGAATTCCAAATGTTCTCCAACTTTGTTTCTCCGGTCGTTCTCCTCACACTTCAAGAGCAGAGCAGAACCTCTAGTTGCAGAGAGGTAAGCACTACACATCAAAGATCGCTCCGCTATTGGATATTTGCTACACATTGCATCAAGGGGAAAACTCGGGAGAATTCGTGAGTAACTGGGGAAAGTGGGACAGTGCCTTAAGGGCCTGTCCCACCAATAGATGAGCGCGACCTAACGTGGTCGCTTGAGCCGTCCGGCGTCGCGGAGCCGGTCCCACTTCGATCGCCGGAACCGTGCGGAATTGTGCGGAGTTCGTCCCAACATCGCGCGGGGCTCCGAAAAACTGACTATGTTCAAAAATTCCGCGCGGCAACGGCTTGTCGGCTCGCAGTCGCCTCGACGCATTACACACCGTCTTGACGTCGTGCCTCCGTGACCCTCTATGTATGTGCCTCCGTGGCCCTCTGTGTGTGTGTGCCCCTCTCTGTCCTGGCGAACTTACCTTGAAGACTTCGCTCCAAGTTCGCCTCACTTTGCGCCGCGTTGCGCCACTCACCCGACCTCCGCGCGGCCCTCTCTGCCGGTTTGGTCGCGCTTGCCACATGCAGGCGCATGCTGGTGGGAACGGCCCTGTACAGGGGATCACCCGACCTCCGCGCGGCCCCCACTTCTAATTTGATCACGCTCATCGCATGGAGTCGGATTCTGGTAGGACAGGCCTTTACTGATTCGCAGTGTTACACGAACAGAAGCTTTGAGTTTGAAGGCATAGAGCTCCATGAAACTGTAATTATGAATGAAGATAGCAATGAAAAGTCAGAAACATGCTGGCTCAAGTAATACCTTCCACCCTTTCAAGTGCACAATCCAAGTGTTCTGACTTCAGGATTATCTCAATTTCAGCTGCTTCCCGATGCTGTCCAGTGGGATTAGCAACGGAGTTTTCCGTCTAAAGCCTCCCATGTCGACAGTGCTGCCAAGAAGCCGTTCTGCTCAACCTATAATCAACCTGCGTTGCTTCAGAATGGTGGAAGATGAAATGTATTTACTTTCCAGTAAATTTGTTGTAAAATTGATCAGCCGACATGCTGAGAGAGTGCTCAGTGGTTAAGGCATAAAATTGAGGCAAAATAGAAGAGGCTGTTGGTTGAATAATAACACTGAAGATGCCAGTGCATGGGAAAATCGCTTAGTCTGTTTGTTTGCTTAGTTTGTTTACCATTTGGTGAACGGATTGGACCTGGTTGGTTCTTGGAGGCGGCCCTGAACTGCTCCGCTGGCGTTCAGCTGTCGAAGCAGCAGCGAGCCGTGGGCTTCCCGTGTCCACAGTCAAACGCCAGTCTCGCTGCTTCAAAGCCCTGTCTCACGGTGCGAGTCCACCCACGAGTGACCCCAAGTGAAAGAAAAAAAACAGACTCGTGGTTGTGTACGAGATTCCAAATTTATGTTCAAGAGATTAATTGAGTTCCCACGGGTATGTCATTTCTGCGATGTTCCTGAGTTACCAAGTTCCTCTCCCATTACTCTTGAGCCAACCATGAATGAAGGTATGTTTTAATAAGCAACAGTGTTAAAGAAGACATCTCCAACCTGCGGCTTTGAGTTAAAGATACAATTCAGCGCGGCCGCATCTATTGATATGACCAACAAAGGGAAAATGGGCACCGTCCAGTGCCAGAGCAGTTATACTTATGATTTGTTTGAAACACACATCACGTAGTTAGAAGACTAGCAGGCGGAAGTTTGTTATATTTTAATTTAATTTACTGCCAGGTCTACGCACTGCGGGGAGACGGGAGATGAAATCTTTGAACGTGGACGGATGGCTCCCCGCCTGCTCGTTCTAAGTGGAATATATTTTTAGTTGCATTTCAAGCCGGGCTTTGGTATTATTCCTTGTTTTTGTTTATTCGCACACACTTTTCGTGTGTGAGGGTGTGAGAAGTCCATGCCGGATGCCGCCGGCCGGCCGCAGCCGCTGTTCTTTCACATCAGCTGCACATCAGATTGTTGGGAGACGGAGCTCAGGGTTTACCTCCTGAGCTGCTTTGGTGCCCAGGCGTGAGTTGAAGTGGAGGGAGGTTGGGGGGGGGGGGGGGGGGAGGTGGTGCGCGGGCATCATTAATCTGTCTGGGGTGACAAGGCTCTTGGGTTAGGCTGGGATCATTCTCTGCGGTATGATCTTAGTACAGGAGACAAGTGTAGGAGGGGTGTTCTGACTGTGTGGGCAGACACTTTGGTAGTGATTGCCCACCAGTCTCAAAAGCCGCTGTGTCTCCCTGTCCCTGGGACAGCAGGGGGCGATCAAACAGCACAATACCCCCCTCCCCCTCCACGCCAACTCCTTCTCTCCAGAGATGCTGCCTGCCTGCTGAGTTAAAGAGTGCCCACGGTAGACTCATGAGTCACTAAGGTAAAAGCACGGGCCACTACGTTATTACAACAAGTTTAAATGTTTCAATTTTTAACTTGAACAATAAATTTGACTCATGGAAAACCTCAAACATGTTTCAAATTTTTCACGAGTTAGCTCGTTTTTCACGAGTTTCACGGGCACCTGCCGTTAGCGCCACAAGTCGCTAAGTTGCGCGCGCGAGTTCCAACGTTCCCACTACGTTAATTGTGCGTTATTTCCGCGAGTGAAAACTCGAGATGCCTCGTGGGTCAACTCGCATTGTGAGACAGGGCTTTGAGGATGGCGAGTCCAGTCCAGTCTAGGTCGGTCTGCTGCGCTGCTCGCTCCGATGGCGGGGCCGGCCGCGCCTCGCTGCATTGCACTCCCTCAGCGCTTCACCCGCTGCCAGCACAGTCGCGGTGTCCTGTCTGTTGCCCAACACTGAGCCGGCAAATAGAAAAATAGGTGCAGGAGTAGGCCATTCGGCCCTTCAAACCAGCACCGCCATTCAATGTGATCATGGCTCATCATCCACAATCAGTACCCCGTTCCTGCCTTCTCCTCATATCCATTGACTCTGCTATCTTTAAGAGCTCTATCTAAAGGCCCTGTCCCACTTGTGTGTCCTTGGCATGCAAATTACGCGACCTCGTCATCGCGTTGAGGCACACAGGCATCGTATGGCCGCGCGGAGCAGGTCCCACTAAGAAGCGCGGAGGGGTATGTAGTTGTGCGCGATATTGCACGGCGCTCCGGGATTTTGTACCAAACAAAATCTCCGTGCGCCACCGGCCTGTCGCGTAACTGATGGCCAAAGTGGGACAGGCGCACAACTCTTTTGCGACGCAACATCTCACCTCCAACAGCAGCAGAAGCAGGCAAACGATTGTTGAACTCGACCTGGGGATCACGGCCGTTGCGGATCCGGATCCGCCCCCACTTCTACTCCCAGAGCGGGGCCAAGAAAATTAAAGATGGACACAAAATGCTGGACGAACTCAGCGGGACCGGCAGCATCTCTGGAGAGAAGGAATGGATGACGTCTCGGGTCAAGACCCTTCTTTCAGACTGAAGAAGGGTCTCGACCCGAAACATCACCCATTTGCTTCTCTCCAGAGATGCTGCCGGTCCCGCTGAGTTCGTCCAGCATTTTGTGTCCATCTTCAAATGACATCACGTGCTCCAGACGGCTGTGCGGGCGCATGATGACGCGCGCAACCTTCACGGAACCGTCGCGCCTAATCACGCGTAATTAGCGTGCCAAGGGCACGTAAGTGGGACGGGCTTAACTTTGTCTTGAAGACATCCAGAGAATTGGCTTCCACTGACTTCTGAGACAGATTCACAAGTCTCTGGAGGAAAAAGTGTTTCCTCATCTCAACATTCTAAACAGCTTACCCCTTATTCTTAAACTGTGCCCCTTGTTCTGGACTCCCCCATCATTGGGAACATGTTTCCTGCCTCAAGCGTGTCCAATCCCTTAATAATCTTGTATGTTTCAATAAGATTCCCTCTCATTCTTCTAAATTCCAGTGTATACAAGACCAGTTGCTCCATTCTCTCAACATATGACAGACCCGCCATCCTGGGAATTAACCTCACTGAAGGAATCCCTTGATTCCCTTAGCCCTAAGAGCTAAATCTAGCTCTCTCTTGAAAACATCCAGTGAATTGGCCTCCACTGCATTCTGTGGCAGAGAATCCCACAGATTCACATTCTCTGGGTGAAGAGGTTTTTCCACCATTCTTCAAAGATAAATTGTGCTTCCGCTTAACATTTTAAATATTCATTCCCTGAGGTAATGCAAGCGTGTGATTATGTAAATTATTGCGAATTGGGTGAACCATCGCTTAGGTCTTTTTCGAGTTGAGAGATACAGCACGGAAACAGGCCCTTCAGCCCACCGACCTGCCACATTAACATTATCCTACACGCACTAGGGACAATGTACACTTATACCAAGCCAATTGACCTACAAACCTGTACGGATTGGGAGTGTGGAAGGAAACTGGAGCACCCAGAGAACCACATGGTCACGGGGAGAACGTACAAATTCTGTACAGACAAGCACCCGTAGTCAAGATCGAACCCGGGTCTCTGGCGCTGTAAAGCAGTAGTGTCTCTACCACCGTGCTACCCAGTCGATTTTATTATTTAAAACGATTTGATTAAATTCAGTTTTAATAATTTTGAAAGTGTATAAGTTGTGTTTAGGAAGGAACTACAGATGCTAGTTTACATCGAAGATAGACATAAAATGCTGGAGTAACTCAGCAGGACAGGCAGCGTCTCTGGAGAGAAGGAATGGGTGATGTTTTGGGTCGAGACTGAGAGTCAGGGGAGAGGGAGGCATAGAAATAAGGAAGGGTAAGGTGTGAGAAGGAGACATTAAAGGGGCTGTAGATCAATGTTGAATAGATCATTGTTAGCTAGGAGAAGGTGACAACAAAGCAAACAGAAAAAAAATTATCAGGGGACAGTCAGAATAGTCGGAGAACTGGGAAGGGGGAGGAATGGAGAGAGAGAGAGAGAGAGAGAGGAAAAGCAAGGGCTACTGGAAGTTAGAGAGGTCATACTGTTGGGGTATAAGCAGCCCAAGTGAAATATGAGAGTGTATATGCTAACTCAATATTGAAATTGATAAAGGCAAGCCCTCATGTCTGCCGGCTGCACCAAACGTTCAGTATGATTATGGAGCTGGAGCTTGCAGCCTGTCCCGGCGGGAGTGGCTACATCCCGACTGGTGCAGTTGCCACTTCAATACACACAATGCAAGCGCTAACGTTGGAGAGAGTCCAGAGGAGGTTTACGAGAATCATCTCAGGGGCTGTGGGCAGGGAACCAGGTGGGTGCGATCCGGTCCCAGATGCTCACACGATAAATGAAGCCTCAATGAAGCCTCAAGAGCATCCTATGAGTTAACTTGAGCTAGCATGAAGTATTTCGAGTTGTTTTGCGGCACAGGATTCCCAGACGTGTCCTAATTGCCAGTTCCAAGTCGAATGTTCATATTTAAAACCTTTTAGTTGTAGCATTTTACCAGAATCAGAATCATCTAAAAAAACCATGCTTTAAAGTTCCTTGTTAGAAACCAACGACTTAAATAACAAAGTTAGACCCACCTTGCAGATATGTGCAAGACATGATTTAATCAGCAAAAACAGCAATTTATTGAATGTAAGATGCAATGTTAAATTGCACTTTTCAGGGCAGCTATGACCTTTGAGTTTATTGCTAAATGGACAATTAATTCAATTACCCAGTGACAGTAATAAAGAATGAGAGAAATGTTCAGCATACGGATAAATTGAGCGTGATTAAACATGATTCGCACAAATGTAAAGACCTATTGCAATTTTAAACAAAGTTGAATTCCCAGTATTAAAACGGAAACACAATTTCATTTTAACCATGAATTTAAATCAGCCAAATAAATGTTGCTCTATTGTGCAAATGAAGGGTTTTTTTTTGTAAGCTCCAAATTATTATTTTGGCACATAGTTTCCATTATAAAGTGCTTTTCTGAGCAACCCAACTGTAATTATTAACACCTTGCCCACAAGATCGTGGCATTTGACGCATATTAGATATATAATAAAATAAGTTTCCATTATCATTAATCTTGATTCATTAATGGTGAGACCACATCTGGAGTATTGTGTGCAGTTTTGGTCCCCTAATTTGAGGAAGGACATTCTTGCTATTGAGGGAGTGCAGCGTAGGTTTACAAGGTTAATTGGCGGGACTGTCAACGGGGTACTGATTGGGGATGATCAGCCATGATCACATTGAATGGCGGTGCTGGCTCGAAGGGCCAAATGGTCTACTCCTGCACCTATTGTCTATAAATCAGTCTTGTACAGTAAGTCAGTCCCATAAAAAAAAATTGACTGCACTCTCACTGAAATAAAGTTTAACATTTCCACCTATTGTGGCCTTTTGAGGAAGCTTCAAGATTCAATATTTTACTGGTGTAAATGCACAAGTAAGCATGTTGTAAAGGTTTATGCACTGTTAAATTATATCTAATCAACCACAAAAGTGATTTTTGTGCACAAACGAAACTTGAAAATGACTGTATGGTTTATAAAGTCAATTATTTTATATTCGGTTCCTCACAATTGGTTAGGCACTCAAATTACATTCAGCTATAAAAATAGAACTGCACTACATCACCACTCTTTAATATGCCAATTTCCTCAGTGCAGGACGGTAATAGAAATATTTTTTTTACACTATAGTCTTTATTGCTTTTATGCATACACAAATAAAACACAAATATAACAACGAAACATACAACACTGCAGTGAAACGTACAACAGTGCAGCGGGGGGGGTTCAGTTTACAATTAATGATGCAGTATACAGAACTATTTTCATATTAAAACATTTTCCAATTTTCCATTATTGTCTATAAAATTATACAGTGTTGATGTCTTTATTTCTATACCAAATCCATTTTTCCAATTTTCCGTTAAACTCGTCTGCTTTCACTCTTAGAGAATGTCATTTTCTCCATCATAAATATTTCCTGTACTATGCCTAACCATTGTCCAAGTCTGGGTGTGTGCGCTCCAAGCCATTTTCTTGTACTGGCCTTTCTGCCAGCTGTGAGTAGGATTGTAACCAAGTAATGGTCTTCCTTCAGCACCACTGTATTTATATTACCCAGGTATAAAATGGAACACTTCTTGCAGACTGTATATCCTAATACCTCCGTTAATTCTGAATTCACTCTGTTCCAAAATGGTTCTATTTTTGGGCAACTCCAGTAGATATGTGCATGATTTGCGTCTGTTTGCCAACATTGCCACCAGCAGGTTTGCTGCCTTAGAATTTGCTTGCTTTTACACATAATGAGGAAACAAATCAAATTTTTCCAATTAAATTCTCTCCATTCTTTTGCTTGACATTCCATTAAACTATGATACTTTAGAAATAATCCTTGATGTTTTTTGATGATACGCACTAACTATCACTTCTATCATTGGATTCTTTTCTTCTAGTGCCTCCCTTTTTACTTTTTTTAATTGTAATAATCTCTCAGTTGGAGGTATCTAAACAAGTCTTGGTCCCGAAGTGCAAATCTATCCTTCAAATCTTGAAAACTTCTTAGGTCTCCATTTTCAGTAAGAGTACAAAATGCAGTCATTCCTTTTTTCATCCACTCTTTAAATGTTGAGCCCTACATCCCTGGTTTAAATTCACTATCCAAAGATATCCTTCTTAATACTTGTTGTCCTTTATTCAGTTTAAGTTGTCTGGTGAGAGTGAACCAGTGAATATCGTTTTATTTCACTCCTCCAGTGCAAATGTTACTGACGACTTTAGTTTGTGATTATGCAAATGAGTTGGGATGGCGATTTGAACCAACACATGTGAGAGAAACAACAACATTTTAAAATGCGCTTTATTCCGCTTATATACGTTATATTCTATACGTTCGTTAAATATCCCCAGATACATATCACACATTATAGAACGCAAAACTTCATTCTCATCGATCTGACTTCATGCTTCTGAGGTAAAAGGCAATCATGAAAACCCGAAAGGGAAATAACAGTGTAAACCTGTAGAGCATTATTAATTAGTGCAATCCAGGACTGGGTATACCTTGGTACATACATTGCTAAGTAAGTGAGGTGTCCTTTTATAGGAAGTTATAGGAAATTCACATGAATTTGCCTCTATTTCTTAAATGTGGAATGATTTTGATTGACGCAAGACTGATGAAAAATTGGATGTATTTCTGCAAGTACGACCTTTACTTTCTGGACTTCTCTGCTATCAATTTTGTGTGTCAACGTTGCAACTGATGTGCAGGTGCCAATTCATTAACTTTGATGTTCCATACTCCATTGAGAACAGTGCAGATAATGAATGCTCATAGTGCACGATATCAAAGGTTGGAATCTCAGTAGACCAAGGTCATCACCATGTTTAGTTGATGGATATCGGTCATAAATCATAGTCGTAGGAGCAGAACTAGGCCATTCGGCCCTTCAACTCTACTCTACATTCAATACTGGCTTATCTATCTTTCCCACTCAACCCCATTCTCCTGTGTTCTCCCCATAACCTTTAACACCCTTACTAATCAAGACTTTGTGAACCTTCACTTTAAAAATATCCAATGACTAGGGTTCCGCAGCCGTCTGTGGCAATGAATTCCACAAATTCACCACCCTCTGGCCAAAACAATTCCTCCTCATCTTCTTGCTAAAGGCACATCCTTTTATTCTAAGGCTCTTCCACCAGTGGAAACATCCTCTTCACATCCACTTTATCCAGGCCTTTCCCTATTCAGTAAGTTTCAATGTGGTGCCCCCTCATCCTTCTAAACTCCAGCGAGTACAGGCCCAGTGCCGTCAAACGCTCATCATACATTAACCATTATTTCCTGGGATCATTCTCGTGGACCTCCTCTGGACTCTTTCCAATGCCAGCACATCCTTCCACCCAAATCTTCTCACAATACTCCAAATGCTGTCTGGCTGCCTTATAAAGCTTTAGGATACATCCTTGTTTTTTTTAATATATAATCTAGCCCTCCAAAAATAAATGCTAACATTGCATTAGCCTTCCTTATTACTGATTCCACTTACAAAATAACCTTTTGGGAATCCTGCATCAGTACTGTCATGTCCCATTGCACCTCTGATTTCTGAATTCTCTCCCCAGTTAGAGAATTGTCTATGCCTTTATTCTGACTACCACAGTGCATGAATGTGTTCCATCTACACCTCCTTACCCATTCTCCCAACCCATCCAAGTCTCCCTGCAGACTTTTTGCAGACTCCCTGCTTTACACCACCTGACCCTTCACCTATCTTCATATCATCTGCCAATTTAGCCACAAATCCTTTAATTCCCACATTCAAATCATGGCAGCCCCAACACCGACCCCCTGTGCACTGCCAGCCAACCAAAAAAAGCCCCCTTTATTCCCACTCTAAGAAACCATCTCATAGGCACTCTTCAAATTCCTTTTCTTGTGATCATTTACCAACTTGATTTTCCCAGTCTACCAGCATATTGAAATCCTCCATGACCACTGTAACATTGCCTTTCTTACGTTAATTGCAACTCCTGATAAAAAAAAAGACTAGATGTTTTTGAGCTCCTTCCACCTCTCCCCAACTCCATTGCAGAAAGGAGAGCTTCTCTCAGTTGGTTGGTAATGATCTTGGCTTTGAATCAGAAGGTTCCAATTCAAGTTTAATTCCAGGGACTTCAGCAGAAAGATTTTGGTACTATGGAAATGCTGCACTGTTGGATCTGTCTTTTGGATGAGATATACAACTTGACCCTTGTTACTTTCTTGAATAGATGTAGTAAATCCCATTCCACCTGCCCATACTTACCACTCAACACAAAAAATGAAAAATTGGTCTCAATTTCTCATAGTGATTTGTGACCGAGGATACCCTTCAGGCTATGAGGTCTATGCAAGGTCTCAGAACATACTCATCAGTCTAGTTTAGTTTAGCTTTGTTTAGTTTAGAGATACAGTGCAGAAACAGGCCTAATTAGAGATACAGTTAGAGGCCCTGTTAGTGATACAGTGCAGAAACAGTGCACGCTAACACATGATTTATATGACATGAATAGAACAGCAATTAAGAACGGAAAGTGACGGATTATTTCTTTGCTATGTACTACTTCAATAAAAGACCAATTAATCAAGAAACAACGTTTGGAAGATTCGTTTTTACTATCTTAAGTGTGTCGCGAATGCTTAAAACGTATCGTAAAGCGTAAAATAAACCTCCTAACCATCCCTGAGGTGTAACAGCTATCGAAGTTGGACTTTGAGAACGTCGTAAAGACTGCCATTATAATACGGATTCTGCAGTCCAGGAGAGACATATTTCCAAAATAGGGCATTTTCAAAATGATTTTATAGTTAATGTGCATTTTTCTTGATCACAATGAAATTGTTCAGTTAGGTGTCTTGCATTGGGAAATATTGCTTGACATGTCTGAAAAAGATGGTAATCTGAAGTCTAATGTGTCTGAAAATGGGCTTTATCATGAAACAACTTAATGTGTCAACTGTCAAAAAGGAATCCGATTTGAAATAACTGAGAATATTCTTTTAAACTGTACATAACTATTGACCTCATCAGGGAGAATGAGAGCTTCTTGGATGAGACTGAAAGCGAAGTGGTCAAATCAAGAGTCAAGAATGTTTTATTGTCATGTGTCCCAGCTAGGACAATGAAATTCTTACTTGCTGCAGCACAACAGAATATGTATAGTAGCAATGTTATAAAATTTTGAGATTTTAAAAATCAAGTCTGCAATTTATCCCATCAGATAAAGCATAAAAAGAAGTTTAATTGGACACCTAATTCACTTTCATATCTTCAGTATTAACAAAGTTATGACCATTTTCATACTCGGAAATTAGCATCTTGTTCCCCATTGCCTTTCAATTGACTTAACTCAAAAGCTGTGATCTAGAACCGTTAAAAGCCCATATCTTTCTTAAAAATTAAGAGAACTCAATGAAATGTTCAGTTATTATAGATAGAAGCATTCTGAAACAAATATGAAACAATCTTACTTGGATGACCTGAAATTAAAGCATATAATTAGTTAGTTATCTAATTGTAGCTAATTACAAAATTCAATGAGTAGATCTAAACATCTATCCATTTCTTAAGAAAAGATAAACTATTTTTAAATTGCCTAAGTGTCCAAATAACATTCACACAATAATCCACATTATAACAATTTTTTAATCTAATTTTCATGAATTTCTGGGCCAAATGGAAGGAATTTAGTGTTTAATGCCTGTAAATTAATGGCCATTTAAATCAACTAGCGAGTGGGTTTTAGTGGAATGCGGTGGATTGGAACGTTGCGGTTTGCGGTGAAGTCGGGAGGAAAAACACTGCCGGTTCATACATTTTTTTGGACCCCTTTTCGCAACATGAAAATATGATTAAAGCCTCCCTAAAAAACAACTTCTAATATAAAAATAAACTGTGTACCTTTTTTTCTCTCCTACACAAAATCCTTCCCGTTGTTGGTGCTCACAGCTTTTGAAGGTCATTTTTAAATTACTCTAGTTAATAAATAATCTAGTGTAATTTAAAAATACCTTCATGAATGAAATGTCGGAGCGATTTTTCTTCTGCAACAAAATCGCCCGACATGGATCGATTTTCCCAGTCTGCAGAAAAACGGCACTTTAAGCCCCCCCCCCCTCTGAAAGGCGCCAAAGTCACGCACACGGGGAGCGGCAGAACTGCAGCGCTGCTCAAGGTAAGTTTTGTAACATACCTATGTATAAGTAGTACATAATGCGAGAAAGCTCAGTGTGTGTACATCGAGAGTAGATGGGTGACATCTAGGAAGGTTAGTGGGCAGAGAGGACTTGTGTGGCCATCCCTCTTCAAAATAAGTGTAACAGGGGCACCAAGCTGAGCTCTGAGGCACAGGAGGGAAGCGTGGTGATGTCAGGCAGATACATAGTGGCAGGTGACTCTTTAGTTTGGGGGCCAGTCAGGAGATTCTGCGAGTAGCAATCAAAACTGTGGGATGTTGTGTTGCCTTCCTGATCAAGTTGCAGAAAGGCGCTGGTTTGGAGGAGATGATCAAATGTGGGCCATAACTCTGGTAGACAAATGTGCTGGAGAAACTCAGCGGGTGAGGCAGCATCTATGGAGCGAAGGAAATGGGCAACGTTTCGGGCTGAAACCCTTCTTCAGACTATGGGCCATAACTATGATGGTTTTACGCCATTGTTACTGAGGGGATCTATTGATGATGTATACAGCAAGAGTATGATAACAATTTATAATTAGTTTCAAATAACATGTCGGGCTAATGGAGAGGGGTAAAAGCAAAATAAAACGGTGCCATTATTACATATGGATGACTCACAGCTGAAAGAGCCATTTCCAATGAAGGATCTTCACCATGAAATATTAACTCCTTTTCTTTTTCCAGAGTCACTGCCTGATTCGCTGAGCTGGCTCTCTTTTGGTTCAGATAAACAATAGACAGTAGGTGCAGGAGTAGGCCATTCAGCCCTTTGAGCCAGCACCACCATTCAATGTGATCATGGCTGATCATCCACAGTCAGTACCCCTTTCCTGCCTTCTCCCCATATCCCCTGACTCCGCTATCTTTAAGTGCCCTAACTAGCTCTTGAAAGTATCCAAAGAACCGGCCTCCACCAATTCCAGAGAATTCCCCAGACTCACAACTCTCTGTGTGAAAAACAGTATGACTTTCAGTAAAACGGTGTGAAAAACGATCTCCAGTATATAACCATATAACAAGTACAGCATGGAAACAGGCCCTCTCGGCCCTTCCAGTCCGTGCCGACCATTCATTTTCCCCTAGTCCCATCTACCTGCACTCAGACCATACCCCTCCATTCCCTGCCCGTCCATATACCTATCCACTTTACTTTTAAATGTTAAAATCGATCCTGCCTCCACCACTTCTGCAGGAAGATCATTCCACACAGCCACCACTCTCTGAGTAAAGAAGTTCCCCCTCATGTTACTATGTGCATTATTCTTGTACATTTTCTTCTTCGTGTTATCACGATTGAAACCAAGAGGCATGTATACACTAATCTAAGACTACGGAGCTTACCTGGGTATTTAGAATACGTAAAAATGTTGCTGTCTCCTGAGATTTCTCAGTGTAGAATGAAGTCATTTTCTAAAACAAAGAAGTGGCTTTCTCCTTGTCAGATAAAGTAACCATCAGTGCGTTGCATTTAATATGCACTGCTGTGTATAGTTGTTCCACAGAATTTGGAAGTGAGTTAACTGAGGTGTAGGGACTATTTGGTCCACATTCTAAACCTATTCCCATAAAGCTGCATTAAAAAAAAAAGCTTTTGCCATTAAGTTATCAGCATAAATCTGTTGGGACTCATTGCCCAAAGGCACGACAAAAGCAATGTATTTGCACTTTGAGCAAACTGCATCCTTCTCCCGAGAGTGAACAGCATTTTAAAATTCATCTGAACAAGATAGATACAGACAGGACTTTCTTCCCACGCTGGTTCCCTGTCACATTCTGCTTCGCTAGAAGGCAGGATGTTAATTGTACCATGAGATAGCTCACCTGGCAATATTGACCCTTAAAGTTTGGGATTTCTTTTGCACGGTAAATCCATTGTATTCAGCACTGGATTGCAGATCCATCAGCAGAATTAGTGACAAGTGAACCAAAACGAATATGTTCCATCCACATTTTGTTCATTTAAGAATTAACTTTCATTACAGAACATGCTCATTCTCTTTTATCACCTGAGAAGGCAACTTTGAACATAAAAATAAATTGTGTTTCATCGTCCCATAATTGGGAAAATAATTTATGTTGAAAGACACATGAATTCACGTGCATTTCAACATCAATTATTTATAGTAGGAAAAGCCAGGAAGTGGCCAATACAAACAAATAGTTTTGTCTTATAACCAGCTTACAACCCAGCAGTATGCATATTGATTTCACCAACTTGGAGTAACCTTTGCATCCCTCTCTCTCCGCCACCTGTCGTTTTTCCAACTTCAAAGTCTTGTTGAGTCTCATTGTCTGTAACTTGTTTTCACCTAGCCCACAGCTAACAATGGCCTATTTCCTTTATCAATGTTATATTTTTTGCATATCTTTCACTCATTTGTTCTGTATCTTTCCATATCACCGGCTATATCTCTCGTTTCAACCCGAAACGTCACCTATTTCTTTTCTCCAGAGATGCTGTCTGACACGCTGAGTTACTCCAGCTTTTTGTGTCTATCAATAATTTAAATTTCTTTGATTAATAGAATCCGGAGCAGGTCACACCCATTATCAGTCACCAGCTCCCTCTCAAACTCCACCCTTCCAACGGTCCATTAAAAAATTGCCTTTGTACAGAACCTTTCTTATCCTTGTGTTGCCATTAAGTAGTTTCTACCCAATGAAGTTCAGGCAGAGCAAACAATGTTTATACTGCAAACTTTGCAAACTGCAATATGATAATGACATTGAAATAAAACAAGAACATTGCTGGCAAATATGTTGTGAGTGGTAATAGCATACAAACATACAGCAACCATAATTAATAGGTAGATAACCACGCTAGGAATAATTTGCACCCTTATTTGAAACATTGACATGAGCTTTGGTTTACCATCTTATCTAAATATAGCACAACTGAAAATGCAGCACCACCTTGCTAATGCACCGATGGTGATGATCTTGAATTTTTATCTGTAAGAATGTGTAAAGTTATAGAAAAGGACTACACAGAAAGAAAAATAAATAGACTTTCTTTAGAGGACAGAAATGGTAAATGTGGATGAATCTGTTTTCAACATGTGTCTTAAACCAGGAGCAAATGAGCCCACGGCTAGGGCCCGAGTCAGCACCACGGAGGTGTCCGGAGAGGACTTGATGGCGATGGTGTAGAGGTTGATGGGGTGACTGTATAGGGGAGGTCGACCAATGGACGAGGACGGACCACGTGGGAGTGAGGACGCTACTGCCGGGGGAAGTAACAATGGAAGACTCGTCGGGGGGGAACGCTGTGAGGGAAGGGGAAGAACAATGGAGGACGCAGCATGGGGGGACCACCATGAGGCAGGGCGGGAGAATAAAGGTGGACCTGGTGCGAGATCCTTTGTAACTCTGTCAGTGCCCTTTATGTGGCAATTATTTGCATGCCTTGGGTATGTGCAAGCAAAGAATTTCACTGTGACTTGTCAAATCTGACAATGCAGTATTCATTCATTCATTCTTTCAATGGCAGATAAATAATATAAATATGGCTACTGTTGGCTTTGAAGATTCAATCATCTCAGTACCGCAAAGTAAGTTGTTATTTAGATGATGCTGGAGTAACTACATTGACACAAAATTAATTTATGAGCAACAAATTGTTTGGTAGCATGCCTCAAACTCTAGATCAATGGAACTAGGGTACATAGGGTACATCTGCAATTTATTGTGTCTAGACTAAAGTTCAGTTTAGTTTATTGCCGCATGTATCGAGGTACAGTGAAAAGCTAATAAAGTCAGCAGAAAGACAGGGTGGAAGATTGCAACCTTCACGTGGCCTGCCCTGTTTCGACTAATGAAATCAACTCGACATGCACAAACGGAAGATCAAATAGAACATGCCATGCCATGTAATCTATGGTGAGATTACTTACAAATATACATAACTCTTGTCTGACCCACATGAAATGATGCTGTACAGAAGTAGAAGAAAGGTAACCATCAAAACCCCACAAGTATTGAGATAACAATGATAAATGGTACCAGAACACAGACCTGTTCCAAGTTATTCAACATATGCACCTTCTGACAATGAATCACAAAGGATTCATGATAAAAGGATGGAACATCAAAACACATTCGTTTTCAAAGCAACAATGTCTTTAAAGATGAAAGATGTTCAAATTCAACTTGGGCTTTTAAGTTGACCATAATATCCCGCTAACACAGTCCCTAGCATAATAACAAGTACGGGGATGGGAATAGTCAGCATTCTGACAAATGGGACCTTTACAGAAATGGTTGTGATGAAAGGCTGTGATGGGGAATGATTCAAGTGTACATTGATCCAGTTCTCAACCTACAAACAATGACATATTCACGATATCCTACCTGATTTCAACATGTGAATTTATTTATAGTGCAGGAGACAGTGATCGCCTGTCAGGTTGTACCACAGAAAAAGTCAAAGTATTATAACTATCTTTTCAATACTGTTTAGAAGATTAAAGAGGTTATACAAGCCTTTCATACTCATCTAGCAACAACAACATTTCATAGAAGGTTTTATAAGCTACAGATTACATGGCATTCGTTTTACAGTTCCATTATAATCTCTACAGAGAGATTTGGGCCATTTGGAAGAGTGGGCTGAAAGATGGCAGATGGAGTTTAATGCTGATAAGTGTGAAGTGCTACATCTTGGCAGGACAAATCAAAATAGGATGTACATGGTAAATGGTAGGGAATTGAGGAATGTTGTGGAACAGAGGGATCTAGGAATAACTGTGCATAGTTCCCTGAAGGTGGAATCGCATGTAGATAGGGTGGTAAATAAAGCTTTTGGTGTGCTGGCCTTTATAAATCAGAGCATTGAATATAGGAGTAGGGACGTAATGTTAAAATTGTACAAGGCATTGGTAAGACCAATTCTGGTGTACAATTTTAGTTGCCTAATTATAGGAAGGATGTCAACAAAATAGAGAGAGTACAGAGGAGATTTACTAGAATGTTGCCTGGGTTCCAGCAAATAAGTTACTGAGAAAGGTTGAACAAGTTAGGTCTTTATTCTTTGGAGCGCAGAAGGTTAAGGGGGGACTTGATTGAGGTCTTTAAAATGATGAAAGGGATAGACAGAGTTGACGTTGATAAGTTCCCATTGAGGGTAGGGAAGATTCAAACAAGAGGGCATGACATGAGAATTAAGGGACAGATGTTTTGGGGTAACATGAGGGGGAACTTCTTTACTCAGGGAGTGGTGGCTGTGTGGAATGATCTTCCAGCAGAAGTGGTGGAGGCAGGATCGATTTTAACATTTAAAAGTAAAGTGGATAGGTATATGGACGGGAAGGGAATGGAGGGGTATGGTCTGAGTGCAGGTAGATGGGACTAGGGGAAAATAAATGGTCGGCATGGACTGGAAGGGCCGAGAGGGCCTGTTTCCGTGCTGTAATTGTTATATGGTTATGAGACACATAAAGACAGAGCAGAATTTATTGTTCGGGAAGATATTGATTTGACTCATTATTGTGATAATCTGATTAATCACCAATCCATTTGAAGACTGATATATCATTGTCAGCATTCCATCTCAATCCCAATTATTTAAGTGGCCTGCAATATTCTCTTCCACAGGAAAGTACTAAAAATGGTACCATTTGCTCTTATTTGGATGGGTATATTTGGATGGACTTCTTTTGGAAGGGTCCTGATCCAAAACATTATCTATCCATGTTCTCCAGAGAAGCTGCCTGAAGAAGCTGCTGAGTTACTCCAACACTTACTTTGTTTTCCATCAGGTCTTGGTTTCCAGTGCTGGTGTGGGTCTAAGCCAGTGTCAACACCTTAATGCCTCTTTTGTGAATGACTGTCCTATATTGCTGAAATAGAGTTATCTTTGAGTCCAATGGGGCAATGCAATCTTTGACAGGTATCCTGCTAGCAGGCGATGTCTATCCATGTCCTCCGGAGATGCTGCCTGACCCACTGAGTTCTTCCAGCACTTTGTGACTTTTTTGTGAACCAGCATCTGCAGTTTCTTGTGTCTAGACTGAAGTTCAGTTTAGTTTATTGCCGCGTGTATCGAGGTACAGTGAAAAGCTAATAAAGTCGGCGGAAAGACAGCGTGGAAGATGGCAACCTTCACGTGGCCCGCCCTGTTTCGACTAATGCAATCAACTCGACGTGCACAAACGGAAGATCAAATAGAACAAGTTGTCCAACAACTTTGGGCTGTGCACGCCACACGAAAGATGAAGGACAAGCAGAAAGATAATACATGATTACAATCAATCCATTTACAGTGTATAGATACATGATAAGGGAAGAACGTTTAGTGCAAGGTAAAGCCAGCAAAGTCTGATCAAGGAGTCCGAGGGACATCAAATACGTAGATAGTAGTTCAACACTGTTCTCTGGTTGTAGTAGGATGATTCAGTTGCACATGCATACCAAGTCTCAGCCAGTTGAAGCTGGTTTCCCATTCAAGTGAATGGCAGTGGAGAAACAGGTGGGCGTCTTTTTTAATTACATACTTAAATTACTACCAATGGTTTCAATCCGAAACAAAATAAATTAGAACTGCTTGCTAATCTGACATTTAAAAAAAGGCTCAAAATAGTCAACAGGTTTGTCGAGACAGAAAGAGAGTCATTTGGCGAGACAGAAAGAGAGTCAGCATTTCTGGCTAATCTTTCATCAGAATCATAGACAGGTACATGGATAGGACAGGTGTGGAGGGATATGGGCCAAGGGCAGGCAGGTGGGACTAGTGTAGCTGGGACATTGTTGGGCGGTGTGGGCAAGTTGGGCCGAAGGGCCTGTTTCCACTCTATGACTGTGATTCTAATCATAAAATGTTAAGTGTTACGAAATGTTACAAGGCACAGAGATAGAGGGCATTGGTGGCGGTATTGGGTGTAGGAGGGTATTGAGTAGCAAATGGTACAATGTGTAAATAGCTGCATATAAATTAAATCTGAAACTAATAGTGTGGAGTGGGGAATGAATGGTTGATTATCTGACGCTGCTTGTTCTCGGTCATCTCATACTTCACTCGTCAGCATCTGAGAACGTAATGATCAAAAGCGAGCAAATTACTTGAAAAGTAGGACATGTAATAGAAAGATACAATATTTACACATTTCGAAATTGGTACCATTATGTTGAAATGTAACTGAAAGAAATCTCTTTAGTCAGAGGGTGATGAATCTGTGGAATTCTTTGCCACAAAAGGTTGCGGAGGCCACATCAGTGGATATATAGAGATAGATGCAGTGGATTCGTGATTAGTACGGGTGTCAAGGTTTATGGGGAGAAGGCTGGGGTTAGGTGGGTGAGATAGATCAGCCATGGCTGAATGGTGGAGTAGATTTGATGGGCTAAATGGCCTAATTCTACTATCCCTTATGATATGATTTTATGTTCTTAAGGTCTAAAGCAAGCAGGTCTGTCAAACTCTAAATTTGTGTCTGCACATTTATTTTCCAACTGGTTCATTAAAACTTGCCAGTTCTTTGGCAAGTAAATATTTGGCAAGAAAATCTTTGGCAAGAAAATAAACTATTGTATGAAGTGAAGGGAACTATTTCAAATCTGATCTTATTAAAATCTAAAGGGCCTGTCCCACTTGGGCGTCATTTGCTCGTCACGTAGATGGCGCACAAAGATTTTTTACATCCTAAAATCCTCGGACGCCGCATGCGACTGCGCGTCACTGCCTACTTGACCACGCACCATGCATGCATTATGCGCACCATGCGAGCATTACGTGCACGTCACAACGCGCGTGTCGTGACGCGTAAACGATGTTGTGTAAATGATGCGCAAGTGATGGCCAGGTGGGACAGGCCCTCAAGTGTTAGCACCTGCACCGAAAACGTTGCAGAGTTTCTTCAAGTTGAGACACTGAGCACAACATACCATCCCCCGCTTGTCACGTCAATAGATATTGAACGAGAAAGGAACAGAAAGCAGTACATAACCTGGCACCAGCTGAGGATGCAATGGTCAAAGCTGAGCAAACTGCCAGTTAGACGGATGGCACGGTGGCACAGCGGAAAAGTAGAGACCCGGGTTTGATCCGAACTAACGGGTGCTGTCTGTACGGAGTGTGTGACCTGTGTGGATTTTCACCAGGATCTTCAGTTCCCTCCCACACTCTAAAGACGTACATGTTTGTAGGTCAATTGGCTTGATATAAATGTAAAGAAAATGTCCCTAGTGTGTTTAGGGTGGTGCTAATATGCGGGGATCGCTGGTCAGTGTGGGCCAAAGGGCCTGTGACCTGCGTCGTATGCCTAAACTAAACGAAAAAAAAGAGGGAGGTACAAATGCTAAAAATAACCGAGCAAAGTGTAATCAGAGACAAGAGGCAAACTGTTATAATGGATTGTTGAGCATTTCACCAGTACAGTTAAGAAAACGCCTGAAGGTGATTGAATTGTTATTTCACTGTTTATGAATGATGAGACAAAATACCTCATGCGACAAATCAAAATCTGAGGTTGTCTTCAGAGAGCTAAACAATCCAAGTTGTGCAGGAATAGCAAGATGTGACTCCAGAAAGGTCACATACAAGGTATTGCAATTTGTAGGAAGATTACCTCAACAACTCTCAAATCGCAGATGACATAGAGGGACAATATTTCAGGAACTATTCCATTTCATTGACGTTTAAATCGTATTCAAACCGCTATGCTAAAATTGCAAATGACAATGCGGACTGTAGAGGGCGAGTGACAAATAAAACTCACCAGCAAAAGCACATTTCACACAAAATTAACCAGGAGAGTAGATCCATGAGAACTTTAAAATTTCTATAATGACCACTAGTGCATTGAATGAATGTGAAAGGCAATGTCATGGCTTGAATTAAATATCGTACAATGGTTGAATCGGGATGCTCAGTGATTGGTAATCGCTTAAAGAAAAAAAGATAACATTTTAATATCTCCGATCTGAATGAACTCCATGACCAGACTTCAATTGAGTTGTTCAATACCATTGTAGAATACAGAACTGAAACGCACTTCAACTCCCCCTCCCATTCCGTATCCGACCTCTCGGTCCTGGGCCTCCTCCACGGCCAGAGTGAGCAACACCGCAAGTTGGAGGAACAGCACCTCATATTCCGCTTGGGGAGTCTGCATCCTCTGGGCTTAAACATTGAATTTTCTCAATTCTGTTAACCCAGGCTGCCTCCTCCCCTTCCCACCTCTCCCTCAGCCCTCGGGCCCTGGCATTCCTTCTCTCTCTATATCTCCCCCCCCCACCCAAGTCGCACTAGCTTCTCATTTTCACACTACAAACAGCTTACAATGGCCTGTTTCCTTTATCATCAATACTTTTTTGCATATCTTTCATTCATTGTTCTTTATCTCTCCACATCACTGTCTATATCTCTCATTTCCCTGATCCCTGACAAGTTTGAAGAAGGGTCTTGACCCGAAACATCGCCTATCTCCCTCGCTCCTTAGATGCTGCTGCACCTGCTGAGTTCCAGCTTTTTGTGTAACCCTCGATTTTACAGCATCTGCTGTTCCTTCTTTAACACAGAACCCAACCATTATTTTCCCCAATGTTTACCCATTCTCTTCCCCCTGTAAGCAATTTAATCTCTTTTACATGAGCCTCACATAGCTAAAAAATGAAATGATTAAATTAAAATATTTAAGTGAAGGATCTCAAATTAATTACAGGCTCATCAACCTCCTCTTCCATCTGCTGATGAAATGCTCATCATTGTTCATTACATAGAAACATAGAAAATAGGTGCAGGAGTAGGCCATTCGGCCCTTCGAGCCTGCACCGCCATTCAATGTGATCATGGCTGATCATCCAACTCAGTATCCCGTACCTGCCTTCTCTCCATACCCCCTGATCCCTTTAGCCACAAGTGCCACATCTAACGCCCTCTTAAATATAGCCAATGAACTGGCCTCAACTACCTTCTGTGGCAGAGAATTCCAGAGACTCACCACTCTCTGTGTAAAGAATGTTTTCCTCATTTCGGTCCTAAAGGAATTCCCCCTTATCCTTAGACTGTGACCCCTTGTTCTGGAACACTGTGTATATTCAACAACCTCTCATTTACTATTACAGACTTTGATAAACATGACAGCAATCTAACAGGACCATATCAACATCAGATAGTTATCAGTACCAAGAAGCAATGGTGTGTTTGTAAACTTCATTCTTGCGATTTCTCCCCTCAATATTTCACCATACCTTCGTCTCTTGTCAAAACCTGTAAGGTCATTCTAGGGAAAATATTTCCCCATGAATTACTAATGGGCCTGTCCCACTATGTGAGTTTACCCAAGAGCTCTCCCGAGTTAAAAAAAAAATCAAACTCGTGGTAAGTACATAGACTGTACGTAGCGGGTACGTCGGAGCTCGGGACGTCTCTTAGCGGCTCGTATCGTTAACGGCAGGTACTCGGGAAATGTGGTAAGCTCGTGACGTTTTTTCCACAGTATGCAAAAGGTCCACGAGAGCCCCGAGTACCTACGAACAGCAATTACCGTAATTCTCTGAGTTCGAATCAGGGCAAACTTGGGAGAACTCTTGCATTGGCTCATATAGTGGGACAGGCCCTTAAGTCCTGGTCGCCAAGTGATCTTGCAGCCAGACTCCAGCAATATCAACCTCTACCATGTCATCTGGCAGTGTGTATGTGGACATGGACCATGGGCTCAGATCCAGAGCCAGTGCGATCAAGCCCATTCATTCAAGTCATTTACACCACAACAACAAGAAAGGTTTAAGGCAGGCAGTAAGATCTTTGCAACTTTGAAGATCACTATTACTTGGTTTCATGTCATCTTTGCCACAACTATGTGACAGGAGCATGTTATGAGAATAAATATTTCTTCGCTCCTGAACAATGAAACTTTTCAGTGGTTCAGTGGACATCAGTGGTTCAGTGGAATTTGCAAAACAAATTAGTATATGTTCTGTAAGTCAGTGAAACTACAATTGGCATCGCATATCCCCTCCTCAGCCAGTGGGAACACATATGAAATGTTCATTCAGCATTCATGTCATTTCCCTCTGCGTTAATATTCAGGTCTTGTGCACCATTTCAAAATCAGCGTGTGGAAGAAAGGTTGCACACTGTTGCAAAACAAAGGAACCAGACCTTTTAGTTGTAAAGTGGGTTTATTTCTTATGTGGAGTCTCAAGGAATGATGTTTGTTTGTCAATTTTACTTCGGAGTCACTTGAGTGACTACGTGAAGAAGCCCCGCCTGGCGCTGGATCGGCGTTACGTCGACGCTATCGGCAGAGGAAGAGCTGCAGAGCGCAGCTCCAACACAGCGGTAAGGAAATGGCCCGCAGGTAAGTAAAATTATTTTACTTACAGGGCGTTTTCTAAAAACTCCGTAGGCTGGTAGGTAAACCAGGAGGAGTTATAATAAAAATAAAAATGTTTAAAAAAATCGCGGGTAACACGTGCGTCCTGGGGTGTAGAGAAGTCGGGACAGCAGATTTTTGCGGTGCGGTTCCGATACCGGTGGCCTTTGAAATACCCGTTAGTGAGCCTTTGGTTGCTCCACAAACAAAAACTTTGAAAACCCAGTGCCTAAAATGTAAGGAAGCTTGAAAGGCCTGAGGTTCTGAAAGATCCTGAAAGGAAAGCCTTTGGCCAAGTATGGATCTAATGGAGAAAATACTCCAAACAATATCAAACAAGGGTCTAAGTACCCAGAATATTCCCAGGCAGCCCCTGAGGGGGTTCCATATCATGAATATGGTGCCAGTTTGAATTGGGAATTGAAACTCCAGTGCCTGGGATTGGGCTGGAGGAAGTCTTCTTGAACAAGTTTCAGGAGTACCAGGGCTGTATGAGACTGACCCTGAAAGTGGTGTAGTGGTCAGAAGTACCCACCACAATACAAACCCAGGTGTGTCTGATGCGGCACAAAGTTTACTATACCTGGAGGAGGCGGTGAGGCCATGGAAGGAAATCTGGCGGCCAATGTTAATTATATGGCCTCTCACCTGCCTCAAAAAAGCTGTTATGATTGAGACAGCAAATTTGGATTTAAACACCTATTTATTGTGGTCAGAAGTACCCACCACAATACAAATCCAGGTGTGTCTGATGGGGCACAAAGTTACTATACCTGGAGGAGGCGGTGAGGCCATGGAATTCTGTAAATGGGCTGGATGGTTTGGAGTTTGTAAAATGTGTGCAGGATAGTTTTTTGCAGCAATACATAGAGGTGCCTACTAGAGGAGGGGCAGTGCTGGACCTCCTGTTAGGAAATGAGACGGGACAGGTGGCGGAGGTATGCGTAGGGGAGCACTTCGGGTCCAGTGATCACAATACCATTAGTTTCAATATAATTATGGAGAAGGACAGAACTGGGCCTAGGGTTGAGATTTTTGATTGGAGAAAGGCTAACTTTAACGAGATGCGAGATGATTTAAAAGGAGTGAACTGGGACATTTTGTTTGATGGGAAAGATGTAGAGGAGAAATGGAGGACATTTAAAGGGGAAATTTTAAGAGTACAAAATCTTTATGTTCCTGTTCGGTTGAAAGGAACCAGTAAAAATTGGAAAGAGCCCTGGTTTTCAAGGGAAATTGGACATCTTGTTCGGAAAAAGAGGGAGATCTACAATAATTATAGGCAGCATGAAGTAAATGAGATGCTTGAGGAGTATAAGGAATGTAAAAAGAATCTAAAGAAAGTAATTAGAAAAGCTAAAAGAAGATATGAGGTTGCTTTGGCAAGTAAGGTGAAAGTAAATCCAAAGGGTTTCTACAGCTATGTTAATAGCAAAAGGATAACAAGGGATAAAATTGGTCCATTGGAGAGACCGAGTGGACAGCTATCTGCAGAGCCAAAAGAGATGGGGGAGATATTGAACAATTTCTTTTCTTCGGTATTCACCAAGGAGAAGGATATTGAATTATGTGAGGTAAGGGAAACTAGTAGAGTAGCTATGGATACTATGAGTTTCAAAGTAAAAGAAGTACTGGCACTTTTGAAAAATATAAAAGTGGATAAGTCTCCAGGTCCTGACAGGATATTCCCTAGGACATTGAGGGAAGTTAGTATAGAAATAGCCGGGGCTATGACAGAAATATTTCAAATGTCATTAGAAACTGGAATAGTCCCCGAGGATTGGCGTACTGCGCATGTTGTTCCATTGTTTAAAAAGGGTTCTAAAAGTAAACCTAGCAATTATAGACCGGTTAGTTTGACTTCAGTGGTGGGCAAATTAATGGAAAAGCTACTTAGAGATAATATATATAAGTATCTGGATAAAGAGGGTCTAATTAGGAACAGTCAACATGGATTTATGCCTGGAAGGTCATGTTTGACTAATCTTCTTGAATTTTTTGAAGAGGTTACTAGGGAAATTGAAGAGGGTAAAGCAGTGGATGTTGTCTATATGGACTTCAGTAAGGCCTTTGACAAGGTTCCTCATGGAAGGTTGGTTAAGAAGGTTCAACTGTTGGGTATAAATGCAGGAATAGCAAGATGGATTCAACAGTGGCTGAATGGGAGAAGCCAGAGGGTAATGGTGGATGGCTGTTTGTCGGGTTGGAGGCAGGTGACTAGTGGGGTGCCTCAGGGATCTGTGTTGGGTCCTTTGTTGTTTGTCATGTACATCAATGATCTGGATGAAGGGGTGGTAAATTGGATTAGTAAGTATGCAGATGATACCAAGATAGGGGGTGTTGTGGATAATGAAGAGGATTTCCAAAGTCTACAGAGTGATTTAGGCCAGTTGGAAAAATGGGCTGAAAGATGGCAGATGGAGGTTAATGCTGATAAATGTGAGGTGCTACACCTTGGCAGGACAAATCAAAATAGGACGTACATGGTAAACGGTAGGGAATTGAAGAATACAGTTGAACAGAGGGATCTGGGAATAACCGTGCATAGTTCCTTGAAGGTAGAATCTCATATAGATAGGGTGGTAAAGAAAGCTTTTGGTATGCTAGCCTTTATAAATCAGAGCATTGAGTATAGAAGCTGGGATGTAATGTTAAAATTGTACAAGGCGTTGGTGAGACCAAATCTGGAGTATGGTGTACAATTTTGGTCGCCCAATTATAGGAAGGATGTCAACAAAATAGAGAGGGTACAGAGGAGATCTACTAGAATGTTGCCTGGGTTTCAACAGCTAAGTTACAGAGATAGGTTGAATAAGTTAGGTCTTTATTCTCTGGAGCGCAGAAGGTTAAGGGGGGACTTGATAGAGGTCTTTAAAATGATGAGAGGGATAGACAGAGTTAATGTGGACAAGCTTTTCCCTTTGAGAATAGGGAAGATTCAAACAAGAGGACATGACTTTAGAATTAAGGGACAGAGGTTTAGGGGTAACATGAGGGGGAATTTCTTTACTCAGAGAGTGGTAGCGGTGTGGAATGAGCTTCCAGTGGAAGTGGTGGCGGCAGGTTCGTTGGTATCATTTAAAAATAAATTGGATAGGCATATGGATGAGAAGGGTACGGAGGGTTATGGTATGAGTGCAGGCAGGTGGGAATAAGGGAAAAAAGTTGTTCGGCACGGACTTGAAGGGCCGAGATGGCCTGTTTCCATGCTGTAATTGTTATATGGTTATATGGTTATATGGAAGGAAACCTGGCGGCCAATGTTAATTATATGGTCTCTCACCTGCCTCAAAAAAGCTGTTATGATTGAGACAGCAGATTTGGATTAAAACACCTATTTATTGTATCTCAAAGAATGTACCTATGGTGAATCCGGCTTTTTGGGCGCCAATGTCAATAATGCGGGCGCAGGAATTACGATTCAAAGAATCCTCAAGCTAATTTTGGCATCACTGTCCTTTGGAAGACAAGCTGGAAGGTTGTGGAATGACCAACGTTCAGAATAAACATATGTTGGGCTTATTCTGCAACTCATTTTGAGATAAATTATATAAAATGGAAGATTGCCATTCGGCCTCTTTTACATCCAAGATTTTCAGGGTTGTGCAGGGCAAGCAATGTTCAAGCTCTTGGTTATTTGTTCGGAGGAAATCTGTCTAAACAAATTAAAGAAATGGATGAAGAGGCAAAAACTGTTGGCCTTGTGAAACCCTTCAGTTTGGCCAGAAAGGCTGGTCATATGAGAAGGGGATTTGATTTTAGAGCTGGAACGAGACGAGGCAGGAGTATGATAAGGAAGAATTACCAGCCAGCACAGCCGAATGTACACCCATTTATTGGGAAAGGAGATCATTTCGTCCAGTTGGAGAGGTACGAAAACTTTATCCTATTAAAGAAGGATGTTTGGATGAACCTCAGATTGGTGGTAGACTCCGAATGTTTATAATGAAAGGGAGGTATGGATCCATTGGGACACAATAAGCCTAATCATTCTTTGATGTTCAGTCTTGAAAGTATTCAAATTGACAAAAAGAGGTTAAGAATTTGTGTGAGAAAGGAGTTATTGAGAAAACAGGAGAGGATCCACAACAATTGTATCAAATATTTTCCCCAGACCGAAGAAAGATGGGGGTTGTAGAATCATTTTAGATCTCACACAATTGAATACATTTGTCCAGTATAAACATTTTAAAATGGACACATTCAACACTGCAATGCAGCTGGTATCAACAGGTTGTTATATGGCTACAATAGATTGAAGGATGCATATTTTCATCCCAATTCACCATAGTTTCGCAGGTAATTAAAGTTTATGGATGGGACAGCTGTGGCAATACAAAGCTTTGTCTAATGGATTAAGCCAACACTTGCACTGCTAAGGGCACAAAAAATAAACACATGGTTATGGCTTATCTAGATGACATTTTAATTGTCAATGCTAATCAGGAGTCAGCTGGAAAATCAGTCTCAGCAACTACAAGTTTGTTTGAGAAGTTGGGTTCCTGATCCATCCAACAAATCTAAGTTACAGCCATCCCAAACCATTGAATATCTGGGGTTTGTGATTAACTCAGTTACCATGTTGGTAACTTTACCAATGGATAAAGTGTTGGATTTGACAAATGTATGTCAGAACCAGCTGTGGAGGCAGATGGGCTGTCCAAGAGGATTTTTTGCTCCAAACATATGGTATTAAATATTTGGAGCTACTGGGAGCATTTTATGGATTAAAAGCTTATTGCTCTTCATTAAAAGATTTGCATGTCCAAGTACAAATAGATAATACCACAGCTGTGGTATATATCAATCACATGGGTGGTGTCAGATCAATATCATGTGATCATCTGGTAAACCAGATGTGGCAATGGTGTATGGCAAAAAATATTTGGCTTTCAGCTATTTATCTCTCAGGGAGAGACAAAGTTGTGGCAGACAAAAGATCACGAATATTTAAAGACAATACAGAATGGATGTTAAATCCACAAATTTCAAAAATATTGTCAGTCGGTATGGAGTACCGGACATTGATCTGTTTGCATCTAGATTGAATCACCAATTGCCCAAATACGTGTCTTGGGAACACGATCCAGGGGCAGTAGCGGTGGATGCTTTCTCGCTACGCTAGGGGAATACGTTCTTTTATGCTTTTCCCCCATTCTGTCTCATTGGGCAATGTCTCAAGAAAATAGCGCAAGACGCTGCCAAAGGCATTTTGGTGGTGCCAAATTGGCCAGCACAGTCATGGTTCCCATTGATGCTAAAATGATTATTGAACCATGTATGACAATTCCCAGTTGCGACAATCTGTTGACACAACCAGTAACAAAAGAAATTCATCCATTGCATGATCATATGAATTTGTTAATCTGCAGGTTCTGACCAGACCGTTGCAAGAGTTTGAACTGTCGGACAGGACCATGGATGTTATAGATGCAGCTTGGAGGAATAGCACTAAAAAACAATATATGTCGCATATAAGGAAATGGGAAGTTTTTGTACACAGTCAAAGATATCTTATCATACTGCAAACATTTCAAATGTATTGGAGTTCCTTGCTGGGTTATACTTTGATGAGCATTTGAGTTATAGTGCCATTAATTGCGCTCGTAGTGCATTGTCATCCTATTTAGGACAAATTTCGGATCGGGATTTAGTTGGGTCTCACCCATTAGTATCCCGATTCATGAAAGGAATTTTCAAATAAAAATCCTCGCAAGACCAGATATACAGAAATTTGGGATGTTAGCATTGTTCTCACTTTGCTTAAACAATGGACTCCAATTAATTCAATGTCTTTGCAGAAATTAACATTCAAGGTGGTAATGTTAATGGCATTGGTATCAGCTCAAAGAGTACAAACTTTGCAATTGTTACGGTTGGATTGCATGCATGTGACTACAGATAACATTGTGTTTTATGTTTATGACTTGATCAAACAAAGCAGACGAGGAAGAACTGGAATGAAGGTAATGTTTAAAGCATATCCTATTGATGAAACATTGTGTGTAGTTAAGCATTTAACTCAATACATTGAGGTAACCAAAAATCTCAGAGGTTCTGAGAAAGCGTTATTGATAACACACAAAAAGCCACATACAAAAGTTTCAGTTCAAACCATTTCTAGATGGTTAAAGCAGGTTTTGGGTCTAGCAGGAATAGACACTGATGTGTTTAAATCTCACTCCACTAGGGCGGCAGCTACGTCCGTGGCGAAGGTACAGGACGTACCACTCGATCAAATTTTAGAGGCCGCAGGGTGGTCTAGAGAAGAGATTTTTTCAAAGTTCTACAATAAACCTGTTGTCACGGTGCCAGGATTTGGACACGCAGTACTGGGTTCTCTTAAAATCCTTGCTTTGTTTTATATTATCGATTTATATTATCGATTTATGTTACCATTGACATCATTTATCAATTTATTTTGTAATTTTCCCCTGTGATAGAGGGGTTATTATTAAAAAGTTGTTCTTTTTATGATTAAAGGACTTATTACATAAATTGTAACAATGTCTTAAAATACTATTTACTCACTACTGTTTTGACTAAACAGAGAGTCATATGAAATGAATTTACGACATAAAAAACAGAGCTTTAAAATCTTCACGTAGTCACTCACGTGACTCCGAAGTAAAATAGTGAGATTAAACGAGAACTTACCTGTTCGAAGTTTGATCTTTATTTTATGAGGAGTTACGATGAGGGATTACGTGCCCTCCACTCCCAACCCTCATAATGTAAATGATCATCTGGTAGTTCTAGTCTATTTTGAGCCTTACTATTTTACTTCGGCTATTGGTTCTGTGTTTTTCATGCCGCTGCTTTGAAGTATGCCGATCCAGCGCCAGGCGATCCCTCACGTTCACGTAATCCCTCATCGTAACTCCTCATAAAATAAAGATCAAACTTCGAACAGGTAAGTTCTCGTTTAATCTCACTATTAAATGTATGTATTTATGCAATTGGATTTTGATCAATGTTAATGTGGATTGATGGATGGATATTGCCCATGATGTCAGGAACACTATTCCTGCCTGTTTTCGAAAAAGTGATGTTGTAGCTTTATCCTCCTCTTGAAAGGCCTTTAATGTCTCATCTTAAAGACCTTTGAAATGGCAGTCCCCCTCTGATGGAGCATTTGACTGCAAACCTCAATGATACGCTGTGAGTATGAGGGGGTGAACAATGCCTCCTTTCTCTTTGTCACAATTAAAAAGGATCACATACCCTTCCCCAGTACAAAAGGATTGGGGAGAGATCATTTAATTAGCAATTAATTAAATCCTAAATGTTGAGAATTTGGAAAACCAGGTAGCAGGTCCGGCCGGGTTCTATTATTTGCAGCAGAGTAGAACTGTGTGTCCTTCATGGAATCATAGAGGAAAGGGCAGCATGGTGGTGCAGCGGTGGGGTTGATGTTTTAGAAACATAGAAACATAGAAATTAGGTGCAGGAGTAGGCCATTCGGCCCTTCGAGCCTGCACCGCCATTCAATATGATCATGGCTGATCATCCAACTCAGTATCCCGCACCTGCCTTCTCTCCATACCCTCTGATCCCCTTAGCCACAAGGGCCACATCTAACTCCCTCTTAAATATAGCGTTAAGACGGAGTTAGATGTGGTCCTTGTGGGCATTTGCACCGCTGGAGACCAGGGATCGATCCCGACTATGGGTGCTGTCTGTACGGTGTTTGCACGTTCTCCCCGTAACCACGTGGTTTTATCCAAGATCTTCAATTTCCTCCCATGTTCCAAAGACGTATAGGTGTGTGGGTTGATTGGCTTGGTATAAGTGTATATTGCCCCTAGTATGTGTAGGATACTGTTAATGTGTGGGGATCGCTGGTCGGCGAGGACTCGGTGGGCCAAGGGCCTGTTTCCACGCTGTATCTCTAAACTAAACTAATCTGATATTGCAGGGAAACAGGCCCTTCAGCCCAACACATCCATGCATACAATCTAGACGGAGTTGCTTGGGTCTTACCCATGAACTGTATCTACCTCAACCACTTCCTCTGGCAGCTCATTCCATTTACTCACCAGCTTATATGAAAAAAAAACTGTCTTTCAGTTTTCCTTTAAATGTCTTCCCTCTCACCGGAAACCTACACTATGTCGTTTTAGACTCCCTACTACTCTGAGACAATAACTGTGACCATTAACCTGAATCAATGCCACTCATTATTTTATAGACCTATTTAAATTCACCCTTTTTATTCGCTCCAGGGATGACGATCTCAGTCTATTCAGCCTCTCCTCGCAACTCGAGCCCTCTAGTGCCAGTAACATCCTTGTGAAACTTTCTGAGCCCTCTCTATTTAACCACATCCTCCCTACCCTATGATAACAGGAACGGCACATTTTATTCCAGGTGTGGTTTCACCAACATCTGATGTCTTAATGTCCATAATGTCCCAACCTTTGTACTCAGTGCTCCATCTGATGTCGGCAAGCAGGTCATATGTCTTCTTCACCATCTTGTCTTCCTGCATCACCACAATCAGGGAACTAAGTTCTGGTACCCAAAGTCTCCGTTCCACAACACTATCCAGGTCCCTGCCACTTACTGTGTAAATCCTGCCCAGGTTTAACTTCTAAAAATGCATCTCCTCACACTTCTCTTTGCGGAATTCGCTCTGTTTCATGAACTCCATGGTAATTACAGATTGGAAGAATTCATTTATCAGTTATCCACTGGCCACCCCCCACTTCATCAATCCCTCAAGAAAATCTACTGCAAATAGCACCCCCCCCCCCCCCCCCCCCCCCCCCGCCAATCAATCTTCAGCGTGTCCACTAACTCTTCCTTCTACCACCCTGATTCATGCTGAAGCAGACACCTTGCCACACTCCAAGCTTCTCCAATACCAGGAACCTGAGCCGAGGTCTCTAGCCTTCCATTACTGGCTTTCTTACTCAGCAGTCTTCCAGTTAAGCAATCTCTCCTGCTCCATGTTCAAAAATTCCGCGCGGCAACGGCTTGTCGGCTCGCAGTCGCCTCGACGCATTACACACCGCCTCGACGTCATGCCCCCGTGGCCCTCTCTGTAGGTGCCTCTGTGACCCTCTCTGTGTGTGGCTCCATGGCCCTCTCTGTGTGTGCCTCTGTGCCCCTCTCTGTCCTGGCGAACTTACCTTTAAGACTTCGCTCCAAGTTCCCCTCACTTTGCACCGCGTTGCGCCACTCACCCGACCTCCGCGCGGCCCTCGCTGCCGGTTTGGTAGCGCTTGCCGCATGCAGGCGCATGCTGGTGGGAACGACCCTGTACAGGGATCACCCGACCTCCGCGCGGCCCCCGCTTCTAGTTTGATCGCGATCATCGCATGGAGTCGGATGCTGGTAGGACAGGCCCTTTACTCCAGCATTTTGTGTCTATCTCATATGGTAATGGGATCCTGCTATTACGTTCTGCAGAACAAATATATTCCTAATCTTCCACAGCAGCCACAAATATGCATCCTCATTGTAAACATTGGGCTGAGATGATAACTGCTGCACTTTATCCTCTATGCATCACAACAAAGATATTTCAATAGATTATCCAAGACTTGATGTTGAACCAAAACCAGAAAATGCTGAAACTACTCAGTGTCTATCTGCATTTGTGAGAAGCAGTCGATGTTTCAGGTTGGAGTCCTTTCGTCAGAGCAATAAAGGTGGCAAAAGAGAGACAGACAGTAATCCCATTGGATATTGGTTCATAATCACCATTAAGAAAATAAATGTGTTGGAAGGAATTGCAGATGCTGGTTTACACCGAAGATAGAGACAAAATGCTTCTTCAGTCTGAAGAAGGGTCTCGACCCAAATCGCCACCCATTCCTTCTAACCAGAGATGCTGCCTGTGCCGTTGTGTTATTCCAGCATTTTGTGTCCATCTTCGTTAAGAATATAATGCTGCGTAATAGCTTTTTATAATTAGAGCTTATTGGAAAAATACAAAATATGGTATAGAGGATGAGTTATGTCTGCAGATAATACATTTTGGAATGGTTCTACAAATAAATGAGCATTGTAAAGTAAAAACACAAAGGAAAATAAATGCAGCACTATTATCAGTTGAGTGCAACACCTGGTCTGAGAGTCAAGGTATTAAAATGGAAACGAGATCCACAGCAATCAACACAGAATGCCATCTTGGCAAAGAAAATAAAGTTGACAGATTGATGTAGGTAGGATGATGGATGTTGTACACATGAATTTTAATAAGGCTTGGTCATATGGATTCAGCTCTGGTTTATTCACAGAAGACAGGAGGGTTGCAGTGGAAGGCAGGTATTCAGGCTGGATGTCTTTGACAGGTGGAGTTCTGCAGGTATCTGTACTGGGACCTCTGCTGTCTGTGAGACATATAAATGACCTAGAGGTAAAAGTAGATGGGTTGGCCAGTAGGTTTGCTGACTGCACCAAAAATTGGAGTTGTTGCAAACAGTGAGGAATAAAGTTAGGAGATACAGCATATTGTCTATTGACAATATGTTTCTTGATTACATAGGTTGGGAGAATCCTTATTAAGCATTTATATTTGAACCTTGACAGTATTGGTCCAGTAACAGATGTTTACAAAAGGCCAAAGAGTGACATAGGGGGAGATGGGTAGTGATAGGAGTTTCAGAGAGGAAAATGGGAACTGTGGGTTTCCTGAATGCTCTGTAGAAAGTAAGATTAGGACATCTGAAATTGTTTCAGAATATCTAAAATTGTTTTAGCTTGCAGAAGGTGATGGATATTGCAGACCATTGGTCTGGGGCAGTCAATGTGTGGGTTATTGGGAAGAGGGTGATGTTAGTGACCAGGAGCGTGTTGGTGGCAGCAGTAGATTTGGAAATTAGTAGATATTAGAGATTAGTACAGGACTGGAGGTCATCAAGGGAGATAATGGATTGGGCTGTGGTTCTCAGAGATTGCAGTGGTGTCTGAAATCAGAGAGGACTGAGACTGATGGGAGGAAATCTGATTGTAAATCTGCTGTGCTGATTGATATTGAGGCCAAACTAAACATTTTGATTGTATTACGAAAGAGTTATTCACAAATTAAAATTGAGGCACAAAGCTTTTTTCATCCTACAGCAATCAGTTAGAAGAGGGAACTTAACCTGAAAGGTTACCTTTCCATTCTCTCCACAGAAGCTGCCTGACCCATAGAGTGTCTTGAGCACTTTGTGTTTTATTCATATATTAAAGGCTGGAATAAAATGAGTTACCGTACCTACTTTCTTCTTTTCCCACCCCACTCCACCTCCATGCATCTCTGCTCTTTCTCCAGTAAGTTATAGCTTCATCTGTGCCTTTGTTATCTCTTAGGTAGTTCTTATTCATTTCTGCCTTACTTTCTGTCTTCCAACTTCCATAAGCGTAAATTCATTCAAAACTTCGGCATGGATCCTGGTTTGGCACAATCGCAATTTTAAAAAATCACAGCCTTGTCTATGAAATTCTCCCTGTCCCACCTCTATAATTGCTTCTAAATCTGAAACCCATATGCGATTCTTCGTTTCTGGTCTCACTGAACTCTTTTTTTCTTTCCATCTCTCATTCATCATATTATTTACAGTGTACCATGTTTACATATTCTGTTGGGCTGCAGCAAGTAAGAATGTCATTATTCTATCTGGGACATATGACAATAAAACACTCTTGGCTGTGCACCTCTGCATTTCCTCGCTCAATAATTGGCCACTGTAGCAGATTCATTCCCAAATCGCCACCTCCTCTGTCTCTTATCCCATCTTGAAAATTCCCTCTTCTATCAGATCTTGTAATGCTCCTCAACGTCAATATGTCACTCTTGTGACCACGCGTTAAGATGAAAAGGAACAGGTTTACAGCCATCTGAGGCTGTAAAAATACCATCCAACACAGATTGCACAATTGGCAATGAGGAACAGTGTGATCCTGATAGCGCTTTATGTTTGGGGTCAATGGAAAGGATTCCAAAACCACAGAGGAGCCCGTCATTGCTTATCAGTCTGCAATTACAATCTAGCCGGTTAAGAGTGAATAATAATTATAAAAGCTAGTAAGGAAGCCAAGATTGAGGGGGGGGAGGTAGACAAAAGTGCTGGAGAAACTCAGCGGGTGCGGCAGCATCTATGCAGCAAAGGAAACAGGCAAAGTTTCGGGCCGAAACCTTTCTTCAGACTGGAGCGGTGGGGGAACGGCATTTGATGGTGAAATTAATATTTGGGGAGTGCAAACATTGGTTGCTGTTGGTGAGCTAATTTAATTTGAAGTCAACACGGGGAATAGTCAAACAATTATAAAGTGGGTTGTGGATTAATGTTTACTCATTTCGTGCTGAAAGCCAATTTCGTACCAAGAAACTAGATTCTGGTCCAATTATCTCACCTACCCACTCCATTTAACCTGTAAACTAGATTTGGTCTTGAGACCTGTTGACAATGCTACAAGAGATTGACTACCTATTCAGCATTTCTATATCACCAGACCAAAGCACCCACTGATCTTTAATCTGAAATGTTAATGACTGCTTCACCTTCTCATCGTTCCTGTGCAGCCTTCTGAGTCACACCATCAGCTTCTATCGTGACTCGAAAAGAATCTCTCATTGTTACCAGGCAAATGTGAATACGGGTGTTCTCGAAAGACCAGCCCTGCTCAGAACTCCTTCACAACAAGCTATAGTTTTGCAATGGCAATAAAGACCTTTTAAATACAGCAGACGATAAACACAACTCCTACACAGGCTGCTCAGAAATTAGAGACCGTTCCTAAAGCAGGAAGTTGCAAAGAACCATGAAACAGTGAGGTTTCTTGTCATTAAAGAATGAATCTCTCTTGCAAGAAACCTTTCCAAACTCTCTTGGAAAGGGATTATGATTTATATCCTTTTGCTGTTGTTTTGGCCAACTCAGTCGATTTTTAATCAGCACAGTGACCTGCTGACCTGGTTTTGCTCATTTTTCATGTTTTCCAATCAAATATCTGTGATGCTGGGACAAACACTAATTACAGTCTTGGACGGCATCGTTGCTGCATTATTAACTCCTGTGTTGCTGAAATCAACACTCCATGTTTTGGTTAGTTTAAAATGTATGCACCAGAGGAGGTCGGTGCAACGTTCAAGATCGGCACCATTCTGAACCAAACCACCGATATTTTGCCAATCAGAATAAGTGGCTAGTCCCAGTTTAATGCAGCTTGATGTTGGGTGAAATATGTTGATGAGAAAGGGAACTCAGAGAAGAACATTACTCAGAAGAGATACAATCACAAAGGTTCGGCCAATGCACCTGCTTTCTTGGAGATCCAGGAATACGAAAAATGAAATGAAAATTACGAATATCATTTCATTTGAAAGCAACACCTTTGTAACTGGTCATCTTTTTCTCCCAATCCAAATAATTCCCCTCTCTTATGTTTCTCCTTTCTTTTCAACTTTAATTTTGCTAGTTCCTTTGTCCTGTCTATGTTCACGATAGAAAAAAAACACACAGTGCTGGAGTAACTCTGCGGGTAAGGCAGCATCCTTGGAAAACATGGATGGTTAATGTTTCAGGTCAGGACCCTTCTTCAGAAATGAAGCAATCTTAAAAGGGATCTCGATCCGAAATGTCACCGAACCATGTTCTCCAGGGATATTGCCTGACCCGTTGAGTTACTCCAGATCTTGGTGTCTATTTTTTGATAAACACCATCTGCAGCTTCATGTTTCACTATGTTGACAATAACCCGGTTTAGAAAAAAAAAAATTAAACTCTTATCTAATTTCTACATTCTGTAACATTTCTGATGTATAGATAGTTCTGCTATGTTGCGTTTTCCCACACTGTGATTAGATGAATTAAGAAACTTCAGTAGGATTACGCAGTTGTGTCAAGGTTTAGATCGGAATCGAGGGAACAGTTGAAAAGTTATTTTTGATATTGACAAGCAGGAAAAAAAGCTGTCTTGCGAATAAAATAGCTTAGACTTTGAAAATAAACTAGGGGTTACAATTCTAAAAAGAGTGCAAGCACAAAGAGATGTGACGATACACACACAGTTAATGAAATTGGCCTATGGCTACCTCGACTGCCTATAACTACATGGCGACCCCACTACCACTGCACTACGAGTTCAAAAGAACCTTGCCGACCAATTTCTACTCACGGAAAAAATTTCAGCATATTGAAAATCTTTCCCTGACCAAAATGAGGCCACGAGTATGCGGGAACTTCCCTTGAGCATGAAGGAGAGTTACCGTGACCTCCGAGGACCACGTGTCGACCATGCTGCATGTTTGTTGCGAGCGCAAACTCTTCTAAAGGGACATATTCGAACACCAGGATCTGGAAACATTCACAGGAACGGTACTGGACTATATCAAGTTCTGCATCGGAAACGCGACTGTGGACAAAAACATTCGGGTTTTCCCAAACCAGAAACCCTGGATGTCCAGCCAGGTCTGCACACTCCTCAGAGCTCGCGATGATGTCTTCAGGTCAGGTGACAGAGCTCTGTACAGGGCTGCTCGAGCCGATCTGAAAAGGGGAATTAAAAAAGCCAAGGTGGATCATAAGAGGAGCATAGAGGCCCACCTGTCCAGCAATAACACACGGGAGGTATGGCAGGGCATACGAGACATCACAAACTACAGAGGCTGTGCCACAACAACAGAAGACCTGAGTGCGCCGCTGGCAGAGAAGCTAAATTGCTTCTTTTCCCGCTTTGAAACACCACAACAGCAGCACTCATCTGATTCAATTGCTCACTGAGCAAAGCATTTCATTATCTGAAAAGCTCCATTTGATGTAACAGGAGAAGCTCTCCAAGGTAGATATGGAATGCTGCAGAGGTCTTGAAGGATGCATTATCTGCAAAGATGCAAAGAATGTTCTCTGTATAGGAAGGAACTGCAGATGCTGGTTTAAACCAAAGATAGACACAAAATGCTGGAGTAACTCAGCGGGACAGGCAGCATCTCTGGACAGAAGGCATCGTCCGACATTTTCGCCACCCCCAACGGGATCCCACCGCTAGTCACATCTTCTCATCTCCACCCCTTTCATCCTTCCACAGAGACCGCTCACTCTGCAACTCCCTTGTTAACTCATTCCTTCCTATCCAAACCACCCCCTCCCCAGGTACCTTCCCCAGCAACCGCAGGAGATGCAACACCAGTCCCTACACCTCCTCCCTCGACTGTCCAGGGACTTCGACAGTCCTTTTAGGTGAGGCAGAGGTTCACTTGCTCAAATTGCTGTTTCTTCTTTTTTTTTCTCTCCCACAAATATGTAATTACTGATTTTACTTCGGAGTCACGTGAGTGACCACGTGAAGAACCTCGCACAGCCGTTCGTGCGTCATTGCGTCAGACGCTTTCGTGCAGACGACTGCGGAGCAGCGCAGCTCCTCCAATGGTAGGTCTAAACAAGTTTCAGGTGAGTGCTATTTTCTTACCTGTTCTAGGTCTCCTGCAGGAACCTCCGGGGTTTTTGCGGGATGTTCGCGATGGCCGACGAGGGAACCAGCCTAGGGCTTTGGGGGGAAACCCTGGTCCAACCGCGGAAGCGGAGAGCTGGGAAAGTCGGGTTCACGATCGGAGTCACTGATAACTCGGTCAGTGACTCCACACGTTGGGTTCCCGGGGAGGGGATACCCGAGAATAGTGCAGTTCTAGACCGCAGTAGTCCCTAGGGGATGGGTCTTAACGGGCCTGAACAGTCAGCCTGGGTTCCCCGTGGAGGAGAAATCCAAGTATATGCGGTTTTAGACTGCAGTAGTCTCCAGGACATGGGGTTAAAACTAACCTAAACGGTTAGGCTGGGTTCCCAGTGCAGGGAAAACCCAAGTATATGCAGTTCCCAGACCACAGTAGTCCCCAGGAAATGGGGTTAATTCACATAAATGATTAGCCTGCGTGCCAGGAGGGTACTGCAGGTATATATTTATATATGATATATTTATATGGATTCCTGGGGAGGGGAAATTCACCTATGGGGGTTCCCAAACTACAATAATCCCTAGGATATGGGGACAACTGACAAAAAATAGTCAGTACAATTGGGAACGTTCGGAGATTTTACCTCTGGGAATTAATTTAGAGAGCTGCACCTTTGGGTAGGGCTGCTTCATGGGGATGCCAAGTTGGTATAAAACAGTTCTAGTTGTTGGACTAATTGTTAATTGTATAGATGCAATTCAGCTGTGTAAGTAGAGCAATAGTTATTTTGTTAAATGGTTAATTATTAAGTGCCATCTAGGTCATTGTTAACACCAGCTGAAATTAATAAAGTCACGATGATGGACAAACAGTGTTCATTACTGCTCCAGTAGTTGTTAGGTAAATCTTTCATTCTATTGCAAATTGGTGCTAATGGCCCTAAATGGGAAATTGTGTCAGCAGGGCTTTGTAGCAGGCCTGCTTTACGGCTCCCTCATGTAAGAGGAGAGCATGTGGGCTTGGTATAGTTTAAAGCTGAGTCTGATGGTATAGCCATAGAGCATACCCAAGGGATCAGGGCATGTGCCAGAGGTCTATGCCTGGCAAGAAAGTTACTATCCCAAACACATATGCAGTGAACACCGCTCTCAGGGGGACATTACTGTTGGCTGCATATTCTTCTATTCAGGTAAGACTTTTCCATAGGTGCAACCTGGAGGGTGAAGCACAAGCTATTGGAACGAGCAAGGTTTCATAGTTTCGGTGACAATGCATCCCATGTTTTTATTGGCAGTAGCGGTTCACTGAAGTTGCTGGCAGCATGAAAGCTGGCCAGAGGTTCCACGCACTGTACCTGTGCTACTCTACAATTAAGGGACCACTTGCAGTTTGGTAGGGTGTATACTTAGTTATACATTACAAATGATTGAGACATTATCAGCTACTTTGAACGGTAAATGTAAAATGTACAATATTAGCTTTTCAAGTAGATTAGAATTGGGCAGGTTCAGTATAAGGACCAAGATTGTCTTGCTAGACTGGCTCGGAAATCGGGCCACAGTTGCTGATTAAGGTAGTTACAAGGTAGCTCAAATATCATCTTGAGTTTGGAGATGGAACAGATTTGCATGACTTGCCAAAATATTTCTGTTATTAGTATCAACTATCTATAGACTCTACGGGCATTGTATGGGTTATAGAGTGATTGGACAAATAAGCATATTGTCATGCTCATGTTCAGGTTGATGCATTGTGATGTTTGCATATGTAAGTCACGAGGGTGCAATCAGTTAAGGAACCCCTGGAATGGTTACATAATCTTGTTGCCACAGGAGAATCATCAAGTGTGGGTAATGGCAACACTGAGTTGGTGTTGAATCGCACTGTATTATGAAATTCTGGTTAAATGGAGCACCTAATACAAATATATGTGTATGTATGTTGGTTTCATGTTTATTTCACTGGTTGCAAAATATTTTTGGCATAGCAGTGGCGAAAGATACATTCTTGCCAAAAGGAGAAGGAGGGTCTTTTATGGCTACCTCCATTTTGTCTCATCAATCGAGGCTTCAAATAAAGTCATTAAGAGGCTTTAAGTTCCTATTGTGTGATTATGCAAATTGATTCCTGATTTGTTGTGAATAATTATATAACCATATTGGTTATTTTAAAATTGAATTTGCTTGTTCAGCCTGAGGCTTCAGAAATCAGATGTTGCATGATAAACTCAAATTTGTTCTGCAGGTTTTTCAAACTGCCCTAAGATTTTGTTTGTTACATCTATCCTTCTATGTGTTCAAAGTGTTTGCATAGCACCAAACGGCTGAATTTTCTTTTCCAGGAGATGAAAGAGTTTGTTATGCTTATGTTCCATGGAAAATGGTATTCATTGCTAATGTTACGAGTTCATGCTAAATGATTGTCTGTTGATTATGGAGTTATATGGCCATTAATGGACTCGATGAGGTTCCTCATTGAGTTGGCTGTAGCAAACAAGACTCGCTCTGTCGGGTCCACACCGGTTATCAAGGGGTAGGATATCTTCAACATGGGTCCCAGGACCAGTATAATGCCATATGGGATGTTGATATTTGTGAACACTATTTCACCAGGAGGCAGCAACTATATCCTTAAATTTGATTGGAGTTTATTAGGTAGTTATCCTTCTGGCACTGGTTTAGTGCAGCAGGTTCAGTCGCTAAATAATTGTGATGGTTCAGGATAACATCTGTAAATTATAATATTATGTTATAAATACTTGAGCAGACGAGAAGGGGATCAGGTTTCAAAATAATCACAGGCATACCAGGGGACCTTTGATAAGGTAAGCACACATGTATACAACAATATGTCAAGGTCATCAAGAGCCTTGGAGTTCTGGACCAGCAATGTTGTTAGTCACAAAGAATTTGGGAGAACATATTGTTCAGGCCATTCCAGATGAGAAAAACGGAGTTGGGTTATGTACTAATGGATTCTGTTTCCAGATCTCATTCCACCAGGGCTGCTACAACATCAGCAGCAAGGGTCGCATTGTTGCGGCTGGAGCATGGTCCATCGAATGAATCTCCAAACATCTGTAATGACCCATTGGTGAACCAGGAGTATTTGTTATCTCTATTTATGTTCTGGTTATATGTTCCATCTGGGTGAGAGATGGAAATATTATTGTTTCATTTAAACAGCATCAGCATGTTTACATCTATGTTATGACTGTATGCATTATGAATGTTTCCCTTCATTTGTCAATGAAGCAGCTGTGGTTGTGTATACTCGTTTCACACGGCATGAAATCACAGAGCTTTGAAGTCTTCACATAGTCACTCACGAGACTCCGAAGTAAAATAGTAAGATTAAACAAGAACTTACCAGTTTGAAGTTTGATCTTTATTTTATGAGGAGTTGAGGGACTACGTGCCCTCCGCTCCCAGCCCTCATACATTTCATCTGGTAGTCCTAGTCTTTGTTATCTTACCATTACACTTCAGTTACTATTTGCTGTGATTTCACACCGTTGCTTTGAAGATTGACGCACAAACGGCTGTACGGGGTTCTTCACGTAGTCTCTCAACTCGACTCCTCATAAAATAAAGATTAAACTTCAAACTGGTAAGTTCTCATTTAATCTTACTATTCTGTTCCATTCTGTTTTGTAGTTTTTTTGCACAATCTGCGAGCATTGCCACTTTTCATTTCACTGCATATCTCGTATGCGTATGTGATGAATAGACTTGACTTGCACCTCTTCCAACCTCACCTACTGCATCCGTTGTTCAAGATGTGGACTCTTATACATAGGCGAGACTAAATGTAGACTGGGCGATCATTTCGCTGAACACTTTTGCTCAATCTGCCTGAACCCACCTGATATCCCGGTTGCCAAATAATTTAATTCCCATTCCCACACTGACCTTTCTGCCCTAGGCCTCCTCCATTGTCAGAGTGAGGCTAAACACAAATTGGAGGAACAGCTTCTCATATTTTGCCTGGGCAGCTTACAACACAGTGGTATGAATATTAATTTATTTAACTTCAAGTAACCCCTGCATTCCCTCTTTCTCCATCCCTCCCCCACCCAAGTCACACCAACTTCCCATTCTCACCTAGCAAACAACAAACAACGGCCTGTTTCCTTTATCATCGTTACCTTTTTGTAAATCTTTCATTCATTGGTTCTATATCTCGCTACATCACCATCTATATTTCTTATTTCCCTTTTCCTTTACTTTCTGTCTGTAGAAGGGTCTCGACACCAAATCCATTCCCTTTTCTCCAGAGATGCTGCCTGTCCCGCTGAGTTACACCAGCATTGTGCGTCTATCTTCGAAGAATGTTATCCTTGCCTCAATGATTGCAGCCTTAAAGACACTAAATAATGTGGTTACTTATCTCAATGAGTGTAGCCTTGAAGGCAATGAATAGATATCTCTCCTTGCATCTATGAATGCAGCCTTTAAGATAGTGAAGGATATTTAACCTCATTCTGTATATAGCGTTACCAGCCTGTGAGCCACACTAATTTTTCAATGCAGTGTGTGTTAAGGGGCTGTCCCACTTGGGTGACCTAATCTGCAAGTTCTGGCGTGTTTGCCCTCGACTCGTACACGAAGCATGGTCGACACGAGGTCGTAGGAGGTCTTTGTAAACTCTCCATCATGCTCAAGAGTAGTCCCCGCGTACTCGGGGCCTCAGCTAGGTCGTGGCATATTTTTCAACATGTTGAAAAATGCCGCGAGTGAAAAAAGGTCTCCACGGAAAAATTCGATATGTTTTTTACTCCTAGGTTTAGTCGTAGGTCGGCATGTTAGTCATAGGTAATCGAGGGTAGTCGTAGATAGTCTTCATTATAGTTGAAGGGAGGTCGAAGGAGGTCGTCTTCACTCTCCACTATTCGGTGTCCAATTTTCCCGAAGTTAGCTGTAGTTAGTTGTAGCTAGTCGAAGCTGGTCTTCAACATAGGAGGAGGTCGAAAGAGGTCTTCTATATAGTCGAAGGAGGTCTTCAACATGACATATTTTCAAACTCTCCTAAGCTCTTCTAAAATCGCCAATTAGGTCGCCCAAGTGGGACAGCCCCTTTATTCACGAACTGGCTGTTGGCTACACATGAAACCTTCCTTCCATTCTTAGATAGACAGGAGGAGCTGTTGCTCTGATGCACTTTGAGCCACATAGAATTAAATCTTTTTTCTGACGCTTTAGTTCAGTATGTTGCACCTGGTTCATTATAACAATGTCATCACAAATGCTGTAGTGGGTCACCACTTACAAGAACAAAAGAAGATGTACCGTAACTGCTGACTTCCCAAAGAATATCGAACACACACACACACAAGTAATAACAATATAGACAAACACAAAATCCCATGTTGTCAGTCTTCTGACAATCTCAATAGCTGCTTCTGAATAAATCCAGACACATTGGGACAAATCAAATGAAAAACAAATAGTTGCAGGCAATTAAAATCAAGTTGCAGACAATTAATAAGGGGTCACAGTTTAAGAATAAGGGGTCAGCTATTTAGGACTGAGGAAAAATGTATTCACCCAGAGATTTGTGAATCTGTGGAATTCTCAACCACAGAAGGCAGTGGACGTCAATTCATTGGATGATTTCAAGAGTTAGATTTAGCTCATGGGGCTAAAGGAATCCAGGGATATGGGGAAATAGTGGAAACGGGGTACTGATTTTAGATCAGCCATGATCATATTGAATGGCGGTGTTGGCTAGAAGGGCCAAATGGTCTACTCCTGCACCTATATTTCTGCTTCCTATGTTTTCGAACAGCAAAGCACAATCAAGAGTTGTCAATCGTTTTTGCCCTGCTTCAGACTGCACTGTTTTGTCAAGGCCAACAGCAAGAGACATAGGCACAATTGCAATAGCTGTGGTAGGATCACAAATCCTGCCATCCTGAGATATGAAGATTTGTTGTGCAGATTTGAAGCCCACAGATCCCCTAGCACTTGAAGGACTGAGGACCTCTAGTGAAATCTATAACCATGAGGGCAGAAGACTCGGCTTGGATGGCAGAGGTCAGTTCTTCAGCTATTTGTTGGATTCCAGCCATGTTGCAATAGATCTGTGGTTGCCATCAGAAACTGGCAAAATGGATGAGGTACAGCTCCAAGTACCAGGTTGACGCTGGAGGTCCCTATATCTCTAGCCATCTCTCACATATTTCAAACAGGCCGATTTACAAAGTCATATTCATAGCACATATTTATGGGCCTTTATTCATATGCTGCCCCTACCAACTCCTGGGTTCTTTAGAGTAGAATGGACAAGAGACCTCTCCTTCAGCCATAGTCACACACCTTGCAGAGACCCTGTCCTCATAATATCTTCTATTGACTGCAGAGTATCAGGGTCACAACTGGTGGATATCAATGTCAGGAACAGTGACCCGCTGTCTTCTTCCTCTGAAGCTCCGTAGATGGAAGATGCATCAAAAAATCCCAGAATATTATAAAGGACATTTCCCACCCCGGACACTCCCTGTTTGAACTGTTGCCGTCAGGCAGACGGTACAGATCTACAAGAACAAGGACAAACAGACTTAAAAACAGTTTTTACCCCACTGCTATAAAGGCACTAAATGTAGCCGCCAAGGAACGCGGGGACTAAGGGACTGTGGTTGGCACACTGTGAAATTGACAGAAGGATGTAGGGTTGGGTGTTTATGCGTGCCATTTTCATATTTCATATTTATTTTAGTTTATTTTTTTAAATATTTTACCTTGTATGTATCGTTAGCTTTTACGGTTTGAATGGTGGACTGACTGGTTGACATTTCTAAATTTAATTGTACATGGTTCATGTTACAGTGACGATAAAGAAACTATTATGGAATCTTTGAAATGAGGTTTTTGCTTTGTAGCTGAGATGAGAAACCTCCATGGATTTTGGCACAATGAAGGGAAGGAGCAAACAAGTGGGAATTATGTGAACTTTCCATGTTTGTATGCATCTTGTACAGAGTAAATTGTGAAAAAGTACACGAAGCAGAGATTCAAAAACACGAGTGAAAATGGTAATACCTTGGTTCAGAAGGCCAGGGAGGAGGCAGCCAATAAAGGGGCACATTTCCGTTACCAAAATTAGAGAAGAGAATAGCGGAAGAAACAAAGATACACACAATAGCTCTGGATCCAAAAGCATTTTGAATAAATCAGCCCAAAATGCTGTGAATATAAACACTATGTTGAAAATTAAAATTTGTAATTATGCTTATCTTCTTTTCAAAAGTATAGCTCAGTGGTTGGTCTGTGATTTAAAAAGTTCTACTCATTAATTAACTATACTTTGCTTGTCTTAAAACCTGTATTATACTGTAAGTCACACTGATCTAAAGTCAGATTGGTGCAGGAATCACTTCACCCTTTTGAGGACTTGAATTTTATGAAAATACTTCCCTGGAGTTTAAATTATATATGGCATTTCCCTTATAAGCTGTAGATTTACAGTGACAAAAATGAAGGTTTTAATATAGAAACATCGAAACATAGAAATTAGGTGCAGGAGTAGGCCATTCGGCCCTTCAAGCCTGCACCGCCATTCAATATGATCATGGCTGCTTGTTCCATTAATATTGGTCTATGATATGTTTTACAATTACGTTACTTGATGTAAAGTTCGATTAAACTATGAACAAACATGAAAAACAAAGGAAGAATTCTACCAAGACTAATTTTATGGAATTAAAAAACAAGTGTATCTGTCACACCAGTTGTACGAGTTGCCAATCATCAATGTTTCACTTTAACCCCACCACCACTTATAAGGGTCTTCCAATAAAATCTAATCGGTTAACGCACCATATTATGTGATATACTGCGTAGTTTTTTGGAACCTTTTTAGCAGTAATTTTCTGCGAATCTTCAGAAAGGTCTTATAGGATTGTATTTCATGCAGCCAGATCTGATACCTGAACGGCATCGCACTGAACTCAATAAATCAAACGACCCATCAATAAAAATAACAACTTGTACTTCAGATGTGCTACATCAATTGCACGGAGAAATCATTACTCTTATAGTTCATGCCTCCTCCTGCGCCCTCCCCCATATCCTCAAACCTATACTTAGTATCTTCACAGAAATATTGAATAAAGGTGTGATTAAGAATAGAAAGTCAGAAAGATTATCAACCTGAAGAAAGATCTCCTCCAGCTGAAACATCACCTCTCCATGTTCTCCAAAGATGCTGCCTGACCTTTGGAGATTAGGCGCAGAAACAGGTCCTTTGGCCCACCGAGCCCACACCGACCAGCAATCCCTACACACGAGGGACAATTTATAATTTTTACCGAAGCCAATTAGCCTACAAACCGGTACGTCTTTGGAGTGTGGCAGGAAACCGGAGCACCCGGGGAAAACCCAGCAAGGTCACAAGGAGAATGTACAAACACTGTACAGTCAGCAGCCGTAGTCAGGATCAATCGAACACAGGACTCTGGTGCTGTGAGGCAGCAACTCTACTCTTGTGCCACTGGCTGCCCAGTTGCTCGGCCTGCTGAGTTAAGGGCCTGTCCCACCAGCCTGCAACTCTATGCAATTAGCGCGACCTAACGTGGTCGCTTGAGCCGTCCGGCGTCGCAGGGCCGGTCCCACTTCGATCGCCGGAGCCGTGCGGAATTGTGTGGAGTTCGTCCCGACACCACGCGGGGCTCCGAAAAACTGACTATGTCCAAAAATTCCGCGTGGCAACGGCTTGTCGCCTCGACGTTTACACACCGCCCCGACATCGTGCCTCCGTGACCCTCTGTGTGTGGCTCCATGGCCCTGTGTGTGGGTGTCCCTCTCTGTGGGTGTCCCTCTCTGTGGGTGTCCCTCTCTGTGGGTGTCCCTCTCTGTGGGTGTCCCTCTCTGTGGGTGTCCCTCTCTGTGGGTGTCCCTCTCTGTGGGTGTCCCTCTCTGTGGGTGTCCCTCTCTGTGGGTGTCCCTCTCTGTGGGTGTCCCTCTCTGTGGGTGTCCCTCTCTGTGGGTGTCCCTCTCTGTGGGTGTCCCTCTCTGTGGGTGTCCCTCTCTGTGGGTGTCCCTCTGAACTTACCTTAGACTTCGCTCCAAGTTCGCCTCACTTTGCGCCGCGTTGCGCCACTCACCTGACCTCTGCGTGGCCCCTACTGCCGGTTTTGTTGAGCTTGCCACATGCAGGCGCATGCTGGTGGGACCGGCCCTGTATAGGGGATCACCCGACCTCCGCGCGGTCCCCGCTTCTAGTTTGATCGCGTTCATCGCATAGAGTTGCATGCTGGTGGGACAGGCCCTTTACTCCAGCACTTTGTGTGCTTTTGTACAAAATAAGAGTTGTGAGGAGGCAAATGTGACGATGAGGATTTCTCCAAAAATAACGAGCAGAGGTAGGTGATCTTTTGGTATGAAGGAGGAAAACATAGCTCGGGATTGGGAAATGCTGAATAGAATTGCAAAGTCCACAAAAAAATGTCATTATTTCTAATGAGTTTGAGCCACAAACGTAATGTCTCCCCTTGCTACCCCGTTTTCATCTATACTTTCTGGAGAGTATTACAATAGCATGGTTATGTTGAAATAATGATGATAATTCCAAATTCATTGTAATCGCTTAGATATGGAGATGGGCTTCCCACGCTGAATGGATTTAGAAAACGGGGACAGATTGGATGCATGAATTGGGTAGCAGTGAGGTAATCCAGAGATCAGGAACAAGATGACGTGTTTCATACTAGGACATCCGAGATGTCCTCATTCTTTAGGGAGTGGGGATTCCCCTTTCCCATCATAGATGAGGCCCTCGGTCATGTTTCCTTGGTAGTCGCAACAGAGAAATAGTCCCCCTAGTCCTTACCTTCCCCCCCCCGTCAGCCGTCGCGTACAACACTTGATCCTCCGAAATTTCCGCCACCTCCAAGGGGATCCCCCCCACTAGCCACATTTTCCCATTTCCACCTTCCGCAGAGACCGTTCCCTCCGCAACTCCCTGGTTAACTCATCCTTTCCTACCCTAACCACACCCTCCCCTGGTACCTTCCCCTGCAACCGCAGAAGGTGCAATGCCAGTCGCTATACCTCCTCCCTTGACTCTGTCCAGGGACTCCGACAGTCCTATCAGGTTAGGCAGAGGTTCACTTGCACCTCCTCTAAACTCATCTACTTTATCTGTTGTTCAAGATTGTACATCAGCAAGACCAAATGTGGACTGGGCAATCATTTTGCAGAACGCCTTCGCTCAGCCCTTCCAAAGCTCCCGGTTGCCGGACACTTTAATTCTCCTCCCCATTCCTACACAGACCTTTCTGCCATGGGTCTCCTTCAGTGTCAGAGTGAGGTTATATGCAAATTAGAGGAACAGCTTCTCATATTTATCTTAGGCAGCTTACAACCCAGAGGTATGAATATTGATTTCTCAAACTTCAAGTAACCCCTACATTCCCTCTCTCTCCCCATCCCTCCATCACCCAAGTCACACCAGCTTCTTGTTCTCACCTAGCAAACTGCTAACAGTGGTCTGTTTCATTTATCATCGTTACTTTGTTGCATATCTTTCATTCATTGTTTTTTATATCTCCACATCTCCGTCTATCTCTCATTTCCTTTGTCCCTAGCCATTCTGAAGCCGGGTCTCGACTTGAAACATCACCCATTCCTTCTCTCCAGATATACTGCCTGTCCTGTTGAGTGACTCCGGCTTTCGTGTCTACCTTTAGTAGTTTAGTTTTGAGATAAGCGCTGACACAGGCCCTTCGGCCCACTAAGTCCATTCTGAGCGGCAATCCCCACACATTACCACTACCCTACAAATTTAGGCCAATTTTTTTTTTTCACACGTATACCAAGCCAATTAACCTGCAAATCTGTACGTCTATGGAGTGTGTGAGGAAACCGAAGATCTCAGAGAAAACCCATGCGAGAGAACATACAAATTCCGTACAGACATCACCCGTCATCATGATCGAACCCGGGTCTCTGGCGCTGCAAGCACTGTAAGGCAGTAACTCTATCGCTGCACCACCATGCTATGGTAAAAGGATAGTGTATATTTGAAAGGAGTAGAGTGACAAGCAGCATCTTGTGGATAAGAGTGAAATGGGACAAAATATGTTGAGACCTGACGGCAATCTGGTCTCGTAGAGATAACCCAGTGATAAGGAAGACAATGAGAAGCAATAGCAACTTGCAGTTGGCATTGGAAAATGAAAGCTATAATTAGATTTTAAAAGCCTTGATGTTACATTCTGGTATGTTTACAGCTGGAAATGTCATGCTAAAAGGGACTGGAAACAAACATTCTGTTTTCACTTTGTTTGTACAAGGAAGTTGAGATTCATTATTGGGGCAGATCTGTGTCCAACTGCGCTGGCGCAGCTGCTTGGGATTGGTATTGAACGGCCCTCTCGAAAGGCACAGACCAATGAATCTCACCTCCTCCATCAGACCGTCACAGAGACAGCACGAAGTGTGCGCCTCAAGTCACGGCACCCCTTTGCCACGCAACCCCAAGAGCTGCTCTGCACAACACCGATTGACGCTTCTAAGCTGCCTGGGTCAAGACGAGATGGAGAGGCCAGCGGAACCATCTAGGCTACACCATTACATCGATGACCCCATGGACGTCCCTGGCCAGGACCTGCCCCAAAAGCAGTGGACAACCCTCAACCGCTTGAGGACAGCCATCAGACGCTATGGAGTAGCGATGAAGAGGTGGGGCCTTGTGGACAGCGCCTCCTGCGAGTGTGGGGACCCAACACAGACAGTGGAGCACGTAGTCACCAGTTGCCCCAAACACCGGCCACCCAATGGTGAACGAGGTCTGAGTGACCTGGATCATGACACGTTGGCCTGGCTCGCCTCAACGGAGCTGCAGGTCTAAAAGACATACGACAGAAGAAGGATTTGGTGTACAATTTTGGTCGCCCAATTATAGGAAGGATGTCAACAAAATAGAGAGGGTACAGAGGAGATTTACTAGAATGTTGCCTGGGTTTCAACAGCTAAGTTACAGAGATGGGTTGAATAAGTTAGGTCTTTATTCTCTGGAGTGCAGAAGGTTAAGGGGGGACTTGATTGAGGTCTTTAAAATGATGGAAGGGATAGACAGAGTTGATGTGGATAAGCTTTTCCCATTGAGGGTAGGGAAGATTCAAACAAGAGGGCATGACTTTAGAATTAAGGGACAGAACTTTAGGGGTAACATGAGGGGGAACATCTTTACTCAGAGTGGTAGCGGTGTGGAATGAGCTTCCAGTGGAAGTGGTGGCGGCAGGTTCGTTGGTATCATTTAAAAATAAATTGGAGAGGCATATGGATGAGAAGGGTATGGGGGATTATGGTATGAGTGCAGGCAGGTGGGACTAAGGGAAAAAAGTTGTTTGGCACGGACTTGAAGGGCCGAGATGGCCTGTTTCCTTGCTGTAATTGTTATATGGTTATATGGATTGGCATAATTGTCTGTAGTTTATTTTTGCCTTATGCACTTTGTGCCAAAGTTCCATATCATAAAGAATACAATGATATCAAATTATTAACAAGCCTTCTCACTGGTATGACAGAGCGTGTGTATATGACAGAATGGATACCATTCTGTCAAATATCCTTCCATATTAAATTCTGTCATTCTGAGTAGAATTCATACCAGTCCTGAATGGGGTTACACAACTAACGTGGTAATTTCATGCATTGAAAATGGAATGACATATTATGTCACTTCACACAGTGTAAATTACTGAGCCAGTGTGCATGGGTGAATTGCAGAATGAATGGATTTCCAGTGCACTTTACCTTATCAACATTACATTCTGTCAGAAGTGCAGGGAATTAGAAGTATCACCAAATTTAATACAATTTCCTTTTGCTGAATATTTATAGATTCCATCTGAACTCCAGAACTGCTACATAACTGATTATGTATTTATATTTCCTTCTGTTGTGCAGAAAAAAATATATTGTGATGTCTAAGTTGTATTTCCAAAGGTAAAAAATTAAATGAAGTAGAAATAATTTTTAACATTCAACTTTCACTCGCAATTAATCACTCCTGGTTCAATAAGGAAGACTGCAAGACAATCAGTTATCAGAGGACAGGTTCTCCTTTTTGTGTCCCATCCAATGTTTTAAAAATGAATGGAACTAATGAAGCAAACCAATATTCTGCCATAAAGTTTCAATTACGAATAACAGTATTATATGAAGAAGTCATAAATATGCACCATTAGCAAGCGACAGGCATACGTGTTAGAAAATAAAATCATCCTGATATAGCGATATTAGATTACTCTGAATAGATAGTCAAACACCATTCACGGCTTCTGTGACCGATTCTGTCCATGCTGACCATCAAGCACCAACATTCACCAATCCCATTTGCTTGAACTTGGTCTGTCACCTTTTCTGCTCAGGCAGCACAAGATTTTTCATTGCAAATGTGAATAATTTGCACGTAAATTATTACATTAAAACAGATAGTTTAAATTGTCATTAGTGGTAATTATCTCACATAAGGAATAATCATGATCCTAAACGTCTGCCCTATTTCATTACCTTTTATCTCCTTGATCTTGCAACGACATACCAACCCCAATCCCGCACAAATCTCGCTCTTGTCATCTCTCTAAGTTCTTCTGTGAGATACCGTTTGAAAGTCAAGATCTAAGCTTTCTGCCACAAACGTGTGGGTTTCCTCTACAAAGCCATCGAGCACCCTGCACTACCCTCTCCCCTTCCCCCACGCTCATGCCAGCCATGTCCGGCAATTAATAATGTGCAAACCACATCTCTGAGATGATCTTTAAATTACCGTCCATGCTGTGAAAGTATATGTAATTGGAGCTTCCAATTGGGTGACAGCACATCTTGTTATCACCTATTCTCACTTGTTCTGTTACCACTATATGGTCAGATTGCAGTCGTCAGTTAGCATAAGGTAGAAGAGCTCAGAGATAGGTTGGTTGTGAACAGACAGGGAAGGAGAGAGATGCTAAAATAGACTGCAGTTTGCAAATAAGATAGGATTTTGGAATGAGAGGAAAGTGAACAGGACAATCATATATAAAGATGTCATAATCCTCTATGCTTCCAGCCAGTGGACTACCCACTATCAATTTTAATGGTGCTAAATATGACAAACAATTCATGAGTCACTGACTGCTGCCTCGTAGCTGCTGCCTGCAATGACACAATCCTGGAGTGCAAGAGAAGGCCAGCTAGAGGCATGCAACCTGCTAGGCTCTTCCACTCCATCAGCTGCCTATTTCAACTTTTGGTCATGTGTTGGTTAATAAATTAACAGAGTTGGACTCCATTGGTCTTAATTTACAAGGATGAACAGCTTTTAGTTCATGAGTTCATGGTATCTGCTTTAGTGCCACTCAAAGTATTGGGACCACAGGCCTCTAATAAGTAGCTGCCGATGTGTTGCCTGGTAGTGATTGAGAGTTGCTGTGGTGCTGGTTATGAGAGGAAATTGCATGAAATGAGGGAGTGTGAGGAAGTGCCAGAGTCTGTGTTTCAAGTTGGGGAACTCGCTAGTTCAGGTTCATCGAACTGAAATGTGAACTCCAGCAGCAGCGAATTGGCACTGTTGTTCGAGCAAGTTCTTCACTTCTTGCAGAGACCTGTTGTTGTCTGTGTGGAATTTACATGTTCACCCTGTGACTGTGTGGATTTCCTCTCATTTCCTCCCACACCCAAAGATGTGCAGATAGGCAGGTTAGGTTGCCCAGAGTTGCCCGTAAATTGCCCAGAGCATATATGACCAGTAGAGTCTGGAGGGAGTTGATGAAAACATAGGAAGAATATTGCAGGAAAACGATGGAGGGAATTGAGCCATATTTGAGTCATTTCTTTTTTATTTCTTTCTAAGGAAATATAACTCTGTTTCCTCCATTTTTTTTATTTTTATTTCAGATGTCCAGTATAGTGAATAGTGAATAATTTTATTACAAAACAGCCAGGTATTCACATACAAGGAATTTGCCTTGGTGCTCCACCCGTAAGTGACAATATGAGATAGAGTGACAATTAGGAATGTCACATAAAACATTAAACAGTAATAATAAAACATTATCGATTAAACGTGAATTAAATAAAATACCAGAGCAAAAAGAGGCTACAGGTTTTTGGTTGTTGAGTAGAGCTACTACTCGTGGAAAAAAGCTGTTTTTCTGTCTGGCTGTGGCAGCTTTGACAGACGGAGTATCTTGCTTTTGCTGGAACATATGTTGTGTGAGTGTTGACTGACAGAGATATTTGGTATCAGAATTAAAGTTCTTGTGCATTGAGCTGTTAGAAGTACATGGCATTTGAAGAAGCATCCCTTGACCTTAACTACTCAAAGAGCATCACTGAACACTGTGTGATACACATCCACGGCTTTGGGACTGAAACCTAGGCTTTGCTCTCCACAGTTATTTCTGGAAGGAGCTACGGAAATAAATACAGGCAATCCATGCAATTCAGCCATTTGGGGAAATGGGCATTTACCCTAAAAAAAAAATCACAAATTACTCATCCAAGTTTGAGATGCAGGATAAAATTTACTCATGAAATTGATATGGGAAAAGGTAAATAAATCAACTTTTTTCTAACCTTGTGCTTCTTGATGCATGTGTAGGTGAGAGAGGTTAATGTTACAGACCATTATTGAGGATCGCAACCTGAAATCGTAGATTGATGTACATGGAAAGTATTTTTTTCCAATTCTTCAGTTTCAATTCAATCTTTAATGAAATGCAGTTAGCATCTCCCCAGAAGAGCGAACTTAGAATAATGAACAGTAAAAAATATACATAATGCAAACATTTTCATTTATTGCACTAAATAAAAGGTATGAATAAAATTAGCAATCTGATAGGATATGGTGAGGAAATGTTTAAAGATCTCAAGGGAAATGAGAAAAGAAATAGGGGAAGTCGTAGAGCTTACATTTAGCATTCTATAAAATGTACCTGATTGGAAGCTGCCCAGCATAATACCCGTTTTCACAGGAATGAGACATTAGTAACCCAGGTGATTGTGGAGAAGTCAATTTGACATTGTGCCAGGGGACATTTTGGACTCTCACATGAAACATGAACATTTTAATTGTAGCTCTCACAGCTTTTAGAAAACAATTGTCAGACAAGAGGTTTTGAAACTGTATTCGAGTACATGGCATTGGGATGATTGAGGTTGGGATTAGGATGATTGGCAAAAGAACCAAAAGTAACACGAGGACGTTTGCGGTTTGGGATTTCAAAACCAAGAATTCACTGTTTAAAAGATTGGTGGATTTAAATGTCACTCTACCTTTCAAAGGGAGCTCAATAAATACTTGAAAGGAAAATACTCGCTGGGTTGTGGTGTATGGACAGGGAGTTAGAGTGATTGGATGAGTCTTTCATAACGTCAGCACAGGCATGAAAAGCCAAGAAGCACCTCGGTGGTATAATCTGTCTCTGATTCAATGATAAACAGGGCAAGTAGAAATACAATTATAAATGCTGTAAAGCTTCAAAATCTACTGTTTGCTACTTTGTAGATGGGGTCGATAGACAAAATTCACACAATTTCTGAACTAATCTGGCATCAACAAAATCTGAGTGTTGGTTTTGGGAACATTGTTTGCATTTGGTAAACATTTAGGTACATCTATGCATTAGGCCTCAGAATTAACCTGCGAAGTAGGACAATTCTGTATTCATTCGAATCCTTGAGCAATGTTACATCTTGTGCTCAAAAATGGATTGATCTGCTAAATGGTGGACAGGATACAGAAGAACACTGATGCTTTCTAACTTCCTCACTGAGATTAAACGTTGCATATTGATTAGTATAACAGAGGCAACAGGTGAGGTGTGAGAATGATTTGAAATAGCCAATGTGATCTATAAAGGGCCTGTCCTACCAGCATGCAACTCCATGCGATTAGCGCGACCTAACGTGGTCGCTTGAGCCGTCCGGCGTCGCGCGGCCGGTCCCACTTCGATCGGCGGAATTGTGCGGAGTTCGTCCCAAGTTCGTCCCGCCATCGCGCGGGGCTCCGAAAAACTGACTGTCCAAAAATTCCGCGCGGCAACGGCTTGTCGGTTCGCAGTCGCCTCGGCGCATTACACACCGCCTCGACATCGTGCCTCTGTGAACCTATCTGTAGGTGCCTCCGTGACCCTCTATGTGTGTGGCTCCGTGGCCCTCTGTGTGTGCGTGCCTCTGTGCCCCTCTCTGTGTGCCTCTCTCTGTCCTGGCGAACTTACCTTAGACTTCGCTCCAAGTTCGCCTCACTTAGCGCCGCGTTGCGCCACTCACCCGACCTCCGCACGGCCCCTACTGCCAGTTTGGTCGCACTTGCCGCATGCAGGCGCATGCTGGTGGGAACGGCCCTGTACAGGGATCACCCGACCTCCGCGCAGCCCCCGCTTCTAGTTTGATCGCGTTCATCGCACAGAGTTGCATGCTTGTAGGACAGGCCTTTAAGTAGTTGATCACATAATTAGTTTACATCACGCCCGAAGCAGAGGATTAAACGGGTTCATAACCTCCTGAGGGATAGATCAGTGGTGTTTACGACAGGCAATCCAATGTCATACAAGAAGTTATTCCACAACCTCCAGAAAGCCGATAGAAAGATGAAGCTATGATTCTGACCCAAAGTTTAATCATAGATGGACACTCAACAGATGTGGCCAGAAATTACTTGCTAAAAGGCGAAACCAAGACAATGCGCATCGCTTCCGGCAGAGCTCAATGTCTTTTATGTGCATTTTGAAAGGGCAATGTTTTAACAATGGCACACCTACACATGCCCCCACAGACCCTGATGGTCCTGCAAACCTCAGTCTCTGAGGCTGACATCTGAGGGTCAATCCTCCCAAGGTGCCATGTCCCGACGTGCGCCTGGCGAGAGACCTGTGTGGGCCAACTGGATGGAGTGCCCAACAACAAGTTCAACCTCTCACTTCTATGGTGTGAGATTCCCAACTATCTTCAAAAAGATGACCGCCACAGCCGTTCACAGGAAGAGAGCACTAAGCTGCCTCAATGACTACCAATGTACATCCATCATAATGAAATACTTTGAGAGGATGGCTCTGTGTCAATCCACTCCTGCCTCAGATATGATCTGGACCCACTTCAATTTGCTTGTGACCACAAGAAGTCAATGGCAGATGATATTCCACTGACTCTCCACTCTGCTCTGGACCATCTATATCAGTGCTTCTTAAACTGATGAATGGTTCACCCAAGGGCAAATTAAATTATTTTGGGGTGAATAAAACTAGAGGGGTGACTTCATTTATTCAGATATTCATTTTTTTTTCTATACTTAAAATAGGCATTGCCATTAAAGTGGTTAGTAAACTCTTATTGGTTTTAATGGCAGTGGAACTGGAAATTTGATGTTTTTTTCTCTACCTATGGTTTTTTGATTTCAAAGTAGCAGGATATTTCCTGCTTACCAGGGCCCCATCCCCGACCTCTACCTCCGTTACATTGATTGCTTTGGTGTCACCTCCTGCACCCACACACAACTGACTGACTTCATCCATTTCACCACCAGCTTCCGTCCGGCACTCAAATACACTTGGACCATTTCCGACATTGCCCTACCATTCCTTGACCTCACCATCTCTATTGCAGGTGATACACTCCTGACCGACATCCACTACAAACCAACTGACTCCCACAGCTACCTGGACTACTCTTCCTCCCACCCTGCTTCCTGTAAGGACTCCATCCCCCTATTCCCAATTCCTCTGTCTACGCCGCATCTGCTACCAGGATGAGGTGTTCCACACCAGGTCATCACAAATGTCCTCTTTCTTCAGAGAACGGGGTTTCCCCTCCCCCACTATAGATGAGGCTCGCACCAGGGTCTCCTCCATACCCCGCAACACTGCCCTCTCTCCCCATTCCCCCACTCGCAACAAGGGCAGAGTCCCCCTGGTCCTCACCTTTCACCCCACCAGCCAGCGCATACAACATAGTCCTCCACCAGTTTCGCTACCTCCAATGTGACCCTTCCACTCGCCACATCTTCCCATCTCCCCCCCCCCCCGTCTGCCTTCCGCAAAGACCGCTCCCTCCGCAACTCCCTTGTCAATTCTTCCCTTCCCTCCCGCTCCACTCCTTCCCCGGGCACTTTCCCTTGCAACCGCAAGAGATGCTACAATTGTCCCTTCACCTCCCCCATCCACTCCTTTCAGGGACACAAGCAGTCCTTCCAGGTCCAACAGAGGTTCACCTGCACCTCCTCCAACCTCATCTACTGCATCCGTTGCTCCAAATGCCAGCTGATCTATATGGGTGAGACCAAGCAGAGGCTTGGCGATCGTTTCGCCGAACACCTCTGCTCGGTCTGCAATAACCAACCCGACCTCCCAGTGGCTCAGCACGTCAACTCCCCCTCCCATTCCGTATCCGACCTCTCTGTCCTGGGCCTCCTCCACGGCCAGAGTGAGCAACACCACAAGTTGGAGGAACAGCTCCTTGGGGAGTCTGCATCCTCTGGGCTTAAACATTGAATTTTCTCAATTCTGTTAACCCTTGCTGCCTCCTCCCCTTCCCACCTCTCCCTCAGCCCTCTGGCCCTGGCATTGCTTCTCTCTCTATCTCCCCCCCCCCCCCACCCAAGCCGCACTAGCTTCTCATTTTCACACTACAAACAGCTTACAATGGCCTGTTTCCCTTATCATCGATACTTTTTTGCATGTCTTTCATTCATTGTTCTTTATCTCTCCACATCACGGTGTATATCTCTCGTTTCCCTGATCCCTAACCAGTCTGAAGAAGGGTCTCGACCAGACGAGCTAGTGGGTTCATACAACTTTTCAAGAAAAAAAACACAGTAATCAAAGCCCGAAAGAGTAGCATGGGGCTGAAGCCCAGCGTTTAGACGATGGAATGTTTTTTTTTATCATTCTAATACCTCCAGTGGTAATTTTTTTTTTCACTTCTAGTTTTCATTACATATTTTTAGGATGTTCCAAAAGTTGAATGAAACAAACACTTAAGAAATTAGTTAATTTGTGTTTTTCAAAATAAATTATATATAAAATTATACACAAGGCAGAATAAGACAAAAATTACCCAAAAACATGAGAAGATTTAGTTGAGGGTGAATGAAATATTGTGATAAAGACTCAAGAGTGAATGGCACTGAAACAGTTTAAGAAGCACTGACCTATATAACTAATGCCTACTGTTCATCGATTACAGCTCCTTTTTTAAAATCAAAAATATTTATTCAAATATTAAAATAATAAATACAGTACAGTAAAAAAACAGAACCCCCCAGCATAATACACGACAAACGATAAACTGTTATACAACTGAAGGGTCTCAACCCGAAATGTCGCCTATCTCGTTCGCTCCTTAGATGCTGCTGCACCCGCTGAGTTTCTCCAGCTTTTTGTGTAACCAACTGTTATATAACTATCTTCCACTCCTTGTCAACGATGCATTCAACCCCCCCCGCGGTGCCCAGCGGTCCTGGAAATCCCCCAGGGTGCACGTTGTCCTTATCTAACACCACCCGGGCACGGACATTATCCCGGAAAAGGGGCAATCAGCCGGTTCGGGTACAGCCCTCCACCGCTGGCGCCGTGACTCGCGGATGGCCAGCTTGGCCAGGCCCAGGAGCAACCCAACCAGGACATCCTCAGCCCTACTCTCTCCCCTACGCACAGGGTGGCTGAAGATGAGGGTGGTGGGTGTGAAATGTAGGCAGAGAGCAGCCCCTTTAGATAATGGAACAGGTGCTGCAACCTCACACACTCCATATACACGTGGTACACAGACTCTTTCAGCCAGCAAAAGTGGCAGGTTCCCCGATTCAATTACAGCTCCTTGGTAGTTTACCGAAGCAGTTGTCTCAAGCCAATGGTTATCTGCAGCTCAAAGATCACATCTTGGCCGCATGGGAGTTCTTGTTTCACTGCAAGAAGAAAACGACCATGTGATGCTGAGAGGATCGAGCAATGTTTTGGCAGATGTTCACACCATCTGCAGTATGTAAATGGCAAGAGATGATGAGATGAGCACCAAGCAGGACTTGAGAAGGAAGATTATCATCTGACAGACATGAAAGCGGAACATTTTAAAATTGAGTTAATTGGCGCAATGTAGGTTAGTGACTAGAAGCTTAATGGGTGAAAAAGGCTGGGCATTCATTAACAGAAAGATAGAACAGATATAGGGGTATTTCCGAGACTTTCACAATGATGTTATAATGTCTGGATGTTTTAAGTTATGATAGACTTGAGAGTCTGAAGCTTTTTTTGCTCTGGAGTGCTCTTAAGGGGTTGGACAGGCTAGATGCAGGAAGATTGTTCCCGATGTTGGGGAGGTCCAGGACAAGGGGTCACAGCTTAAGGATAAGGGGGAAATCCTTTAGGACCGAGATGAGAAGGACTTTTTTCACACAGAGAGTGGTGGGTCTCTGGAACTCTCTGCCACAGAAGGTAGTTGAGGCCAGTTCATTGGCTATATTTAAGAGGGAGTTAGATGTGGCCCTTGTGGCTAAGGGGATCAGAGGGTATGGAGAGAAGGCAGGTACGGGATACTGAGTTGGATGATCAGCCATGATCATATTGAATGGCGGTGCAGGCTCGAAGGGCTGAATGGCCTACTCCTGCACCTAATTTCTATGTTTTTATTAGTGAAAGTTTTATTTGTTTTTATTACTAATAGGTGACTATATATGTGATATATTTTTCTATATATAGAAAAATATATCACGTATATGTGTGTGTATACATATAATATATAATCATGGGTTATTGATATAGTTAATGTTCACAGTCTTTTACCCTGGGTAGTGGAGTATACAGCTACAGTGAGAGAGATAAGATTGAAAGGGGACCTGAGGGGAACCTTTTCATGCAGAGCCTGGTGGGTTTGCCGAACGCACTGCCAGAGGAAACAGCAAACGGAGGCAATCGCGTGGTTAAAGCCCGCAAGATTCACAAGGATCCTTCCCAGTGGGGTAATTGAAATAAGAAATACATGAAAGAAAGTAGGTTTGATTGAATCCAAGATGTTACGATAGAGGAATATCAAGTTATGCAAGGAATGAATATGGATTATTGGTATACATTTACCATGAAGCCCTTCGGTGAGTGCAAATGTGTTACATTGGTCTGGATCATGCTCGAGTCCATATGCGTCACATTTTTAAATTGAATTATTCCTGCTGACACCAGATCTTCAGGTTAATTTTATTGAAACAACAATGACCCACTGTGTCCATCCAGTCCTGCTCTGTCTGGATTAGAGGGCCAAGTGATGGTTACTATCTTTTCATACAAACTGTATTAAGAGAAACAAGCTATGTGGCTTGATGACATGACTGATATTTTTCTCTTGTTTCATGCAGTAAGTACTGCATTGGTTGTAAATAAAGATAAATGGTGCTTTAAAGGCTGCTATCTCTTGAAATACATTATCAGATTGTTTAATGCTTCTTGTGGTTCCACATTGTTGAAGCTTCAGTGTCGTTCTGGAGGTGCAGTTTGAATGCACAGTCATATACTTGGAGCTCCTAACTATTCACATTACTGTCAAGGGGAGAACACGGATACTGCAACTAAATTGGCCTAAATTGACATCTATGCTGCTACTTCAACAAAGGATTTATGTGTGACCTAAAAAACACAGCAAATAGGCTCCCTGTATTGATTTTAGAACCCACATTGCTAGTACCTCTGCAGGAAGTTTGCTCACTGGAATTGATAACAGCAAACTTGATGAATCAACCAAAGCTAGCTGGGCCATGGGATGAGAAACTGTTCTCAGACAAATTCTATCCTCCAATTCCCAGAGATCAGAACAATTTCATCAATAGCTTAATACAACTGTTTTAAATCAATTGCAAGGTTAACCAAAAATATGTTTACTTGACTGTTTTTAGAATAAAGCAGCTTGAGAGTAGTTTCGGCAGCTACTATTACACTGTTTGAGAACCGTTTGGACAGGTACATGTAGTTTTGGTTTCGAGGAATATAGGCCAAACACAGGCAGGAGGGAACTAGTGTAAATGGGCCATGTTGGTCAGCTCTGATGACATTAGGGCATGTCCCACTTGGCAATTTTTTTTTGGCGCCTGCCAGCATCATATCAGTGTTTCGCCAAATGATTTTGAACATTTCAAAATCCAGCGGCGACAAAAAAAATGTTGCGACACTTGAGAAAACACCGCCCGTCATACCTCATCACGCCGCGTCACGCCGTATCACGCGAAAATTTTGTCAGTGACCTGATACATCAGTCAATAATGCTGGAAGTCACCAAAAAAATCGTCTAGTGGGACAGGCCCTTAAGATTTTATTTTTAAACTCTGCTCCAAATTTTCATTCACTGTTGCTCCTTCTGGACTATAATTAAGCTAAAACAGACTAAATATTTATCTTGGGTACACAAAAGGCTGGAGAAACTCAGCGGGTGCAGCAGCATCTAAGGAGCGAAGGAGATAGGCGAATGTGCAATAACCCATACTGGATATAGGAATCCTATTATCCATTCTATTTATCCATTGTCTTATAGATATGTATACAGTGCTGCAGAATCTGTGCACCTTATCTCCCCCCCCCTTTTTGGTTTTGTCGGAGCAGGAGCAGCTTTTAATCTCATTGTACATGTGTATAGTGACAATAAAAGGCATTCTGATTCTGAGATGCTGCTGCACCCGCTGAGTTTCTCCAGCCTTTTGTGTACCCTCGGTTCTCCAGCATCTGCAGTTCCTTCTTTAACACTAAATATTTATCTTGCAGTTCTGGATCCTTTCTGAGCTGCAAAGGTTTTCCACCTTGATTGCTTGGCAGAAAAGTCACAATGGTTTTTAATACCCAGGTCAATAAACTGAAACAATCAAGGTGGCAAATGTTGGCTGCTTATATTTCAGTTTAGCTACTGGTATGGAGAAAGGATCACAGAAATGATTTAACTTTCTGAAATCCATAAGTCAAATGATTACAATCTAAGTCCACTCTGGAATGAACACCCCTCCAATTCTGAGGATGCCATCCAACAATTTTCTTTCAAAGATGCTTCAACAGCAGAAACTTCATGTGATTTCCATAAATATTCTAACATTAATATCTTATTCATTTATATATGAAAAGACATCTCAAAGCTATTATGTACATATCACACCATTTAGAGAAATTATTGCAAGCTCATATTTTTGTCATTTCCTAAAATTGAAAAAAAGTCTAATGGTTGATTTTTACATTCTATTAACTGAGCACAATACACAATTGCACTCTGTGGTGGATTGTATGTGTGAAACTGCACAATCTACATGTCAATGTGGTTTAAAATTAAATTATATGAAGTAGAAATCGCGTTCAAATGTTCAGCGTCATGTTGTTTGGTATTTGCAATAGAATGGTGCGTCAGCAGTAAAGGGCCTGTCCTACCAGCATCCGACTCCATGCGATGAACGCGATCAAACTAGAAGCGGGGGCCATGCGAAGGTCGGGTGATCCCCTGTACAGGGCCGTTCCCACCAGCATGCGCCTGCATGCGGCAAGCGCGACCAAACCGGCAGCGAGGGCCGTGCGGAGGTCGGGTGAGTGGCGCAACACGGCGTAAAATGAGGCGAACTTGGAGCGAAGTCTCAAATGTAAGTTCACCAGGACAGAGGGCCACGGAGCCGCACACGGAGAGGGTCACGGAGGCACCTACAGGGAGGGTCACAGAGGCATGACGTCGAGGCGGTGTGTAATGCGTCGAGGCGACTGCGAGCCGACAAGCTGTTGCCGCGCGGAATTTTTGAACAGTCAGTTTTTCGGAGCCCCGCGCGATGTCGGGACGAATTCCGCACGGCTCCGGCGATCGAAGTGGGACCGGCCCCGCAACGCCGGACGGCTCAAGCGACCACGTTAGATCGTGCTCATCGCATAGATTTGCATGCTGGTGGGACAGGCCCTTAAGTTATCAATAATGTGTGTTAGCCAACAGGAAAACTCTACAATTTATAACTACTGGCTCGCCTTTGCTACATTTGTAGACACCACTTTGTCATCTACCTGAACATTGTTAGTGGAGAATGGTGTTAGTTTCCAATTTTGCAACTTTAACTGATGCTGGACATTAACTGTCTCTGGCCCCAAGCTCTGTTGACGTGAATCTTCCTGAACTTACACTGTGGTGCACGATGCCTGAACTCTTTTGCATGCTGCAGAGTGAAAAACTATCGTCCGTTCAGATGTGAGCAAGATGGCAGTGGATGCATGACAAATCAGCCTGCTGGCCCCTGTGGATCTATTCTTTAAAATCTCAGCTCCAAGTGACGTTGCAATCGTGTTGATCTGCACATTTGCAGTAGTTGCACACTATATTCTGTACTGTTTATTTTCTCTTCTGCACGACCTGATGTACTCATGCATGGTGTGATTTGCCTGGATAGTACACAAAACACAATCTTTCACCGTACGTGACAATAGTAAACCAATACTAATACCACCTAAACCAGTAGCTTCAGTTCAGGGTAGAATTAAGCGGAGTCATTTTACAATGCTGGGTAAACATCGATGAATCTTAGTCTCAAGATACCCTTTTAGATTGTGCTCAGCGCTCCCCTTTCACTTACTCTGCAATTGAATTTAATTGCATTACAGCACACAGACACCAGGGCCTGATCTTGAAGCTCCTCCGCACCATTCCTGACCGCCATTTAGTGCGATTCCTTGACCTCTGTCTTGCCAACCGCAGTTTTGTACTCAAGACCAGCGACGGACAATCTAGCCGACTGCGATGCCTAAGAAACAGAGTCCCCCAAGGCTCGGTACTGGCCCCCATGCTCTTCGATCTCTATATCAGCGATCTGCCACGCACTACCTCGTGCCAGTATGGATACGCAGATGATCTGGCCCTGCTGCACTCGGACAGGAGTTGGTCAAACGTGGAGGATGTGCTCTCGGCAGATATGGAATGTCACGGGCTACTTTAAGACCTGGGGACTAAAACTGAGTGTGGCAAAGACCACCGCAACTGCCTTTCACCTGAACAACAAGGAAGCTCAACGCCAGCTAACCATCACCCTCAATGGGTCATACCTACCCTACAACACATTTCCTACATACATCGGGGTAAGACCTGATTGGCAGCTGACCTACAAGCAACAGCTTGAAGCGCTCCGTGAAACATCCTTTGCACCATCTCGCTCAGGACTCACAGCAACTGGGACCTCAACGCCTGTCATCTCGTCGTCCCTTCTCCCATCACTCTGTGGCTCCGGTTTCAACACACTAGGAGCATGGAAAACCAGCTGGGAATGGACTTCACGACCTCCGCAATTCACTGTTGCACGGAACACCACAGCCCCACCCGGCTTGGACCTGCCCCGCTAAGAGTGGGTCGCTCTGAACCGACTCCGTACAGGGGCGGCCAGTTCAACGCCAACATGCATCGCTGGGGGCTGCGTTCATCATCAGCCTGCGTGTGTGGAGCAGACCAGCAAACAGCGCAGCAACACGCCATTTTCGACTGCGCTGTCCTCCCCCCCCGCTGGTGGAGGGGTAGACCTCACGGCCTTCGACAACAGCACATTCAACTGGCTACAGCACCTGGAGGACATTACATAACCTCCGCTGCCTCAAGCGCAAGAAGACAAAGTTACAACTCGGAATGACAACGGAGGGCAGCAACTTTACTTCAAACCTTCACAACCGGAGAGGTAAAGCAATATTTTATGGATCTTTAAAGTAAGATATTAATTACCCCAACAAGATGCCAACAATGATTAACTATCTATGCCCTTTAGTATGCCAAATTCTAAAGAATGGCATGGTGTTCTTATGGCGTCAGCAGATCGAGGCAAGCTCACCACAAGCCTCATCAGCAGATATAGCATCGTTGCCCAATGAAGCAACTATATTATAATTGTGATGAAAATATTACTACTGGAGATGATGCTCTGTTGGTGTTTCCAATATATTTCCAATATATTCTCATTTTATTTCAAAATTAATTGTAAGAGGCATCAAAGAGTGAATGTATTCCATTTTGCTGCATCTGGAGTGGTACAGATATTTAACAAGCTGTGATATTTATTTTGTTTGTATGCCTCACTTAAAATTATATGTGTGATAATTGTTTTGTGAGATTTTTAGAAAATGTCTGTGCTTTATATATTAAGTTAATGGAGCTAATGTGCATTTTTTTATTATCTACTTATGTCTGTTAAAAACATCCTTTTAAAATCAAAACTGCCTTTGCACAATCACAAGTCTGGCTGTTGATTGAACTGCACTTCATGTAATTAAATTTAAACTCGCATCAGCTCCTAGCTTTTGATGTCTCCACTGAAAAAGTGACCTTGTTTCAAATCAATTTAAATGCGTACAAATCATGACTTTCTGAAGGGATAATCTGAGATCCATTATTGCAATTGACTCTTTCATAACCTGTAAGATGTTGGCAAGGACGAGATAATTATTTGCATATCATTATATCACGGGTTGGCCAAGAGCAGATTTCTTATTGGTTGATCTTGAGGATAGGGTATTACTCAGCTCTGCCTTCAAATATTTACAATTGTTTGAATATTTAATTCAGTCACACTTCTCTCATCGGCTCTGACCTGCCTACCATTGAGGGGATTTACTGCAGTCGCTGCCTCAAAAAGGCAGCCAGCATCATCAAGGATCCACACCACACTGGCCACACACTCATCTCTCCGCTGCCATCGGGTAGAAGGGACAGGAGCCTGAAATTTGCAACATCCAGGTTCAGGAACAGCTTCTTCCGCACAGCCATGAGACTATTAAACTCAACACAACTAAAAACAAAAATCTGGACTTTAATGCCTATTGAACTTTGTCTGCTTATTTATGTGTGTGTGTACATGTGTGTATGTATGTATATATGTATGTGTGTATGTATATATGTATGTGTATATATATGTATATATGTGTGTGTGTGTATATCTATATATACACACACACACAATGGTATATGGACACACTGATCGGTTCAATATTTATAATTCCTACAATATTCTGTTGTGCTGAAGCAAAGCAAGAATTTCATTGTCCTATCTTGGACACATGACAATAAACTCTCTTGAATTTTGAATCGTGAATTCTGCTCTTCAATTTTAGAGGATGTCAGTTTGCCTTTTATTTTGCACACCTTCATTGCTTTCTCTTCTCCCTTTCCGTTTCCTTGCTCACATCTGACCAGGCATGTTTCTAAACTCATGTTTCCAGACGCATCTCTTCCCGTAAGAATCCGCATTGGAATTAATCAGATTTCAGATTGCCAAAGATGAAATGGTTGAGTGTAACTCTAACCACAGATACTGGCTGTACCACAGAGTGTACTCCATCTCCAAGCCAATATCCAAATCCCTGTTGTGGGGCACACCTCGGATCTGTTCTCTAGCCTATAGACGCTAGACAATAGGTGCAGGAGTAGGCCATTCAGCCCTTCGAGCCAGCACTGCCATGCAATGTGATCATGGCTGATCATCCCCATTCAGTACCCTGTTCCTGCCTTTTACCCATATCCCCTGTCTCCACTATCTTTAAGAGCCCTATCTAGCTCTCTCTTGAAAGTATCCAGAGAACCGGCCTCCACCGCCCTCTGAGGTAGAGAATTCCACAGACTCGCCACTCTCCGTGAGAAAAACATAGAAACATAGAAAATAGGTGCAGGAGTAGGCCATTCGGCCCTTTGAGCCTGCACCACCATTCAATGTGATCATGGCTGATCATCCAACTCAGTATCCCATACCTGCCTTCTCTCCATACCCCCTGATCCCTTTAGCCACAAGTGCCACATCTAACGCCCTCTTAAATATAGCCAATGAACTGGCCTCAACTACCTTCTGTGGCAGAGAATCCCAGAGGCTCACCACTCTCTGTGTAAAGAATGTTTTCCACATTTCGGTCCTAAAGGAATTCCCCCTTATCCTTAGACTGTGACCCCTTGTTCTGGACTCCCCCAACATCGGGAACAATCTTCCAGCATCTAGCTTGTCCAACCCCTTAAGAATTTTGTAAGTTTCTATAAGATCCCCCCTCAATCTTCTAAATTCCATCGAGTACAAGCCGAGTCTATCCAATCTTTCCTCATATGAAAGTCCTGACATCCCAGGAATCAGTCTGGTGAATCTTCTCTGTACCCCCTCTATGGCAAGGATGTCTTTCCTCAGATTTGGAGACCAAAACTGTACGCAATACTCCAGGTGTAGCCTCACCAAAACCCTGTACAACTGCAGTAGAACCTCCCTGCTCCTATACTCAAATCCTTTCGCTATGAATGCCAACATACCATTTGCTTTCTTCACTGCCTGCTGCACCTGCATGCCTACTTTCAATGACTGGTGTACCATGACACCCAGGTCTCGTTGCATCTCCCCCTTTCCTAATCTGCCACCATTCAGATAATAGTCTACCCTCATGTTTTTGCCACCAAAGTGGATAACCTCACATTTATCCACATTATACTGCATCTGCCATGCATCTGCCCATTCACTCAGCCTATCCAAATTACCCTGCAGCCTCCAAGCATCCTCCTCACACCTAACTATACCCCCCAGCTTGGTGTCATCTGCAAATTTGGAGATGTTGCATTGAATTCCCTCGTCCAAATCATTAATATATATTGTAAATAGCTGGGGTCCCAGCACTGAGCCTTGCGGCACCCCACTAGTCACTGCCTGCCATTCTGAAAAGGACCCGTTTACTCCTACCCTTTGCCTCCTGTCTGCTAGCCAGTTCTCTATCCACATCAATACTGAACCCCCAATACCGTGTGCTTTAAGTTTGTATGCTAATCTCTTATGCGGGACCTTGTCGAAAGCCTTCTGAAAGTCTAGATATAACACATCCACTGGTTCTCCCTTATCCACTCTACTAGTTACATCCTCGAAAAATTCTATCAGATTTGTCAGACATGATTTACCTTTCGTAAATCCATGCTGACTTTGTCCAATGGTTTCACCACTTTCCAAATGCGCTGCTATCCCATCTTTAATAACTGACTCTAGCAGTTTCCCCACTACCGATGTTAGACTAACTGGTCTGTAATTCCCCGCTTTCTCTCTCCCTTTTTTAAAAAGTGGGGTTACATTAGCTACCCTCCAGTCCTCAGGAACTACTCCAGAATCTAAGGAATTTTGAAAAATTATCACTAATGCATCCACTATTTCTGTGGCTACCTCCTTGAGTACTCTGGGATGCAGACTATCTGGCCCTGGGGATTTATCGGCCTTCAATCCGTTCAATTTACCCAACACCACCTCCCGGCTAACCTGGATTTCACTCGGTTCCTCCATCTTATTTGAAAAGTGTTTCCTCATCTCCGTACTAAATGGCCTACCCCTTATTCTTAAACTGTGATCCCTAGTTCTGGACTCCGCCAAAATCGGGAACATGCTTCCTGCCTTTAGCATGTCCAAACCCGTAACAATTTTTCAATAAGATCCCCTCTCATCCTTCTAAATTCCAGAGTGTACCAGAGATAACACAGATCTATTTTCCAAAATGTGCCCAACTTTTATTCTCTTGTCCATACCCTAGATTTTGACTCAAGAACACAACCCAGGTTCACATTCCAGATGATACCCAGATTCCTGCTCGGAGCCCTGTCCCTGCTTCTTGTGCTTCTCCAAACTCCAGAATCAAGTTCAGGGCTGTACCCCGGATTCCCGTTTTGGAACATGCCTCCCACATGTGCACTCAGTTTCCTTTTAGCAGAACAGACTCCACACAGATATTTAGGTAGACACAAAATGTTGGAGTGACTCAGCGGGACAGGCAGCATCTCTGGAGAGAAGGAATGGGTGACGTTTCAGTTCGAGACCCTTCTTCATACAGATGTTTTATCGGTTGTCACTTCCATTTCATCCTGCACCTTACCTGGCATCTTAACTGAAAATTCTGTCTTCTCCGATATCAGGAATCCATGTCTGTGCAGATCCAACTGCTCATCCACCTTCCTGTGATTCCATCTTAGCTTCCAATCATCCGGATTGGATTTCCACCATGAAACCTCAGCAGATGCCTCAGCTTCACCCCCTTCCATTATCACATCAATTATTTCAGACTCAGTGTTACGTAGTTTTCCTTCCATTGGTCCTTTGCTTCTGTGACCATTGTCTTTGACCATCTCCCCAAAGTCTAACCACACCAGCTGCCTGATTGGCTGAGTATTTGAAGAATTACATATAATGATTTCCTTGGAACGTGTAATTTGATCCTTCCTGCAAAAAGGATACTTCATCTTCCTAGTCTTGCCATATTATCATCGTTGAAAACATTAGCGATGCAGTGGTGCTGGTCTCCGACGGGCACGATGACGGGCGCACCGCACATCTCTGTCCTCCATGCAGCTGGCAAGCTCCTCGTTTGCCTCTACACATGTGTCTTCCATCAACATCTTCAGCATCGTCCATGGGTGGGTTCCCACAGTACAACCCTGTTTGCTGGGCATTTCTGGGTGGCGGTGGCAGTGACCAGCGAGCCTCATCCACCTCGACCTGATCTTCTCGGTGGGAGGTGGAATCTCCCCATAGAGCTGGGCATTGGTGATGTGGTCCCTCCAACTGACATTTTGAACTTTTCTGAGCATTTGGGTGTAGGTACCATTGAGAGACTTGATCAGTGCTTCAGTGAGAATTCATGCCTCACACCTGTGCAATAATATGGTCTCTACAGTTGCATGGGAGAATCTCAGTTTGAGACCTTTAGACATCCAAGACGTCCAGATTTTCCCCAATGTTATTGAAGGCTTTCCATGTGAGCGCTTTCCAGACCTTGATGTCATTCTCTGAGTTCTGCATCCTCGATCCCAGGTACTTGAAGTTCTCCACTTCCTTGAGAGATGCGCTGCCACTGGTCTTGAGAGGCTCATGGCCACCAATGTTGAACGCCATGTACTCCATCTTCTTGGCATTGAGGTGGAGGCCCACTTTCTCACACTCTGTCTCGACGCTGCCGAGCTACTCCAGGCCGCCCTAATCTGGTCTGCTAGCAAGACGATGGAATCGGCAAAGTCGAGGTTTGACAAGTCTTTCCATACGGTAAGCACTTAACTTACATTTTCAGAGTCCTTATTTCACTGGTCCCTTCCGTATGGGCTCCTGATGACTATGGGCTCCGTATGGGCTCCTACAGAACTCCATTCACAAAAGTCCAGCTCTAGCATTGTCATTAAACCTACAGAGGGAACCTGCTATTGTTTGGTGAATTGACCTTCACCTTTGGTCACCTAATTATAGGAAGGATGTCAACAAAATAGAGAGAGTACAGAGGAGATTTACTAGAATGTTGCCTGGGTTCCAGCAACTAAGTTACAGAGAAAGGTTGAATAAGTTAGGTCTTTATTCTTTGGAGCGCAGAAGGTTAAGGGGGGACTTGATTGAGGTCTTTAAAATGATGAAAGGGATAGACAGAGTTGACGTGGATAAGCTTTTCCCATTGAGGGTAGGGAAGATTCAAACAAGAGACATGACATGAGAATTAAGGGACAGAAGTTTAGGGGTAACATGAGGGGGAACTTCTTTACTCAGAGAGTGGTGGCTGTGTGGAATGATCTTCCAGCAGAAGTGGTGGAGGCAGGATTGATTTTAACATTTAAAAGTAAAGTGGATAGGTATATGGACGGGACGGGAAGGGAACGGAGGGGTATGGTCTGAGTGCAGGTAGATGGGACTAGGGGAAAATAAATGGTCGGCACGGACTGGAAGGGCCGAGAGGGCCCGTTTCCATGCTGTAATTGTTATATGGTTGTTGAAGCTACGTAACAATTCAACTCTCCCTCACCACGCCGTGATTTCACCCCGAGCATCCAGCTATGACTTCTCACAGTTCCCGAGATGCCATTGGCCTCTGAAGATCTACCTTCTACCACTTAGATTGTTCCTGACTCTCTCTTCCTCAAAATCTAACACAGGCAACTGAACCATCCTACCACAACTAGAGAGCAGTCCTGAATTACCATCTACCTCGTTGATTGGACTTTACTGGCTTTATCTCGCACTAAATGTTATTCCTTTTATCGTGTATCTGTAAATAAATTATTTATGTATATAATGTTCAGAGACGTCTTATGCTGCTGCAAGTGAGAAATTCACTGTTCCGTTGTCCTTGTCCTTTTATTTTTAAAGATATAGCATGGAAATAGACCCTTCAGCCCACCGAGGCCAGGATAACCATTAAACATTTGCTCACAGGGTCTGGAGACCCTCGGACTATCTTTGATCAGACATTACTGGCTTTATCTGGCCATGTGTTCTCTCACATGTACATTAACTTTTGCATTAGCCTTGGCGTGACTTTAAGTAGCCAATTAACCTACTTACCAGCATGTCTTTGAGATCCCATACTGAGACCATGAGCCTGTCAAGAGAGGACTGGAGGTCAGGAGTGAACTTTAGTCACTGGAGTTGTGAAAAGCCGCATTACCTGCTTCTCAACTGTGCCATCATTTACGTTCCCAACTTTGCGATTGAAACATCAGTGTGCCTGAAGGGAGATCTATCTGCTCAGCAATGGCGAATATATTATGGGTAGCAGTGGTCAACGGCTCTGTGGGAATGCTTTGCCAGTGTGAATGGGAAGTTGGTTAAGTTGGCCAGAGTGCTTGCCAATGCCAAAAAGTGTGCATTCACTTTAGCTTAGTGTGACCTAATAAATCTGAGAGAGATGTACCCCATGCAAGATGAGGAGACATTAATGTGACCCATCTGAAGAAAAGTTAAACATTAAAATTAACATGTGATATGATGAGCGTTTGATGGCACTGGGCCTGTACTCAGAGGAGTTTAGAAGGATGAGTGGGGACCTCGTTGATACTTACTGAATAGTGAAAGGCTTGGATAGATTGGTCGTGGCGAGGAAGTTTCCACTAATGGGAGAGTCAAGGACCAGAGGTCATAGCCTCAGAAGGAAAGGACGTTCCTTTAAGTAGAAATTTCTTTAGGCAGAGGATGATGAATCTGTGGAATTATTTGCCAGGGAAGGCTGTGGAGGCCAAGTCAATTATTATTTTTAAGGCAGAGATAGATAGATTCTTGATTAGTATGGGTGCCAGGGGTTATGGGGAGACGGCAGGAGAATGGGGTTAGGAGGGAGAGCTAGATCAGCCATGAGTGAATGGGGGAGGAGACTTGATTGGTTGAATGGCCTAATTCTGCTCCTATCACATGACCTAATGACAACATTCTAAAAAATGCTATCGGTTGACAAGGTGATACTTCTATAGTCTACATTATGAGATGGTTCAGGGGCCCACAATTTTAGTGGGCAGTGGCGGTTTACCCGCATGGACCGAAGGCTAATGCAGCCAATGTAATGGTCTTGTGTTGATTGGATGATGAATGTCATTAACATTGTCCGTCCCATGCTTCATTTTGTTAAGAGATCCGATATCATGTTTCTTGAAGTGGTGAGAAAGGGCACAAGGACTTCATCTGCAAGAGCAATAATGTCTCCAGGGTGTAAATGGCTGCATGTGGCATTTCCACAATACCTTGAACTCTTGCCACCATCAGGTTCCATTTCCCATAACTCATGAGCTCTGCCAACACCATCTCAATACTTGCAGGTCACTCTATTATCCTTTCAAAAGGCACAAAACACCACACCACCTCCTTGCACTAGACACTAATGGGCCTGTCCCACCAGCATGCAACTCCATGCGATGAGCGCGACCTAACGTGGTCACTTGAGCCGTCTGGCGTTCGCGGGACCGGTCCCACTTCGATAGCCGGAATTGTGCGGGGTTCGTCCCGACATCGCACGGGGCTCCGAAAAACTGACCATGTTCAAAAATTCCGCGCGGCAACGGCTTGTCGGCTCGCAGTCGCCTCGACGCATTACACACAGTCTCGAAGTCGTGCCTCTGTAGGTGCCTCCATGACCCTCTACGTGTGTGGCTCCATGGCCCTCTCTGTGTGTGCCTCTGTGCCCCTCTCTGTGTGCCCCTCTCTGTCCTGGCGAACTTACCTTTCAGACTTTGCTCCAAGTTCGCCTCGCTTTGCGCCGCGTTGCGCCAGTCACCCGACCTCCACGCGGCCCTCGCTGCCCGTTTGGTCACGCTTGCCGCATGCAGGCGCATGCTGGTGGGAACGGCCCTGTACAGGGATCACCCGACCTCCGCGCGGCCCCTGTTTCTAGTTTGATCGCGCTCATCGCATGGAGTCGGAAGCTGGTAGGACAGGCCCTTAAAACCTTTCTCTCAAAAACTGCTCCAACGTCAAAGCAATATTCTTATTCACAGCATATTTATCCAAATATTCCTAAAATTTAGTCAGATTAGAAGACAAATTAACCATTCCATCAATTAACCAACTCGGTCAACTCCTCAATTGATATTGCATTCCTGGTAGATCAGTGACAACATAGACATTTGGCATTAAGCACTGCAAAAAAAAGTCAAAAAACCAACTGAATATATTGCTAACATTATTAGACAACATTTCCAATTATTCATTCATTATGAATCAACAGACCAGATAATATATAAACTATTTCTCAAAGAAGTATATGTTGACTCAAACTTAGTGGACCATCTGAACTTGAGAATCTACTGGTGGAAATTGCTGTAATTGCTATTATAAATAATGTTTTATTACAAAAGATAGCTTTTGCAACTTCAATGTCCCTCCAGAATAACAAACATAGAATAAATGCCACGAGTTTAAAAAAAAATCACTTCTCTCCCAATTACACAGAAAAGTGCACTCTTGTTGTCATGTCGGTGCAGCATTGAAAGCACATCGCTTAGGGACACGAAGACAGACACAAAATGCTGGAGTAACTCAGTGAGGCAGACAGCATCTCTGGAGAAAAGGAATGGTTGATGTTTCAGGTCAAGAACCTTCTTCAGGCTGTTAGGGACACAACTGAATGGAGCTTTTGCTTTGGTCCACATAGCTTTGTGAGATTTTTTAGAGATTTTTTGGAAACAGGCCCTTCAGCCCACCAGAGCCACGCCGACCAGCGATCCTGGCATATTAACATTATCCTACACCCACTAGGGACAATCTTTACATTTACCAAGCCAATTAAGCTACAAACCCATATGTCTTTGGAGTGTGGGAGGAATCCGAAGATCTCCGAGTAACCCCACGCCGTTCACGGAGAGAATGTAGAACTCCATACAGACAGCACCCGTAGTCGGGATCGAACCCGGGTCTCCGGCGCTGCTTTCGCTGTAAGGCAGCAACTCTACCTCTGCACCGCCGTGACCGCCCACAGCCTTTTGTGAGATAGCTTCATAAAATAATCAAAATAAGTATTTGGGATAATTTGGAATAATTATTAACCCAATACTGAAGAATTACAAGGTGGGAGGTCATGTTGCAATTGTATAAGACGTTGGTGAGACCGCATTTAGAATATTGTGTTTGGTTCTGGGCACCATGTTATAGGAAAGATATTGTCAAGTTTCAAAGGGTTCAGAAAAGATTGACGAGCATGTTGCCAGAACTAGAGGGTGTGAGCTGTAGGGAGAGGATAAGTAGGCTGGGACTCTATTACGTGGAGCGCAGGAGGATGAGGGGAGATCTTATAGTCTCTTGCCCAGAGTAGGGAAATCGAGGACCAGAGGACATAGGTTCAAGGTGAAGGGGAAAAGATTTAGTGGGAATCCGAGGGGTAACTTTTTCACACAGAGGGTGGTGGGTATGTGGAACAAGCTGCCAGAGCAGGTAGTTGAGGCTGGGACTATCCCATCATTTAAGAAGCAGTTGGACAGGTACATGGATAGAACAGGTTTGGAGGGATATGGACCAAGCACAGGCTGGTGGGACTAGTGTAGCTGGGACATGTTGGCTGATGTGGGCGAGTTGGGCTGACACTACTATATCACTATATGATTCTATGCTTTTAATTATAGTACTTTTAAGAAAAAATACTTTGCATTTTAATAAAAATAATATTTCTCTGCCTCTCACTGGGTTTCTAGCATGGTGATTCTAGCTCGGGGTGATAATATTGGCCAAGAAAAACATGGTACAAAGTGGAGAATCACTGCATTTGCAAAGCCTGCTTGTCGTCTTTCTGTGAAAGATTGCAGGGCTATGAGTCATGGCTCCAAGGTGTCTGGACCCTGGGAGGAAGTTGAGGATAAGGTGAGGTCCAAATGTCCTTCTTTCAGGGACCCAAGCAGTCCTTCCAGGTCCGACAGAGGTTCACGTGCACCTCCTCCAACCTCATCTACTGCATCCGTTGCTCCAGATGCCAGCTGATCTATATCGGTGAGACCAAGCAGAGGATGGGCGATCGTTTCGCCGAACACCTCCGCTCGGTCCTCAATAACCAACCCGACCTCCCAGTGGCTCAGCACTTTAACTCCCCCTCCCATTCCGTATCCGACCTCTCGGTCCTGGGCCTCCTCCACGGCCAGAGTGAGCAACACCGCAAGTTGGAGGAACAGCACCTCATATTCCGCTTGGGGAGTCTGCATCCTCTGGATTTTCTCATTGAATAAACATTGAATTTTCTCAATTCTGTTAACCCTGGCTGCCTCCTCCCCTTCCCACCTCTCCCTCGGCGCTCGGGCCCTGACATTCCTTCTCTCTGTATCTCTCCCCCAACCAAGTCGCACTAGCTTCTCATTTTCACATTACTAACAACTTACAATGGCCTGTTTCCTTTATCATCGATACTTTTTTGCATATCTTTAATTGATTGTTCATTATCTCTCCACATCACCGTCTATATCTCTCGTTTCCCTGATCCCTGACCAGTCTGAAGAAGGGTCTCGACCCGAAACGTCACCTATCTCCTTCGCTCCTTAGATGCTGCTGCACCCGCTGAGTTTCTCTAGCTTTTTGTGTAACCCTCGATTCTCCAGCATCTGCAGTTCCTTCTTTAACACTTCTTATTGTTAATATGTATGAGGGTTTCGCAGAAGAGCTGAGTAGGATTGAGAATGCATGATTAGGATTGGTCATAGGATGGGGTGTTATAACGTATTGTTAAATATGTTGCAGAGTCTTTGTGCTGCTAGCTTGTGATTGGTTAAAGTGTGGAGCCTTGTTCAAATTGTTTATACTACCTGAGGAAATGTTTCTTTACCTTTGTGAAATGTCTTCCAACTAGAACCTTAGAACCTTCTGTGCAAACAATGTAATTGGGTACTTTATTATTAGGTTAGGGAACTGTCAATAAATGTCTTGCATGATCTTTATCTGTGATTGGCTTGTAGGGGTTGTGTGTCCCCATATAGTTTTGTGCCACGGGTACGATACCCTATAAAAGAGGGGACACCACATGGATCGGAGTCAATATTCTGGAAGTGCACTTGGGACTGTGTGCCTGTCTGGAGGTGTCTACTCACACGAGGTTGATGGGCTTGGACGAGCAGAGACAAAGATCGGACCTGCGTATAGGAATCGTATAGGAACTTTGTTTGTGTTGGTGAATATAAAGAATGAGTTGATCCAGTGCTTGACTCAGTGTTTTACTGTATTAGACTAAGGGGGTAAGCTGTAGAGAGCATTATTACAGGGGACTATGCTGTAATCTGACTGTGTAGATCTCACCAATTTATAGATCACTCAAAGGGAGTATATTTTTATATTCGAACAGTAAAATAAGTACAGGTTTATTGTGTTGTGTAACTATGGTGGGGTACAGATGCAATGAAAAATCTTGCTTGCAACAGCATCCTTATTTCCTTATTATTTTCCAATCAATGAGTTTTAATTATATCAGAGAGCAAGGCTGTTCCTTTCACAGGAACTGTAAATTACATGACGTCTGAACAAAAATAAACACAGGTTATCTCTATGAAAATAGAAACATGTTACTTAATTTTCTGCTCTCAATTGTCTGTTGATGGACTGCATGGTACATTATACAGAAGGAAAATGTCATTATCTCACTGGCTGTTAGCTAATAGTCAATCAAGTGTAAATCCTAGTCAGAAGTGAAAGTTGACATAAAATTCCAGTAGGAATTGAATTACAGTAAAGGGCTTGTCCCACTTGGGCGAGCTAATCAGCGAGTTCTGGCGAGTTTGCCCTGGACTCATACTCGCAGCATGGTCGACACAAGGTCGTAGGAGGTCTTCGTAACTTTCCTTCATGCTCAAGAGTGGTCTCCGCGTACTCGAGGCCTCCGCTAGGTCGCGGCGTTTTTTCTTTTTTTTTCCACTTTAGTTTTTATTGCTTTTATGCATACACACATAAAACACAAATATCACAACGAAACATACAACATTACAGTGAAACGTACAACAGTGCAACGGGGGGTTCAGTTTACAATTAATGATGCAGTATGCAGAACTATTTTCATATTAAAACATTTTCCAATAATTTACATTATTGTCAATAAAATTATACAGTGTTGATGTCTTCTATACCTAATCCATTTTTCCCATTTTGTGTTAAACTCGTCTGCTTTCACTCTTAGAGAATGTGTCATTTTCTCCATGACAAATTTCCCGTACTATGTCTAACCATTGTCTAAGTCTGGGTGTGTCCGCTCCAAGCAAAAAATGCCCGCGAATAAAGAAAGGTGGCCTTGAATAAAATCGATACTTTTTTTATCAGTGGGTCATAGTAGGTCGCAGTAGTTCAGCATGTTAGTCGAAGGTAGTCTTCATCATAGTCGAAGGGAAGACAAAGGAGATCGAAGGAGGTCGTCTTCACTCTCCACTATTCAGTGTCCACTTTTCCCGAAGTTAGTCGTAGCTAGTCGTAGCTAGTCGAAGCTGGTCTTCAACATAGTCGAAGGATGTCGCAGGAAGTCGAAGTAGGTCTTCTACACGGTCGAAGGACGTCTTCAACATGTCATTTTTTCAATCTCTTCTGAACTCGCCAATTAGGTCGCCCAAGTGGGACAGCCCCTTAACTTCGGTAGATTTGTCAATATGTACTTTGATGTACATTTTTGAGCAGGTTTGCTTGCCCACTCTCTCTTAGAATGGCTAGCATCCAAAATCTTGTTGCAGAATTCCCATCTTTACAATGGAAGAATATGGCTCGCGTGAAGAACCGGTAATTTTAAAAATCTATTAAACTGCAACATTTATTTGATTAAATGTAAAATTTGAGTGGCAGTATTGATGGAATAAGTATTCCTTTGGTCCAGGATTTTTACTTTCTGATTCCTTTATGGTTATCGCACTATGCGGTGCAGATCAAAGCAAAAGGCCCAATTAATGGGAGTACACGACAAACAATTACTTTTATTTGTCCGGCAACGCTGGGTTTTTTATCTCATTTAGCTATGTTACTGTTGAGAGCTGTGCTAATGAAGGTTGGAAATAGAAATTAAAATAAAGGAGATTATTGCTCACTTTTATTGAAAAGAAAATTGCCGAAAAACTTTAGAAAATCAGGAGATTGCTATCCCAGTCGCCCGACTCCTCAGAGTTAATGACAATGGAGAATTTAGAGATACATATTATATTAAAATGAAGTGAAATTATTGTAAACCCATGAGACACACCAGAAAAAAATAATGTGCCTACCTTAATGAGTCATTTTTAGAAGCATTGCATGGTTTAGTTGGTTCCAAACAAATTTACTAAAATTAACATTTACAAGCACCGAGTCACATTCCCATATATTTTACGCACGACTGCAGGTATAAAAGCATTTCATGTCTGTTTTGTATCATTTGTTTGTACTTTGTGAAGTCTTCTATCTCTCCTTCTCTTCCTATAGAAGGCTTGACTTGCAGTTTTATTCATTTAATGACTGCGCCAATAAGAACTCTTGCATTTAGTTCAGGAGTTAGATGGTTATGTGTTTTGTTCATGGATATTTCTGATCCCCTGCAGAAGATGACCTCTCTAAACATCACATGTTCCAGGGCAAAAACACGCAGTAAATATGTAGGCAGCTGAAAGGAGCAAATGACTAGTGCCATTGATTTGATGCTGAATGAAAAGCAGAGTCAGTATCTATCGCTGCATAAAATTACAACGCGTCCATTTTAACTAAACACTTTACCAGGGAAAATGCTTTTCTTTTAATGCATTTTTCAGATTATCTGAAATATGGCCTCTCTTAGAATATGTTAATGATACGCATATTTTCCATTTAATTGGGTAGATCTCAATATTTTAAAGTCTTTGATACAACATTTAAAATCTGTTAAAAGTTAGGTTGTGAATCAGATATCAGCAATATAGCTAGAAAATTTGCAGTATTAAGTGCATGAAACGATTAAGTGTATAATGTGATAGAAACATAGAAATTAGGTGCGGGAGTAGGCCATTCGGCCCTTCAAGCCTGCACGGTCATTCAATATGATCATGGCTGATCATCCAACTCAGCATCCCGTACCTACCTTCTCTCCATACGCTCTGATCCCCTTAGCCACAAGGGCCACATCCAACTCCCTCTTAAATATAGCCAATGAACTGGCCTCAACTACCCTCTGTGGCAGAGAGTTCCAGAGACCCACCACTCTCTGTGTGAAAAAAGTCCTTCTCATCTCGGTCCTAAAGGATTTCCCCCTTATCCTTAAGCTGTGACCCCTTGTCCTGGACCTCCCCAACATCGGGAACAATCTTCCTGCATCTACCCTGTCCAACCCCTTAAGAATTTTGTAAGTGTCTATAAGATCCCCTCTCAATTTCCTAAATTCTAGAGAGTATAAACCGAGTCTATGCAGTCTTTGTTCATAAGACAGTCCTGACATCCCAGGAATCAGTCTGGTGATTCTCTGCACTCCCTCTATGGCAATAATGTCCTTCCTCAGATTTGGAGACCAGAACTGTACGCAATACTCCAGGTGTGGTCTCACCAAGACCCTATACAACTGAAGTAGAACCTCCCTGCTCCTATACTCAAAATTGGAGATTGGAGTAACTAGAATGGCAATGGGCAGGAAGCATTTGCTAGCACATTGAAATGATGTATTTAAGTTTGTGCAAAAAGGATTAAAAAAAATAAATCCAGAATTAAGCTCATGGATCCTTTTTGACAGACATGATTTGTTGTGTACTAACACATTAACAAGCTAAACAAAAGGTGAAAACTGAACGGAAGAGGAAAACCAAGAGGAAGATTAATATTACCAACAGCTTTTTTCTGCTGCTGATCTACAAGCAACACCTTGGGCTCTCCGTGCCAAAGTCTCGGTGCGGAACAACCTCCTGCGTTGCTTGGCTGGGTCGTCACGGGGCCCCAGGACATCTACTCTCCGAACCAGTGCTCTTGCCACAATTCACTGTTGCATCGAACACCACAGCCCATCCTGGCTCAGACCTGCCCTGCAAAGAGTGGGTCGCCCTGAAGTGGCTCTGTACAGGGGTCGGCCGGTCCAACGGCAACATGCATCGCTGTTCATCAGCAGCCTGCATGTGTGGAGCAGACCAGCAAACAGCGCAGCATGTCATTTTCGACTGCGCTGTCCTCCGCCCCCCTGGTGGAGGGGTAGACCTCACGGCCCTCGACAACAGCACATTCAACTGGCTACAGCACCTGGAGAGTGTTAAGGGCCTGTCCTACAAGCATGCAACTCTATGCGATTAGCGCGACGTGACGTGGTCGCTTGAGCCGTTCGGCATCGCGGGGCCGGTCCCATTTGATCGCCGGAGCCGTGCGTCCCGACATCGCGCGGGGCTCCGAAAAACTGACTACATTCAAAAATTCCACGCGGCAACGGCTTGTCGGCTCGCAGTCGCCTCGACGCATTACACACTGCCTCGACATCGTGCCTCCGTGATCCTCTCTGTGGGTGCCTTCATGACCCTCTATGTGTGTGGCTCCGTGGCCCTCTGTGTGTGTGCCTCTGTGCCCCTCTCTGTCCTGGCGAACTTACCTTTAAGACTTCGCTCCAAGTTCGCCTCACTTTGCGCCGCGTTGCGCCACTCACCCGACCTCCGCGCGGCCCTCGCTGCCGGTTTGGTCGTGCTCGCCGCGTGCAGGCGCATGCTGGTGGGAACGGTCCTGTACAGGGATCACCCGACCTCCGTGCGGCCCCCGCTTCTAGTTTGATTGCGCTCATCGCATGGAGTCGGATGCTGGTAGGACAGGCCCTTTACATTATCCTCTGCTGCCTCAAACGCAAGGAGAAGACTACCAACAGCTAATATGTATTCATCTACTATTTACTATTCAACTGATCCTTCACCAGCTAATGGTCACATCCATTATTAGTCAATGACTCTTTTGATTTACTGCATTAGAATAATTATGTTAGCTATCATTTCTTTGTGAGTCACTATCTCTTGACTCTGTGGACATTATGATCGTTGGGAAAAGTTAATATCAAACAATTTTTTTTTAATGTAACCTATCTATACTTTGTGTTTGAATTCCAGCATGAATGTTCTTGAGTTTATTTAAGGTGCCTTTCATATTGCTTTTGATCTCACAGATTTAAAAAGTGTCACAACAGAGAACTACCATTTCCTCTGAATGCCCTAATTAGCTATTTCATTCACCAAAAATGGTTCAACATCATATATTCTTTAAACTAATGAGAAAAACAGTCTCGAGGAGCTGATAATACAACTTAAGTCTCCAGCTGATAATACAACTTAAGTTTTGCTCCAGACCCCCACTGAAGATCTACCAATGCAAATAAATCTGACCTTAAATCTGACCTTTGGGATTTTGGTTTATCTTCATTAGGGATGGTTGGCATTATAAATAAATTATGATTAATTGTTATAGAATCATGGAATCATAGAGTGATACAGTGTGGAAACAGGCCCTTTGGCCCAACTTGCCCACACGGGCCAACATGTGTCCGCTACACTAGTCCCACCTACCCACGTTTGGTCAATTTCCCCCCAAACCTGTCATATCCATGTACCTGTCTACCTGTTTCTTCAATGTTGGGATAGTCCCCGCCTCAGCTACCTCCTCTGCCAAACAAAAAATGCTGGAGAAACTCAGCGAGTGAGGCAGCAGCTATGGAGAAAAGGAATTGGCGACATTTCAGGTCGAGCCTCTTCTTCAGACCTCCTCTGGCAGCTTGTTCCATACACCCACCACCCTGTGTGATAACATTGCCCCTCGGATTCCTATTAAATCTTTTCCCCTTCACCTTGAGCCTATGTCCTCTGGTCAGCAGTGGAGAGTCAAGTCAAGTGATTCAGACCTATGCCCCAGATAGAACAATGAAATTCTTACTTGCAGCAGCACAACAGAGTATGTAAACATAGTACGCTGTAAACAATACAATAAACGAGAAAGAAAAAAAAGTTCCGTGTGTGTATGTGTACATATACTCACAAATGCACAAATGTATGTACGCACACGCATACATACATCCACACAAAAAACAAACAATATAAGTGTAATAATAACAATAATAGTGAACATTGAACATTGAATTTTCTCAATTCTGTTAACCCTTGCTGTCTCCTCCTCTTCCCACCTCTCCCTCAGCCCTCGGGCCCTGGCATTCCCTTTCTATCTCTCCCCCACCCATGTCGCACTAGCTTCTCATGTTCACACTACAAACAGCTTACAATGGCCTGTTTCCTTTATCATCGATACTTTTTTGCATATCTTTCATTCATTGTTCTTTATCTCTCCACATCACCGTCTATATTTCTCGTTTCCCTGATCCAGGACCAGTCTGAAGAAGGGTCTCGACCTGAAACGTCGCCTATCTCCTTCGCTCCTTAGATGCTGCTGCACCCGCTGAGTTTCTCCAGCCTTTTGTGTACCCTCGATTCTCCAGCATCTGCAGTTCCTTCTTTAACACAATAATAGTCTATGTAGTTTTATAGAGCTTATTTGAGGTTGTCGTGTTTAATAGCCGATTGGTTGTAGGGAAGAAGCTGTGTCCTCAATTCCCCCACTCTGGGCAAGACTCTGTGCATCCACCCGATCTACCCAATGTTGCTCTCGCCAAGCATTTGCTTTACATTATAGCAGTATTTAAACCTCAATCTGGGGCATCTTAAAAGTGTCACTGTAGGCTTTGTTAGGATTGTATGCAATTGGATTGCTTTTGATCTATATTTCTAATTCATCTAGTTAATTCATTAGAGAGCATAGAATCAAACTTAGCATCAACATTCTTAATATGAATTCATCAAAACATAATGATTCAATTAAATGGATACTCTTTCTTCTAACATTCAGAATATTGACATGGATAGAAAATTGGTTGGCGGACAGGAAACAAAGAGTAGGGATTAACGGGTCCCTTTCAGTATGGCAGGCAGTGACTAGTGGGGTACCGCAAGGCTCGGTGTTGGGACCGTAGCTATTTACAATATACATCAATGATTTAGATGAAGGGATTCAAAGTAACATTCGCAAATTTGCAGATGACACAAAGCTGGGTGGCAGTGTGAACTGTGAGGAGGAGGCTATGAGAATACAGGGTGACTTGGACAGGTTGGGGGAGTGGGCAGATGCAGTTTAATGTGGATAAATGTGAGGTTATCCACTTTGGTAGCAAAAACAGGAAAGCAGATTAATATATCTAAATGGTGTCAAGTAGGGAAAAGGGGAAGTATAATGGGATCTGGGGGTCCTTGTTCATCAGTCAATAAAAGTAAGCATGCAGGTATAGCAGGCAGTGAAGAAAGCGAATGGCATGTTGGTCTTCATAACAAGATGAGTTGAGTATAGGAGCGAAGAGGTCCTTCTGCAGTTGTATAGGCCCCTAGTGAGACCACACCTGGAATATTGTGTGCAGTATTAGTCCCATAATTTGAGGAAGGACATTCTTGCTATTGAGAGAGTGCAGCTAGGTTTATAAGGTTAATTCCCGGGATGGTGAGACTGTAATATGCTGAGAGAATGGAGCAGCTGGGCTTGTATACTGTGGAATTTAGAAGGATGAGAGTGGATCTTATTGAAACATATAAGATTATTAAGGGTTTGGACACGCTAGATGCAGGAAACATGTTCCCATGTTGGGGGAGTTCAGAACCAGGGGCCACAGTTTAAGAATAAGGGGTAAGCCATTTAGAACTGAGATGAGGAAACACTTGTTTCACACAGTGAGTTGTGAGTCTGTGGAATTCTCTGCTTCGGAGGATGGTGGAGGCTGGTTCTCTGGATACTTTCAAGAGAGAGCTAGATCGGGCTCTTAAAGATAGCTGAGACAGGGGATATGGGGAAAAGGCAGGAATGGGGTACTGATTGGGGATGGTAGTGCTGGCTCGAAGGGCTGTATGGCCTACTCCTATTGTCTATTGTTGCTGAAATGTGTGCTAAGGGGAAAGTAAACAAACATCTGAGAGTGAAAAGAATAGTTGGCTATGTTGATTGTAAAGTTCAGAGGGACCAGGTTGGACAAATTCCAGTTTCAATGTACTCTTCATTTGGTCAAGAACTCGTTCATCCATCGGCTCCTCAAAGTGCAAGCCTGGATTTCCTCAAACAGCAGTCTTGCTCTAACCACACTGCCATTTTTATGGATATACAATGATAGTCTTCTGTATTTGTAATTAAGAACTCTACTGCATTGGATGTCCTTGGCCTGTGTTTGCTTCTTATATAGTTCCTGCTAACCAAAACTGCGAGATATGACCAACATTTCAGCAGGTGGTTCCTTTCCATTGCCATAGATTTGCAAATAAGGCAAATGATGGCAATGGAAAGGAACCAGCTACTGAAAGATTCTTGGAGTTAGATAGAGCTCTAGGGGCTTGTGGAATCAAGGGATATGGGAAGAAGGCAGGCACGGATTACTGCTTGGGGACGATCAGCCATGATCACAATGAATGGTGGTGCTGGCTTGAAGGGCCAAATGGCCTCCTCCTGCATCTATTTTCTATGCTTCCATGGTAATTTCTTCCATGTCTTGCTTATTTGCTGAGAGGGAACTAAGTAGAAACAGGAGAAGGGCATTCAGTCCCTCAAGATATCTGAAAATCATTTACCTCCTCCCTTCCCATATTACTTGATGCCTCGAATATCTAAACTTCCACTTTTCACCAAAAGTGCAACCAAATTTCACTTGATTGAAATCAAGAACTAAGTCATCACAGAACCCTTGTGTTTGTTTTCAGGATCATACCCCTCACTGGCTAGGCCAGCATATATTGACAATCCACAAATGTCCTTGAGAAAGTGGTGATCAACCACCTTCTTGACCCGGTGTTGGTAAAGAAACAGTCACAGTGTTGTTAGGAAAGGAAATTCCAGGAGTTAGACCTATGTCCAAGTGCGGTCTCAGCAAGGTCTTTCAAATTGTCCTAAGATTTTGTAACAGTTGTACTCAGTTCCCCCAGCTATGTCGGCATACCATCTGCCTTTCCAATTAGCTGCTGCACCATCTTAGTAGGTTTTAGCAATTAGTGCACATGAACATCCAATTCCCTTTGAACATCGCTGGAATTTAGAAGATTGAGGGGGGATCTTATAGAAACTTACAAAATTCTTAAGGGGTTGGACAAGCTAGATGCTGGAAGATTGTTCCCGATGTTGGGGGAGTCCAGAACAAGGGGTCACAGTCTAAGGATAAGGGGGAATTCCTTTAGGACCGAGATGAGGAAAACATTCTTTACACAGAGAGTGGTGAGTCTCTGGAATTCTCTGCCACAGAAGGTAGTTGAGGCCAGTTCATTGGCTATATTTAAGAGGGCGTTAGATGTGGCACTTGTGGCTAAAGGGATCAGGGGGTATGGAGAGAAGGCAGGTACGGGATACTGAGTTAGATGATCAGCCATGATCACATTGAATGGCGGTGCAGGCTCGAAGGGCCGAATGGCCTACTCCGGCACCTATTTTTCTATGGTTCTTTGTTTCTAACAGCACATTACTAATCTTTCACCTTTTCAATGGGTAAAAATAATGTTCATGATTTCTGCATTTACCATCATAGTGGACAATTTCATATATTTCTGCTTTTAACATCACTTGCTGTGCTGTTGCCAAGTCATCCCAATTGCCTGTATCTTCTTGAAACTTCTATGCATTCTCACGACTTCTCCCACTCCCATTGTAATCCATGTCTTCTGCATACTTGGAAATCTTTCAATTGGTTGCATTAGCTACATTGTCAATACAAATTGTGAATAGTTGGGGCCAAACCGCTGATCCATGCAGTACATCACCAGTTACAGCCCATTCTTACAGGAGTTTTGTTTTCTATCATTCATCCAATTCACAATCCACATTAGTACGTTATGCACAATTCCTTGACATCCAAGGTGGACAAAAATGCTGGAGAAACCCAGTGGGTGAGGCAGCACCTATGGAGCGAAGGAAATAGGCAATGTTTCGGGCGGAAACCCTTCTTCATACCTTGTGTAGGCCCGAAATGTTGCCTATTTCCTTCGCTGCCCCACTCGCTGAGTTCCTCCAACATTTTTGTTTACCTTCGATTTTCCAGTATCTGCAGTTCCTTGGTATCTAACTTGGTTCAACAATCTTCGGCTTACCAAAAATCCAATTCACAAATCCATTGTTTCGTCCTCATCCAGAAATAACTCCAGTAGAATTGTTAAGCTTAATTTCCCTATCATCAAGAAGAAGGGTCTCGACCTGAAACGTCGCCTATCTCCTTCGCTCCTTAGATGCTGCTGCACCCGCTGAGTTTCTCCAGCCTTTTGTGTACCTTCCCTATCATCAATCTATCTTGGTTCTGCTCAATCAGATTATTATTTTGTGAATGCGTGGATATTATCGTCACACTTCTGTTTAAAATACCGAACACCCAAATTTGTCTCATTAATTAAAACATCAGCCGAAGGAAATTTGGCCAGAGGACAGGTTCCTCTTACAAGTGTGGAAATCGCTGATCCATCACTTCTGTTTTGAAGAATAAATAGAACATGCCGGCTACGTCATAATAAATCCAGCAATCAAGATGTTCACTCTGCACATACTGGACATTGTATTGAGGACATACGACGCCTGTCATGACATTGCCTCCAAAAGAAGTAATGGAATTATATAATTTCCAGAAGAACGAATTTTTTTATTGTCGTATAGAGCTGGTTGTAGAACAGATTATACTAAATCATGTTTTAAAATCAAAGCACACTCGCATCAATCATCTCCAGATCAACATGGGAAGGTCAACATAAGACCATTTTCCCCAGGAAAACCTACATTTTTTTTAGAGCTACAGCGCGGAAACAGGCCCTTTGGCCCTTCGGGTCTGAGCTGACCAGCGATCCCCACATATTAACACTACTCCACACACATTGGGGACAATCCTTGTACATTTACCAAGCCAATTAACCTACAAACCTGTATGTCTTAAGGGCCTGTCCCACTTGGGCGACCTAATCCGCGAGTTCTGGCGAGTTTGCCCTCGACTCTTACTCGCAGCATGGTTGACATGAGGTGGTAGGAGGTCTTTGTAACTCTCCTTCATGCTCGAGAGTGGTCTCCGCGTACTAGAGGCCGCAGCCAGATCGCAGCGTTTTTTTCAACATGTTAAAAAATGCCCGCGAGTAAAAAAACGTTGCCATGGAAAATATCTATACTTTTTTTACTTGTAGGTTTAGTCGTAGTAGGTTGTAATAAGTCGGTATGTTAGTCGTAGGTAATCGAGGGTAGTCGAGGGTAGTCGAAGGTAGTTGAAGGTAGTCTTCATCATAGTCGAGGGCAGGTCGAAGGGAGGTTGAAGGAGATTGAAGGAGGTCGTCTTCACTCTCCATTATTCGGTGTCCAATTTTCCAGAAGTTAGTCGTAGCTAGTCGAAGCTGGTCTTCAACATAATTGAAGGAGGTCGAAGGAGGTCTTCTACATAGTCGAAGGAGGTCTTCAACATGTCATTTTTTTCAAACTCTTCTAAACTCGCCAATTAGGTCGCCCAAGTGGGACAGGCCCTTTAGGTGTTCGGGAGTAAACTGAAGATCTCGGAGAAAAAACAAGCAGGTCACGGGGAGATCATACAAAATCCATACAGGCAGCACCCGTATCATTACAGATACGGGTCAGTATCTAACCCGGGTCTCTGGCGCAGCAAACACTGTAAGGCAACAACTTTACTGCTGCGCCTCTGTGCTGTCCTTGAATTATTCAGATTCAGAAAACTTTATTGTCTGTCGTAACAGAAAATCTTCTTTGACGTGGCTCAACATACAACAAGACAATATACAACAGTCATCATACAACACAGCCTTCTGCGGGCACACTCAGTGTGTATAGGTCTTAAAAACAAGTATAAAGATTAGAAACTGTAAAAATAGACAAGATAAGAGTTGAAAGTTGTGGATACGTGTAAAGTGACAGTGCGTCAGGGTTAATTTGTCCATTGATCATGTGTTATTTAAACTATTTATGGCAATGGGTATGAATGAGTTTTTGTGGATGTTTTTCTTGGATAGGGGGACTTTATATCGGCGGCCTGATGGCAGAATTTGGAAGGACTTGTGCAGGGGGTGGGTGGGATCCTGTGTAATGAGGTTGGCTTTCCTTTTAACTGCCTGGGTGTGAAGTACTGACAATTGAATTTGAGTTTTGCCAGTTATTTTGCTTGCTTGACTGATGATCCGGGAAAGCTTTGATTTGTCTTTGACAGAGGTAAGGGTGAACCAGGATGTGATGTTAAAGGTGAGTACAGATTCTAGAAGTGATTTATATACAGCTGTTAAAATGTCCTGTCTGACATCAAAGCTCCTGAGTTTCCTCATCAGGAACAGGCGTTGCTGTGCCTCCTTGTACACAGAGTCTGTGTGCTGGGAGAAGGACAGGCGGGTGTCAATCTCTGTGCCCAGGTATCTAAAGGCCTCTACCTGCTCGACTGTCTGCCCATTCAGCCTCAGAGGTTCAAAGAGAGGTTGGGGGGAAGATGTTCGCCTTCCCCCACAACACAGCTCCTTGGTCTTGGAGATGTTAAGCTCCAGAGAGCTTATGAATTGTAAATAGTGCATTTAGACCCAATACCGTATCACAAAGCAATATTTAGCATTCCAGAAGTATCACTGTTGGCGTCATTACTCTTCCAATCTATTTGAATTTGTATGCATTTCTTTTGCCCATAATCATAGAATATGAAGACAGCTTCTACACCCCAATGAGACCACAGTGACTCTGAAGCACCCATTTACATTAATTCCATACAAATGCTATTTTATTTTTCCTGCAAACCCATCAACTCTCCCCAGGTCAAGCAGGATCTGTGGAAGGAATGGCAGGCATCATTTTGAGTCGAGACCCTTCATCAGACTGCCCATTTCCTCCACAGATGCTGCCTGAAGTGCTGCTTTCCTCCAGCACTTTGTGTTTTACTTAAGATTGCAGCATCTGCTGTTACTTCAGTCTCTCATTAAAACATATTTTGATTCACATCGCCTCTATTTCCTCAGGGGAATGCGCGTGAAGTTTAAAGAATCCGTTCTCATAATTAACTTTTATATCCTTTTCTCTAATTTTGGTCGATCTCCATGTGCATACTCCGAGAATGAATAATTTAGACTTCCTGAGATCCAACGCCAACATGAATGCAGTATTTCAACTGAATTCTGTCCAACACTCTGTGTACCTTGAGTATCATTTTCTCAACTTTCTGTTCCAGGTCCCTGGAGATAAAGACTATAATGTTTTAGCCTGTTTGCAACAATTTGAAAATGTTTTGTGCTCGTGCACCGGCTAGATGGATGTAAGATTTGTTTTTATTTCCTAATACGAGCCCCACAGTTGAAAATGCATTCCAATTTATTATTCATGAACTTAAAGTGTTTTCTCACATCAAGGATGAAAATTCATTTCTGGCACATGGACTAAACATAATATTACTCCTTTGGAATGCGACATGGCTCCTGAATAGAATTATGTTACAATGGAACTGAAAGTTGGAACTCAGATACACCTGCGTATTTATTCATGCATTTTACATGTAATGGAAGATAGATATGTTCTGTTCATGTCAATACTGCTTATCCTTTAGATCAATTTTCATACTTTTTTCACTTCACAAACCCTTCTGCAGATTAGCTTTCCATTTGAGTTTTCAAATTTGAATGGTCTCCTCTGCGATCCGTATCCCCAACATTTGACGACATAGTGAAAAGCTATGGAGAGCTCCAATTGACACACCCCACTAATCAAAATACATTGACTTTATCCCTGGGCTCCCACCTCACAAATAATTAACAATCCATTTTTACAATGTCACCTTACATTCCATGCAATTCTGATTTGAATAATTAACTCCTGTTTTGAAGCTTATCAAATGCCTTCTGGCAAATCATATGAACATCAATAGATTGTACACAAAATCAATGACCTTATCAAAAAATTTCAAATCAGCTTATCAGACATGACCGGCCCATTGCAAATCCATGCTGTTTCTCTTTTCAAGCTCAAACGTATCCAAGGCACATATTCAAATAATTTCTCTTCAACTGTTGATTAACTGACTAGTCTGCATTTTCACATTCTTTGAAACAGTGAAGATGTTTGATATGTTCCAATTCAAAAGCACAATTCACAAACCTAGAAAGATTTGAGAAATTATTTGACTCTGTCTTCTTAGGCTCCCTGTCGGTCATGGCTGACCATGGGTGTCTCCAGGGTGCTATTCTCTATATGGAGGACGCCTATAAGTGACTGTTTAACATGGGGAGACTGGTGCACAGACAGCCACCCCACGATCCTTGACAGATCTGGGTCAGGATCCAGTGGCATGGAGTCCAAGACGACCGGAGACCCTTTTCTGCTGCAGCCTTCATCCACCTTCCCAGCCGTTGTGACGCTCCACTAAAGTCAGCCATTGTCCTCTGCCTGTTCCACCGTTGAGGTCTTCGTTGGATTGCTCTTTGTCAGAGACCTCCCCCTTGACCTTACCGCCATGGGTGGCCCTACCAGGAACATAGCTCCAGACGGCATCGCTCTCAGGATCTCAGGTCCACACAAAGTTCTCCACCACAACAAGGTGACAATCCAGGGAGAATTGAAACTAGACTTGCTGTAAATAATAGTTGGAAAGATCAAAGAGAGACACAAAATGCTGGAGTAACACATTTTGGACAGGCAGCATCTCTGGACAAAGGGAACGTGTGATGTTTCGGGTCGAAACCAAGTCTGAAGAAGGGTCTTGACCCAAAACATCACCCATTCCTTCCCTCCAGAGATGCTGCCTGTCCCGCCGAGTTACTCCAGCATTTTGTGTCTACTTGGGTGTAAACCAGCATCTGCAGTTCCCTCGTACACAGTTGGAGACATCACGTCGACTTCAATGCGTACAACTTTCTTTAAATGCCAAATACTCAACAAATAAAGCTTTACAACATTAATTCTTCTTATTTTTATGCTCGATATTTTTAGAATGTTCATTATCATATACACAAAATGGAACGGCAAAAAATCTTACTTGCAAGAGGCAGCACGACAAGTTTAGAAAAACAGTCATCGAAAAAGACAAAGGAGTGTGTCCAAACTCCTTTGTCTTTGCTCACAAATACATTGTAGAAGCAAGCAAAAATAAAATATTTGTCTCTTTAATCAGCTCCCTCTCTTGAAACCTAGTAATAATGTGGCATAAATCACACCAGAACAAAAATATGGATGATGTAGCTGGCACCTTCTGTACGATTATGTCAGTTCAAATAATAAAAAAAACACACACACACACAGAGAAGACAGAGAAGTATGAAGAACTAATCAAATCATTATTATTCTGCTTAGTGGAGCTTGCATTAAGGTTTCTTGCTCCGTCTTGCATGTCGTGCCTCCAGCAAGGTATGCATGGCCATTCAGTTTACTCTACTTGCCTCACTGATCAAAGGAAACTAATTTTAGAAAAATAGAAAAAACATTGAAACATACATGCAGGAGTAGGCCATTCAGCCCTTTGAGCTAGCACCAAATCGCCATTCGATATGATTGTGGCTGATTATCTAAAATTAGTACCCCATTCCTGCTTTTTCCCCATATCCCTTGATTCCTTTAGCCCTAAGAGCTAAATCTATCTCTCAAAAACATCTGTGAATTAGCCTCCACTGCCCTCTGTGGCAGAGAATTCCACAGATTCACAAGTCTCTGGGTGAAAACGTTTTTCCTCATCTCAGTCCTAAAAAGTCTACCCCTTCCGTCTGAAGTAGGGTCTGAACCCAAAACATTGCCTATTCCTCCTCTCCATAGATGCTGCCTCACCTGCTGAGTTCCTCCAGCAGTTTTGTCTATGCCTTATTCTTAAACAGTGACCCCTGATTTTGACTCCCCCCAACATCGGGAAAAATTTTCCTGCATCTAGCCTGTCCAATCCTTCAAGAATTTTATATATTTCTATGAGATCCCCTCTCATTCTTCCAGTGAATACAAGCCCAGTTGACCCATTCTTTCATCATATGGCAGTCCCACTTCCTTAATAGCAATAAAATCATTCCTCAAATTAGGAGACCAGAATTTCACACAATACTCCAGGTGTGGACTCACCAGGGCCCTGTACAACTGCAGTAGGACCTCCTTGTTTCTAAACTTAAATCCTCTTGCAATGAAGGCCAACATGTCATTAACTTTCTTCACTGCCTGCCTTACCTGCATGCTTACTTTCAGTGATTGATGTACAAGCACACCTAGGTCTCGTTGCACCTCCCCTTTTTCTAATCTGACACCAATCAGATAATAATCTGCCTTCCTGTTCTTGCCACCAAAGTGGATAATATCACATTTATCCACATTATACTGCGTCTGCCCACTCACCCAACCTATCCAAGTCACCCTGCAGCCTCATAGCATCCTCCTCAGAGCTCACACTGCCACCCATCTTTGTGTCATCTGCAAACTTGGAGATGTCACATTCAACTCCCTCGTCTAAATCGTTAATATATAATGTAAATAACTGGGGTCCCAGCACTGAGCCTTGTGACACCCCACTAGTCACTGCCTGCCATTCTGAAAAGGACCCGTTAATTCCTACTTCCTGTCTGCCAACCAGTTCTCTATCCATGTCAATACCCTACCCCCAATACCATGTGCTCTAATTTTGCACATTAATCTCTTGTGTGGGAACTTGTCAAAGGCTTTTCTAAAGTCCAGATCCATTAGCTCTCCCTTATCCATTCTGCTTGTTACATCCTCAAAAAATTCCAGAAGAATAGTCAAACATGATTTCCCCTTCATAAATCCATGCTGAATTGGACCGATCGTGTCACTGCTTTCCAAATGCACTGCTATAACATCTTTAATAAAGAACTCGAGCATCTTCCCCACTACCGATGTAAGGTGGACTGGTCTATAATTCCCCTTTTCTGTCTCCCTCCTTTCTTTAAAAAGTAGTTACATTGTCTACCCTCCAGTCCACAGGAAGTGATCCAGAGTCTATAGAACATTGGAAAATGATCACCAATGTATCCACGATTTCTAGGGCCACGTCCTTGTGTACTCTGGGATGCAGACCATCAGGCCCTGGGGATTTATCTGCCTTCAGTCCCAACAGTTTACCCAACACCATGTCCTGACTAATGTGGATTCTCTTCAGTTCCTCTCTCCCACTAGATCCTCAGTCCCCTAGTATTTCTGGGAGATTGTTTGTGTCTTCCTTAGTGAAGACAGAACCAAGTACTTGTTTAACTGCTCTGCCATTTCCTTGTTTCCCATTATAAATTCACCTGTCTCTGGTAGTAAGGGAGCAACATTTGTCTTCACTAATCTTTTCCTTTTTACATATCTAAAGAAGCTTTTAGAGTCAGTTTTTATATTCCCCACAAGCTTTCTTTCATGCTGTCATCCCGCCCTTAATTAACCCCTTTGTCCTCCTCTGTTGAGTTCTATATTTGTCCGAGTCCTCCGGTTTGCTGCTTCCTCTGGCCAATTAACTGCATTTGCCTCTTCCTTGGATTTAACACTTTCCTTGATTTCCCTCGTTAGCCACGGTTGAGCCGCCTTCCACGTTTTATTTTTTCGCCAGACAGTGATGAACAATTTTTGGAGTTCATCCATGCGGTCTTTAATTCTTGGCCATTGCATCTCCACCATCAACCCTTTAAGTATAATTTGTCAGTCTATCCTAGCCAATTCCCGTCTCATACCTTCAGTCTCCTTTCTTTAAGTTCAGGACCCTAGTGTCTGAATTAACCGTGTCACTCTCCATCTTAATGCAGAATTCCACCATATTATGGTCACTGTTGCCCAAGGGGCTTTGCACTAGAAGATCATTAACTAATCCTTCCTCATTGCAGAATATCCAGTCTAGGATGGCCTGCCCTCGTCGGTTCCTCTACATATCCTCCTCCTCAGTGCTGCTACCAATTTGGTTGGCCAATTTGGTAATATTTATTATTTAGTTCCAATTTAAAGACACAATTTAAATTGTCGCTTCTTTAATAGATTTCTTTCCCAGATGATTGAAATAGATTAGAAAATACTTCCAACAGTATGGAATTGATCAGGTTGTTCCAGATTAGTAAGAGGATACACGATTGTAGAGCGATATAATATTGCATAGGTTGTGAGCATAAGAATACCAAGAATAAATATACAAACATTTGTGCATGAAAGGGTAAGGGGCTGTCCCACTACAGCAACCTAGTCCGCGAGTTCTGGTGAGTTTGCCCTCGACTCATACTCGCAGCATGGTCGACACGAGGTCATAGGAGGTCTTTGTAACTCTCCTTCATGCTCGAGGGTAGTCCCCGCGTTCTCAAGGCCTCAGCTAGGTTGCGGTGTATTTTTCAACATGTTGAAAAATGCACGAGAGTAAAAAAAGGTCGCCATGGAAAAAATCAATACATTTTTTACTCGTTGAAGTAGGTCGTAGTAGGTTGGCATGTTAGTCGTAGGTAATCGAGGGTAGTCAAAGGTAATCGGAGATAGTCTTCAACATAGTCGAAGGAGGTCTTCAACATGACATTTTTTCAAACTCTCCTAAACTCTTCTAAACTCGCCAATTAGGTCACCACAGTGGGACAGCCCCTAAAGAGTATTCATTGCAAGGCATGATGCACAAGCATCAGGCAGTATAGTGGCACAGCCTGGGAGTTGCTGCCTTTCAGCGCCAGAGACCCAGGTTCGAATCTGACCTCAGGTGCGTAGTTTGTATGTTCTCTCTGTGACCGTGTGGGTTTCCTCCTTTTCACCGTTGGTTCCTCTGTAAATTTTCCCTAGTGTGTAGGATTGAACTAGTGATCACTGGTCGGCACGATCTCAGTGGGCTGAAGAGCCTTTTTCTACGTTATTATATCTCTAAAACTAAAAACTAAAACTAAATGTTCTCTGCGAATGAAACATACATATCCCCCAAAATTGCTATCCTAATGAAAGATTTAAATAAGTAATCCTCGAGTTGTTTTTTTCAGATGGATTACAAACATTTGTTATCCCTTGGTTTCCATGAGAAGATCTGTGGGTGCGCCGTCCTGTATGGGTATGGCTGCCCAGCCTGCAGCTGTCCGTTTTTTCACTTTTTTTAATTTTTAGTTAGTTGAGTTTTTGTTTTTTCGGAGCTCTAGTCTTTTTTATATGGGGGGGGGGGGGGAACTGTTTTTCAGAGTCCCTACCTGGTCGGAGAGGTGGCTTTTCTCCGGGTAGCATCTTCCAGCCATCCTCGCGGCCTACCAGGGGGCCTGGAGCGGCGTTTCCTGAGGGGACCGGCCAGAACCCCGGCTTTGGCGGCGGCGCAGCACCGGAGCGCTATCGCAGAGCGGGCGATACCTTGCCCGGGTATGCTGAGACCGCCGATGAAACATTGCGGAGCTGTGGTCCGTGGAGCCGCCAGCCTGACTTTAACATCAGGAGCCTGGGATTACTGACTTTAACATCAGGAGCCTGGGATCTCCTGCCGAGATCACCAGTGGTGGAGCTCCGTCCAGCGCGGCCTGTCGGCTTCGGAAGCCGCGGTCTCCGGTAAGGAAGCGGTCGTTCCAGGTTTCCCATGCCACTGAGAGGATTCTCCCGAAGCCGGAGCACCATCATCCGGCGAGAATGGCCTGGAACATCGGGCCGCGTAGAGGCGACTGCGGATGCCTCAATAGACCCGACTATGGGTGGACATGGGGATGGGGACTGGACTTTGTGCCTTCCATCGTAATGGGAACCATTGTGGGGGGTTGTTTTTTATGTTTAAATTTCTTTATTACTGTTATGTTGTCTTTTTTTACGTGCTGATGTAAAGAACCTTTGAACCTTTGAAGATAAAATATCTCATCCACGGGATGTGGAAAGTCCTGCAGGTATAATAGTTATTATGCATGCAGCTGTAGGTGGGGCATATCACATCCTGGTCTATTGGTTGTTGAGAGGATAGATGTCCATGCTGTTGGATGAAATGGCAATTGGACTGCCTCCATCGCTCAAGGTAGAAAATATTCCAATTCACTCCTGGTTGATAGCTATCATTCACCATTGAACTGACCTCCTCTGTTTAAATTTCTCTCTGGGCCTTTGTAACATGGACCATGACCCAATCCCATGTGTATGAACAGTATCACCATGTACGACATGTAATTATAAGGACTTTTTGGCTAACTTTCCACTAAAATGAAAGTAAAACAAAAAATACAAAATGAACACCAGCGCAGGCAGTGCTTGGGCAGAGAGAAGCAGAGTCTGATTTTAGATTATTGACCTTACATCAGAACTCAGAAAAGTAAGCAATTAGAACATTTTGTGTTGCATAGATGGGGGAGGGTAAAGCAAACAAAAGGAAAATGTGTAATAGATGTGGGTTCGAAAGAAATGACATGTCGCAAGTGGTGTTTGTACAACTAATGGCCAGTCCCACTTACATATCCTTGGCATGCAAATTACGTGACCTCGTGGTCGCGTTGAGGCGCATGGGCATCGTATGGCCGCGCGGGGCCGGTCCCACTGAGGGGCATGTAGTTGTGCACGACATCACGCGCCGCTACGGGATTTTGTACCGAACGAAATCTTCGCACGCCAACGGCCTGTCGCGTAATTGACAACCAAAGTGGGACAGGCCCAAGACCCTGGCGCGACGCAACGTCTCACCTCCAACAGCAGCAGAAGCAGGAAAACGATCGCCGAGCTTGGCCTGGGGCTCACGGCCGTTGCGGTCCGGATCTGCCCCCACTCCTACTCCCAGAGCTGGGTCAAGAAAATTGAAGATGGACACAAAATGCTGGAGTAACTCAGCGGGACCGGCAGCATCACTGGAGAGAAGCAATGGGTGACGTTTCGGGTCAAGACCCTTCTTTTCGGACTGAAGAAGTGTCTCGACACGAAACATCACCCATTGCTTCTCTCCAGAGATGCTGCCGGTCCCGCTGAGTTACTCCAGCTTTGTGTGTCCATCTTCAAATGATGTCACGTGCTCCAGACGGCTGTGTGTACGCATGAAATCGCGCGCGACCTTCGCGGGACCGTCGCGGAACAATGCGGCCACGAGGCCGCGTAATTAGCGTGCCAAGGACACGTAAGTGGGACAGGCCCCTAAGAGAGGATGATGAATAATACCTAGTCCCAGCTGACCTGCCTGGAGGAACTATGAATAGAAGGAATTAAATACAAATGGAGAAGAATGTCGAAACGAAAGACAAAGCTAGATCTGTGAGATACAAAACATTGCAAATGCTTGAAAGACCAAACCAAACTGGCGCGAAACTCAAATGTCAGGCAGCATTGTTGAGAGAGAGATTATATGCTCATGACCTTTCACCAGAGCTGGCCAGTTCCCCTTCACACTGGAAGGGCTTGTTATCTGAAAGTATTGAAGTGGAAATTAAGTCTTAAAAGCTTAAAAGTAAGATGGCAAATCAGAAGATAAGGTAATATTCTTTGAGTTTGCAATGAACTTCACTAGAACAATATACCGGTGTAAAGATAGAAACAACAGAATGGGAATGGGATATAGAATAAACATAGAAGGCAAATGAATTCACTACTGAAGACTGAACAGAGCTATTCGGCAAAGTTGGTATCCCGGTTCCTCCATTGGAACAGTCTGTAATGAGCACACCATGTTGCTGTACACTACTTGTGGGCCTGTCCCACCAGCATGCAACTCCATGCGATGAGCGCGACCTAACGTGGTCGCTTGAGCCGTCCGGCGTCGTGGGGCCGGTCCCACTTCGATCGCCGGAGCCGTGCGGAATTGTGCGGAGTTCGTCCCGACATCACGCGGGGCTCCGAAAAACTGACCGTGTTAAAAAATTCCGCGCGGCAACGGCTTGTCGGCTCGCAGTCGCCTCGACGCATTACACACCGTCTCGACGTCGTGCCTCCCTGACCCTCTCTGTAGGTGCCTCCGTGACCCTCTATGTGTGTGGCTCCGTGGCCCTCTGTGTGTGTGCCTCTGTGCCCCTCTCTGTCCTGGCGAACTTACCTTTAAGACTTCGCTCCAAGTTCGCCTCACTTTGCGCCGCGTTGCGCCACTCACCCGACCTCCGCGCGGCCCCTGCTGCCGGTTTGGTCGCGCTTGCTGCATGCAGCACATGCTGGTGGGAACGGCCCTGTACAGGGGATCACCCGACCTCCGCGCGGCCCCCGCTTCTAGTTTGATCGCGGTCATCGCATGGAGTCAGATGCTGGTAGGACAGGCCCTTTAGTTAATTGCTGCTTCATCTTTAAGGAATGTCTGTGTTTCTCAACAGTAGGACAGGAAGAGTTCAAAGAGAAGATGTTGCAATACTTGTGATTGGTTGGGAAGATGCCACAGATGCCCTCTGGTCCCAGACTATTTCACCAGCAGAAACATCCTCTCCACATCCACCTATCCAGGGGTTTCACTAGTCGATAAGTTTCAATGAGGTCCGCCCTCATCTTTCTAAACTCCAGCGAGTGCAGGCACAGAGTTATCAAACGCTCATCATATGTTAAACCAACTATCCTCAGGATCATTCCCATAACCATTCTCTGAACCCTCTCCAGCACCAGCATATCCCTCCACAGAAATGGGACCCAAAACTGCTCACAATACTCCAAATGTGACCTGACCAGTGCCATATAAGCCTCAAGATTACATCCCTGTTGTTATATTCAAAAATTGGAAATGGAAATTGGCAGAAGCCTTTAAGTTTTATATAAAAGTATGATGCAAGACCAATACATTCACCCGTATAAACGAAAATAGGTCAAGGAGGGAGGGTTTCTGCATAGAATGTTTTTTTTAAATGGACTACCTCAAAAAGGCAGTTCTTGGACACAGTCCTTTCACCCATGTTGCGGGAGAATTCACCATTGAAAGAAATAAAGACATATTGGAAGCACTGTCATAAAATGTCATCATAACAGACCTGGGATCGATTTTTTGAGGTGTAGTAAAATTAAGGTCACAGGTCATAAGGTCATAGGTGATAGGGGTAGAATTAGACCATTCGGCCCATCAAGTCTACTCCAACATTCAATCTTGGCTTCAATCTCTCCCTCCTAATTCCTAATTAAAGATGTTTTTCAATGCGGAAACAAGTTGAGCCAGATGAAGGGAAAGTAATGTTTAAGAAGGAACTGCTGATGCTGGAAAAATTGAAAGTAGACAAAAATTGCTGGAGAAACTCAGCGGGTGAGGCAGCATCTATGGATAGAAGGAATAGGAGCCATTTTGGGTTGAGACCTTTCTTCAGACTGATATCAGGGGTGGGGGGGATAGAAAGGAAGAGGCGGAGACAGTACGACTAGGGGAGAACTGGGAAAGAGGAGGGGAAGGAGGGAGAAAGCCATGGCTATATAAAATTAGAGAAGTCAATGTTCATAAACTCCATGCAGATTACCCAAGCAAAATATGAGATGCTGTTCCTCCAATTTGCGCTGGGCCTCACTCTGGCAATGGAGGAGGCCCAGGACAGAAAGGTCAGATTGGGAATGGGAGGGAGAGTTGAAGTGCTGAGCCACCGGGAGATCACGTTGGTTAAGACAGACTGAGCGGAGGTGTTCAGCGAAACAATCGCCGAACCTGCGCTTGGTTTCGCCGATGTAGTGGAGTTGACACCTGGAACAGCGGATGCAGAAGGGAAGGAGATGCAGGGGGCAAATGGACATTTACTCAATGAATATTTACGGACATTGTTTAAAGTTGTGGGAGTAAATAAACTAATTTTGAACATTTTAAACCAACACGTTGCTCAGGAACCCCGTCTCATCTTAAACACACACTTTGTGCCAGAGTGTTTTGAATTTTAATTTATTTTCCTTAGAGGATCATGTGGAATGAAAGAAAACGCAGACATTTGAGGAGCCAATACCAAAAGAAACAAGGCCTTTGATGAAATGTTCTCTCAACATTGCATTATGGATGTAAAAGCTAGTACATCCCATGCACTGATATCATTTCTAATTACACGTCAGTTCAGTAACTTCATTTTCTGTGTAACTCATTCAAGTGTGTGGGAGCTTAGCTTGTTATAGTTAATATGGTTCTTGCAATAGTCCACAGTAAGAGTTGGAGGGAATTGTGTATATTTCAACAGCTTTCCACACTAATTGGATCAGAAATTCCCTTTGGTTGAAGGAATGTTTTGGGGCCACTTGAAATCTCACCTTTGCAGCTATCCTGTTGTCTGCATTTCACCAATTCCAGCCTTGCTAATTCTATGCACAGTCGGTTAAAATCCCATTCCAGGGGCTTGTGAATAAGTTCTAAGCTGCTACCTGTGGAGACCAACTATGTATGAGAAATCAAGCCAAGGCCTCGGGTTGATTGATATAAATCTTCTGTAACATTCATTTCGAACAGGGATGGTCTTTCAGGCAATAATGCTGAAAGAGATGATCTGGTCCTGCATCTCATTGCTACTTTGGAGATTATTTGTGTGAGCCCAGTGCAATTTTCACATTACAAAAGTGACAAAATGTTGAAAGTTCTTTGAAATGTTTGAAGGTCATGAAAGTCGAGGGTTTTGTTTATTAACTGTGCTGCAGTTTGGTCTAGCAGTTTTCAGTAATGCCGTGTGGCGTGCAGGATTCTGAGATCTCACCATAAATGGGCCGCGAGAACTTCACATGGTAAACTATGGAAAGAATGAGTGATGTCTCTCCTTAATATTGGGGTGACATCAGCATGATCTCCTTTGTACATAATAATTTGGATTAATAGTAATCTATTCATTATAAAGAATGCCTGGAGAAGGATAGGAATGGGCCACAAGTGAATGTCCTAAATTGGGGCAAGGCTGACCTAAGGTGCATTACTTGGGAAGTTGCAGAGATTGAGTGGGAGGGTCATTTGCAGATAAGGAAACCACTGGGAAGTGGGAGGCTTTCAAAGGTGAGTTAACAGGGGCAGCACACTCCTGATAGGATGAAGGGCATGGCGGGTGATTTAGAGAACCCTAGTTGATGAGAGATGTTTGGGAAAAGGAGGAGGCATATATCAGATTTAAGCAATTGGGATCAAGAGAATCCATCCTTGAGTATAGGGCCTGTCCCACTTGACGACATTTCTGGAAACTGCCAGCAAATCAGGTCACCGAAAAAGTCGTGGCATGATGCGGTGTGATGAGGCGTGATGAGGCGTGATGACAAATTGACGCTCGGTGTTTCCTCAAGTGACGAAACATTTTATTTGTCGCCACTGGATTTTGAAATGTTCCAAATCTTTTGGCGACCCTGATACGTCAGTCAATGACACTGGCAGTCACCGAAAAAAATTGGCAAGTGGGACAGGCCCTTATACGAAATGTAGGAGGGCACTTAAAAAGGCAATGGGCAAGGCAAAAAGATGACATGGAGCTAGCTAAACAGAAATGCCCATAAATCCTACAGACATATTGAGTGAAAAAGAGTGGATAGGAAAAGCAGTGGTCCACTTAAAGATCACGTGGCCATCTTTGTGTAGAACCAAACGAGGTGAGGGGGATATATAATGAACAATTCTCAACCGTTTTTACCAAGGAGAAGATCATGGATCTTGTGGTGATATTTACAACATCATTAGCCAGAGGTGACGGTTTGAAAGACTGGAGGGTGGCTAAGGTTGTACTTTTATTTAGAAGGACAGCAAGGATAAGTCAGGCAACTTCAGGCCTGTGTGGATGTCATCGGTGGTGGGAAAGTTGTTGGACGGCGTTCTTGGGGACAGGATACACCAACATTTGGATAGGCATGTGCTGATTAGGGATAGTCAGCGTGGCATTGTCAGCATGTCGAATTGGCAGGGGAAATCATGTCTCACACAGAGGATTGATGAAGGCAGAACAGTGGACATTATTTATATGGATTTTAGTAACCCTTGGACAAGTTCCTGCATGGTCGATCTGGCAGGTTAGATTGCATAGAATCCAAGGTGAGTTATCCAGTTGGAGTCAAAGGGTAGTTGTTGTGGGTTGTCTTTTTTGCTTCGAAGCCTGTGATCAGTGGTTTGCCGTTGGGGCATCGATAAGGTGAATGCTCATATTCTTGTTCCAAGGGTAGAGGATTCAAAAGCTAGAAGGCATAGGCTTAAGATGAGAGGGGAACAAATTACAAGGGACCTCAGGGGGCAACCTTTTTCCCTGCGGAGTGTAGTCATTAAATGTAATGAGCAGTCAGAGAAAGCTATAAAACTGGGTACATTTACAACTTTCAAGAGATTTGGACAGATATATGGATAAGAAGAGGTTAGAGGGATTTGGGCCAAATGCAAGCAAATTGGAACAATCCAATGTGCCAATATGGTTGGCATGGACTAGGTTAGTTAAAGGGCATATATCCATGCTGCCCAGCCATATGGCACATTGGATTTCAATAAAATAAGACATTCTATTAAGACTTCAATTAACTCTAGTCTGTAAAAGTTGAATTAAAATAAGCTAAGAAATGGCGGTAGAGTTGCTGCCTTAAAGTGCTTACAGCGCCAGAGACCCAGAGACCTGGGTTCAATCCTGACTACGGGTGCTTGTCTGTACGGTGTTTGTACGTCCTCCAAGTGACCGCGTGGGTTTTCTCTGTGATCTTCGGTTTCCTCCCACACCCCAAAAAAGTACAGGTGTGTAGCTTAATTGGCTTGGTATAAATGTAAATTGTCCCTAGTGTGTGTAGGATAGTGTTAATATGCGGGGATCGCTGGTCGGTGCGGACTGGGTTGACCGAATGGCCTGTTTCCGCGCAATATCTCTAAACTAAAGAATTATAAACAATAGAACCACGTGCAGTGGACTACATTTTTACATTTGTGTTACATTGTTGACTGGACATTGCATTCATGGCCTTTGTTTATCTCACCATTTCATTCCTTCATAAAATTCTTCGAGGATTTTGTTTCCTCCACAAATGCTCAAATAGTTCTTCTGCTTCCAGAATTTAATACCCAAAAAAGTACAGCAGTCCCAAAAAATTTAAGGGTTCCATTCTGAACAACTGTCCAAAAGTTGAATTCTCCATTGAAATGTCTGTTTTCTACGGTAAACCCATATAGTATCGATCCATACACACGCTCCAACTCTTTCATTTCCTTGAACAACATTACCCATAAATGAACTATTGGGATATATAATGAATCCAGTCAGGTACTGATTAATGTGAAACATCTTATTGTTAATATTACTAGGTCATAAAATGCTTTAAAAATGTGTGGGAGAATTTGCGTGAAGCTGGATTTCCATGCCGTCATTTAACTCAGGAAGCTCCTTTGGAGAGAATAAAAGGCAACCTATTCAATTTTCTTTTATCCTTTATCTGATACTCTCATTGTCTATTAAAAATTGAATTGAATTTAGTTGAAAAAGCCCCTGTAAAGTCGTAGTCATTGGGTGATACAGTGTGGAAACAGGCCCTTCAGCCCAACTCGCCCACATTGGCCAACAATGTCCCAGCTACACTAGTCCCACTTGCCTGCGCTTGGTCCATATCCCTCCAAACATGTCCTATCCATGTACCCGTCTAACTGTCTATTAAACTATGGGATAGTCCCAGCCTCAACTACCTCCTCTGGCAGGTTGTTCCACACACCCATTGTGTGGAGACATCTGAATATATTTGTTGGCAAGACAACTTTTATGGTTCTGATTCTTGTATCATGCCAGCTCATTGGCAACCTGATTTAGTTTTGCCATAAACTGAAACACTGTCAACAATTGCTGGGTCCCTTGCAAGTGATGCCATGGCTCAATGCAACCACCCAAGAAGGGATGCAGCTTTTATGATGGATGAGTTATGTGTGTTGGCTTGTTGCATTTCTAAGCATGCTGTTCATCGGCTAATGGCACAGCAGAAGGCAAACGTCATGGCTGACCTGCTCCAGGTAAAGCCAGCTGGTACTATTAGAGTTCACCTTCACTCCAGTGTTGCTGCAGCAAGCGTTGCCAGAAATGTATCCAGCTCTGAGGAACGGCCCATAGTGGAAGAGCGCAGGCTTCAAGATTTGCAAACGGTGTTTCTGTGCCTTTGGTGCAGGAGGTGAAAGATGACCTGCTGTGCTGGAGCCCTGAATCCCTCCAGCAACTTGCTGAGCAGGCAATGGAGGCAGATGGCCATGGAGACCAGTGCCAAAGATCAAGCCTTCAGGATTTTGATGCTCGGTTGCATAATGATCCATGTTCTTTACTGGTTTGTCAAACTCAGTGAATGCAACTCCAAATGCAATACCCAACCAATGCACCACTAATCTTAAGTCCTTTTCGCTCACCCACAGTAAAATCACTCAACTACAAATAACTTCAAGTTGTCACAACTCAGTTTCACTGCATCCCCCCTCATGCCTGGTACCCTTGCAGCATAACTACTATTCATAACCTGCGTTCAGCTATTCGACCATCAAATTGCATTTCAGCCATTGATGCACTGCACTCTCACAGGGCAAGGGCTGAACGCCAGAGAGAGAGGGAGCTAACCACAGAGGGACAGGAAGGTTTTCATGTACCAAACCCCATGGATCATAAGATGCTTGACATTAATAGAATGGCTGATAATTCCTACCTAATCCTTCATCTTGTAGTTTACCTCTTTCTTAAGCTATGCTCCTTCTGACTCAATAGACAATAGACAATATGTGCAGGAGTAGGCCATTCGGCCCTTTGAGCCAGCACTGTCATTCAATGTGATCATGGCTGATCATCCACAATCAGTAGCTCTGGGCAATTGGCAAGAGAATTTCATCTTCATCCCCATGACATGCACAATATTTAGATTTTCCAGTCACAGGATTTTCCAGACACAGGTTTAATATCACTTGCTGCCAAGTGCGTATTTAGAACTGTATAGATTTCTTTGTTTCATCGCATTAATCTTTGTAAATAGTGCTCAGTGCTTTTTGGATGATTTAGTGGATATCATCATCAAAATGGAGACAATGTAGAAACGTACATTAAATCCAGTGTAATATTCAAATCAAGTCAAGTCAATTTCATTTTGTATAGCACATTTAAAAACAACTCTCGTTGATCAAAGTGCCTAACATTGGTGCAGGTACTAACATGCTACAAACAGTAGTACATAGATCACCAATACGTACATAGATGCATACATACAGTCACTGTTTAAAAAGACTGAATGTACTGAAATGGCAGTTTCAAGAAGTCAGTTAAAAATTAGAATTTATTTCAACTTTGGAAAATGTTGCTTTTTTATTACTGGCTATAATTATTATTATTTTTTTGAGGGATTTCAGCAGCCTACCAGTACGACATATAAAGACACAAAGGTGATCAACAAGCATGACCTCTGCCCCCAGCCATATTGGAGTCTAGTCTTAATGCAAGAAGTCATTGTCCGAAGCAATTATGTTCCTTGTGGAAACGAGCCCGCTGAGTGCCTTTGTGTTCCTAGGTTAGGACACACAATCTGTTTAGCAAATGTTGAGGATCTTATTTGCAATTGAGAGCAGGGTGAAGGGAGCATTGTTAAATGGTTTGCATGACTTGATAATAGCCACTACATTGGACTGGTGCCAGAAGTTTGAAATGCTACCCGTGGTGCTGTTGTCGGTAAACATCAATTCTGGATGGATTACATTGGTAGCTTTTCGTGACCTCCTCGCAGACTTCAGGGAGCTCTCCAGTCCTCTTGCACGTGGGGCTTGAAAAGACGATACGGAGCTCTATCAAGAAACTGCATCAAGGGGGTTTTATTACTGTCCATTTGTGTCCCATTTATCGAACAGAGTTTATTAGAGGCTGGGAAGTGAATCATCAGTAACAAGTGAGTGGGGATTCCATCCCTGTCGCAATGTCACACAAGACTTCTTTATCTGTAACCTGCTGGAGCCAGAGGTTCCCTTCAGTAGTGGGGACCACAACCAACTTGATTCGGCCCAAATTTGCAACTACGAAGGGTAGACTATTTTTTGTTATAAGAAATGTACCTAAACTCCCAAAAAGGATCCATATTCCATCACATATATCATTAGATGTGGAAAATCCAGTAATTAAAAATAAAACATTTTTAGCACAGAAAAGCAAGATGAGGCAAAGAGGACATGGGATAGAATAAAGTCGGACCATTACGTCTTTTATTGTGAACAGTTTCCAAATCCGTTCCATCCCACATTATTTGGTGGTGGCACAGTGACGCAGCGGTAGAGCTACTGCCTTACGGCGCCAGAGACCTGGGTTCGATTCTGGCTATGGGTGCTTGTCTGTACAGAGTTTGTACATTCTCCCCGTAACCGTTGTTGGTTTTCTCTTGGATCTTCGGTTTCTTTCCACACTCCAAAGACATACAGGTTTGTAGGTTAATTGGCTTGGTATAAATGTAAACTTGTCCCAAGTGTATGAAGGATAGTGTTAGTGTGCGGTGATCGCTAGCCAATAGACCATAGACAAAAGGTGCAGGAGTAGGCCATTCAGCCCTTTGAGCCAGCACCACCATTCACTGTGATCATGGCTCATCCACATTCAGTACCACATTCCTGCCTTCTCCCATATCCCTGGATCCTTAAGAGCTCTATCTAAGCACCCAGATAATTGGCCTCCACCGCCCTCTGAGGCAGAGAATTGCACAGATTCACAACTCTCTGTGTAAAAAAGTGTTTCATCAGCTCCATTCTAAATGGCCAACCCCTTATTCTTAAACTGTGGCACCTACTTCCGGACTCCCCCAACATTAGGAACATGTTTCCAGCCCCTAGCGTGCCCAATCCTTCAATAATCTTATGTTTCAATAAGATATCCTCTCATCCTTCTAAATTCCAGTGTATTCAAGCCCAGCCACTCCTTATGACAGTCCCGCCATCTCGGGAATTAACCTCATGAACTTACGCTGCACTCCCTCAATAGCAAGAATGTTCTTCCACAAATTTGGAGACCAAAACTGCACAGTACCTCAGGTGTGGTCTCACTGGGGCCCTGTACAACTGCAGAAGGACCTTTTTGCTCCTATAATCTACTCCTCTTGTTATGAAGGCCAACATGCTGTTAGCTTTCTTCACTGCCTGCTGTACCTGCATGCTTACTTTCATAGACTGATGTACAAGGGCACCCAGATCTCGTTGAATTGAATTGAATTGAATGCCTTTATTGTTGTACCTCCCCTTTTCCTAACTTGACACCATTCAGATAATAATCTGCCTTCCTGTTCTTGCCACCAAAGTGGATAACCTCACATTTATTCACATTAAACTGCATCTGCCATGCATCAGCCCACTCACTCATGCTGTCCAAGTTCACACTGCCACCCAGCAAGGGCCTGTTTCCGCACTGTATCTATAAACTAAACTAATCTAAATCAGCTGGGAATACTTAGCAATTCATGCCACATCAGTGGGAAGAGAAACAAAGGGATTCAGATGAATAGATGAGGTTCCTTTTCCTATGGGTGCAGCCTGATCTACTGAGTAATTCCAGCAGTTTGTTTGTGTTTAAATTCACAGTATCTGCAGGTTTTTTTTCTTATTTGCATTTCATCTGCTGATTTTACTTCATGCTGGAGCTGACATGTAGGCAAGTTTAACCTGAAATCAGAAGCTTATCTTTATTTTGTAAGGTAGACAAAAATGCTGGAGAAACTCAGTGGGTGAGGCAGCATATATGGAGCGAAGGAAAAAGGCAGAGTTTTGGGTCAAAACCCTTCTTCAGACTGATGTGAGGGTGGGGGGGCGGGAAGTAGAAAGGAAGAGGTGGAGCAAGTGGGCTGAGGGAGAGCTGAGAAGAGGAGGAGAAAGTAGGGACTACCTGAAATTAGAGAAGTCAATGTTCAAACGCTGGGGTGCAAACTGCCCAAGCGAAATATGAGGTGCTGCTCCTCCAATTTACGGTGGTGCTCACTCTGGCCATGGAGGAGGCCCAGGACAGAAAAGTCGGATTTGGAATGGGAGGGGGAGTTGAAGTGCTGAGCCACCGGGAGATCAGGTTGGATATTGCAAACCGAGCGGAGGTGTTCGGCGAAACGATCGCCAAGCCTCCGCTTGGTCTCACCGATGTAGATCAGATGACATCTAGAGCAGCGGATGCAATAGATGAGGTTGAAGGAGGTGCAGGTGAACCTCTGTCGCACCTGGAAGGAATTTTGTAAGGTTCTCTTTATGTACTTTCATGGATGCTTTTTGCAAAATTGGCTTTGATATGCATTTATTTTGCACACCAAATACTTTTTTTTTAATATAACTGAAGATAATCGGAAAAACAACAAACTATTTGTACATTCTCCTTCCTCCTTTCACGAAGTGGTTTGAGGAATGCTAATTTGTTGAACTCACTCAAGCATGAACTGCATGTGTCACTGAGTGGGCTGAAGGCAATAAGGAGCAAAATACAGGTGTTTTGTAATATAAAGCAGATGGCCTCCCAGGCTTGGTGATATCACCTAATCGAATCAAAGATGAATGTTATAGATTTTTCTCTTCCAATTACCGAGCTTTTAAAGGCTGTTTGATTTCATGTCCCCATTTTGAAGTTGTGGAGGTATTTACATCAAACATAAACCGATAGGAAGAGAAGGCACCGAAGAATATGTTGCATTTTGGGAAGTCAAACCCGGGCAGGACCTTCATAGTGAATGGTAGGGCTCTTGGGAGTGTTGGAGGGATCAAACAATGCAGCTACACAGTTCCCTGAAAGTGGTGTCGCAAGTATATAAATGACTAAAGAAGGGTTTCAGTACATTGGCCTTCGTCAGTCAGGGTGTTGAATTATGAGGATGTAGCCAGGTTGAACTACAGGGTGATATTGGGCATGTTGGGACCTTTTCCTTGGAGTGCAGGAGGTTAAGTGTTGATCTTATAGAGGTGTATAAAATTAAACCCCTGTCCCACTTAACGAGTTCATTCCAAGAGCTCTCCCGAGTTTTCCCTAATTCGAACTCGGAGATTTACGGTAATGGCCGCTCATCGGTACTCGAAGCTCTCGTGGACTTTTTTCAACACGCTGAAAAATCTTCACAAGTCTTCCCGAGCTTACATGCCATCAGCGAGTCTTCCCGAGTACCTGCTGTTAGCGTTACGAGCCGCGAAGAGACGTCCCCGAGCTCCGACGTACCCGCTATGTTCATTCTCCGTGCTTACCATGAGTTTGATTTGTTTTTAAACTCGGGAGAGCTCTTGAATGAACTCGTACCGTGGGACATGGCCATTACAAGGCAAATTGATGGAGTGAATGCATAGACTTTTACCCAAGATAGGGTAATCAAGAATCAGAGGACACAAGTTTAAGATGAGAGAGGAAGGATTTATTAGGAGCTTGAGGAGCAACTTTGTCATTCAGAGGTTTATGTACATGGGATGAGCTGCCGGAGGAGAGAGTTGAGGTACAATAACAACATTTAAAAGACACTTGGACTGGTACATGGATAGGAAAGGTTTAGAGGGATATCAGCCAAATCGGCCTAAGACGAGCTGAGATGGGGTATCTTGGCTGACCGAGACGGGTTGGACTAAAGGGCACAATATAGGAGCAGGTAGGTTTTGGGGTCCAACCTGACATGGGGCACAAGAGCAAACTAGTCAATAGACAATAGGTGCAGGAGTTGGTCATTCGGCCCTTCGAGCCAGCGCGGCCATTCAATGTGATCATGGCTGATCATCCCCAATCAGTACCCCGTTCCTGCCTTCTCCCCATATCCCCTGACTCTGCTATCTTGAAGAGCCCTATCTAGCTGGTCAGCAATGAAAGTGTGTGCAGCAGAACCTGTGTGTGGACTCAGCTGGAAGAATGAGAAGCACCAGCTAACTCACAGAACTGCAGAAAGGCAGGTGATGGAAAAAAAAACCTCACTCAAACTTAAGGGCCTGTCCCATTAGCGCGCGATTAGACGCGACAAGCGCGACAAATTCGGACGCGGGGGTCGCGTGGGGGTCAGGCGATCCCGGTGCGAGTGAAGGGCCTGTCCCACTAGCGCGCGATTACACGCGCGACGTCCGAAGGAAGGACGTTATTTTTAATCACGTGACGATGCGCATGAGCATGCGCGTTGCACGACGTCGGGCAGTGACGTCATCACGCAACGCCACGCTGAAGAAGCACAACGTCAAAACGTCATCACGTTAATCACGTTCTACACGTGATTCTGCGCGACAGGATTTTGCCGCGCGTAATTTTTTGAGCAGTGTCGGTTTTTGGACACTACGCACGATGTCGACACCAGCTACACACAACTCGACGAGACTCCGGCGATCGCAGTGGGACAGGGTCACGCGAGGCCGGGCGACTAAAGCGACCACGGTAGGTCGCGCTTGTCGCGTCTAATCGCGCGCTAGTGGGACAGGCCCTTAAGCCATTGAAATGCATAATGCCAATCCAATGAAAATTGGTCTAACAGGAGTGAATTGACTGCAGCAAGAATTTAAATCCTGGCAACAGTTTTATTCAAGCTTAACCCCTGGCATCCATTTGCATATTATGCAATGAAATTGGATGACTATGGTTGATCTTCTTAATTCTTTATGAGGCAACTATTCTCATGAATAGCCCCCAGTGACATTGTAATCTCAGTCACCAAGTTTAATGTCCTCATGGGGATTAATCCTCAGAAAGCGCCCATCCCCAATGGTGTATCTGGCAAAGTTCTCACAACAAGTGTGAACCAACCGGCTGGAGTTGCTGTGGACGTCTTCAACCTCGAATTACTTAGGTCGAAGGTCCCCAACTGCTTTAAATGGACATCAATAATACCGGTCCCCAAGAAGGACAAGGTTCCATGCTGCAAAGAGTGCCGACTGGTGCCACTAATGTCCGTGATGAAGTGCTTTGAGAGATTGGGTGGAATGGATATTCCTGGCTTAATAAGGACCTAGGCCCACTACAATTCACCTAATGCACAATAGAGCAACGTTAGTTTAGTTTAGAGTCACATTGCAGAAACACTCGGGACAATTTACAGTTATAGAAAGCCAACCAGGGTGAGGCCAAGCGGAGGCTGGGCGATCGTTTCGCCGAACACCTCAACTCGGTCCACAATAACCAACCCGACCTCCCGGCGGCTCAGCACTTCAACTCCCCCTCCCATTCCGTATCCGACCTCTCAGTCCTGGGCCTCCTCCACGGCCAGAGTGAGCAACACCGCAAGTTGGAGGAACAGCACCTAATATTCCGCTTGGGGAGTCTGCATCCTCTGGGCTTAAACATTGAATTTTCTCAATTCTGTTAACCCAGACTGCCTCCTCCCCTTCCCACCTCTCCCTCAGCCCTCGGGCCCTGGCATTCCCTCTCTCTCTATCTCTCCCCCACCCAAGTCGCACTAGCTTCTCATTTTCACACTACAAACAGCTTACAATGGCCTGTTTCCTTTATCATCGATACTTTTTTGCATATCTTTCATTCATTGTTCTTTATCTCTCCACATCACCGTCTATATCTCTCGTTTCCCTGATCCCTAACCAGTCTGAAGAAGGGTCTCGACCCGAAACGTCACCTATCTCCTTCGCTCCTTAGATGCTGCTGCACCCGCTGAGTTTCTCCAGCTTTTTGTGTAACCCTCGATTCTCCAGCATCTGCAGTTCCTTCTTTAACACAATCTCACTGGTTCTCTATTTTGCACTACACAACTTGGACAATAACAACGTAAACGTCAGGCCGCTGCTCATTGGCGTTCAATTGTTATCCATACTGCAATTACCATCATCCCAGAAGACTGGGTTTCTGCTCATCCTTATGTAATTCAGTCCTCGACTTCCTCGTTGGCAGACAACAATCAGTACACATTTGCATCAATACTTTCTCCTCGGTGGTGATCAACACAGGAGCACCTCAAGGCTCTGTGCTCAATCCCCTGCTCAAGTCAATCTATACCCATCGCTTTGTAGGCAGGCACAGCACCAATGCCATGTTAAAATTCTCCAATTATGCCACCGCTGTTGGACGAATAATGGGTATTAATTAGTCAGAGCACAGGAGGGAGATTGAAAATCTGATTGAATGGTGCCAGAACAACAATCTTGCTCTCAATGTTAGCAAGATCAAGGAGCTGATTGTTGGCTGCAGGAGGAAAATACTGGGGATCCGTGAACCTGGCTGGCAGTGGAGAGAATCCACAGTTTTGAGTTCCAGGCTGTACATATCTCTGAAGACCTGCCCTGGGCACAGCACATCAATGCAGTCACACAACAAAGCTCTTCGAGCAAAGCTCCTTTGAAGATTGAGAAAATTAGGTATGTCAACAAATACTCTTATCAATTTTCTATGGATATACAGTAGAGAGAAACCACAGATGCTGGTTTACACTGAGAATAGACACAAAATGCTGGAGTAACTCAGCGGGACAGGACAGGAGTGGGTGACGTTTTCGGTTCTTCAGACTGAGAGTCATGGGAGATGGAGACATAGAGATACAAAAGGGTAAGGTCTCTCATTTTCACACCTTACCCTTCCCTATCTCTATGTCTCCATCTCTCCTGGCTCTCAGTCTGAAGAAGGGCTTCGACCCAAAACGTCACCCATTCCTTCTCTCCAGGTCCCGGCAGAGTTACTCCAGCATTTTGTGTCCTTCTATAGGGGGAGAGAATACTGACTTGTTGCAGCACTGTCTGGTTGGGGAACAAGAGCGTCCAGAAACAAAGGAGACTACAGAAAGTGGTAAATAACGCATGGTGCATCACAGCTACTGACCTTCCCACCACTGAAGGAATCTGCTTGAAAAAGGCAACTAATATCATCAAAGAACCTCACCACCCTAGCCAAGAAAAGCATAGATAGAGTGGTTGTGGAAAGGATGATTCCCCGGTGGGAGGATCCAGGACCAGAGGTCATAGCCTCAAAATTAAAGGGTGCTCTTTTAGAAAGGAGGTGAGGAGAAACTTCTTTAGCCAGATGGTAGTTAACCTGTGGAACTTGTTGCCACAGAGGGCTGTGGAGGCCAAGTCAGTGGATATTTTTAAGCCAGGGATCGACAGATTTGTGATTAGAACGGGTGCCAAGAGTTAAGAGGTGAAAGCAGGAAAATGGGATGAGGAGGCAGAGATCAGCCATGATTGAATGGCGGCGTAGACTCGATGGGCCGAATGGCCTCTTATAACCTGTGAACATGCTTTCAATACGATCAAAAAGAAGATACAGGAGCCGGAAACCCATGACCACCAAGATCAAGAACAACTTCTTCCCAGCAATCACCAGGCTCTTGAACACTACACAATACTAACCTCAACTATAAAGTATTTGGTTATACACCACAAAAATGTTTGCATGTTAATATATTTGTTATTAGTTTATTGGATTTTTGTTTATGAAATATTATATATGTGGTTTTTTTTTTACAGGGCCACTAAGCTGCAGTCAGAAAGAATAGCACTGTTCTGTTGTTAGAACGTGTGACAATTAAGCACACTTTACTCGTGCCTTTTGACTCTTGAATAGGATTTGGTGCCCTCATATAATATTAGCCCATCAACACTCTTTCTCTTAAGACTGGGTTGTAGAGCACATAACTCTTGCTCCAGCTTCCTATTTTAGCCCATAATTCTTCCCAACAATTTACTACTGTAATTAAATATATGCATGATTCAAGGATTCAGAACAATGAATGGAGGAAGCTACGCGGTGAAGAGCAAAAATAACTATTTATTAAAACAAACACAAGTAAAACACAGAAACTGTATCAACTATCAAAGTCAAAGTCAATGTTCATTTTATTCGTCACATGCACCCGAAGGTGCAGTGGAACAATAAAGAGACAATACAAAATAATGCTTACACCCCTCTGCGTATTCGAGTCCCTTGTCTGCAATAGCTGGCACTGACACACACCAAGGTCAAGTCAAGAGAGTTTACTGTCATGTGTCCCAGATAGGACAATGACATTCTTGCTTTTGCTTCAGCACAACAGAATATAGTAGGCATGAATATTGAACAGATCAGTGTGTCCATATACCATTATATAAATATATACACACATGAATAAATAAACAAAGTGCAAATAAACAAATAATGGTCTATTAATGTTCAGAGTTTTGTTTCATGTGAGTTTAATAGCCTGATGGCTGTGGGGAAGAGCTATTCCTGAATATGGACGTTGCAGTCTTCAGGCTCCTGTACCTTCTACATATATATATATATATATATATATCTCTCTCTCCCTCTCCCCCTCCCCCCTCCCCCTCCCCCCTCCTCGTTGGACGTTGCAGTCTTCAGGCTCCTGTACCTTCTACATATATATATATATATATATATATATATATATATATATATATATATATCTCTCTCTCCCTCTCCCTCTCCCTCTCCCTCTCCCTCTCCCTCTCCCTCTCCCTCTCCCTCTCCCTCTCCCTCTCCCTCTCCCTCTCCCTCTCCCTCTCCCTCTCCCTCTCCCTCTCCCTCTCCCTCTCCCTCTCCCTCTCCCTCTCCCTCTCCTCTCCCTCTCCCTCTCCCTCTCCCTCTCCTCTCCCTCTCCCTCCCCTCCTCTCCCCCTCCCCCTCCCCCTCCCCCTCCCCCTCCCCCTCCCCCTCCCCCTCCCCCTCCCCCTCCCCCTCCCCCTCCCCCCTCCCCCTCCCCCTCCCCCTCTCCCCTCCCCTCCCCCTCCCCCTCCCCCTCCCCCCTCCCCCCTCCCCCCTCCCCCCTCCCCCCTCCCCCCTCCCCCTCCCCCCCTCCCCCTCCCCCCTCCCCCCTCCCCCCTCCCCCCTCCCCCCTCCCCCCTCCCCCTCCCCCCTCCCCCCTCCCCCCTCCCCCCTCCCCCTCCCCCCTCCCCCCTCCCCCCTCCCCCCTCCCCCCTCCCCCCTCCCCCTCCCCCCTCCCTCCCCCCCCCTCTCCCTCTCCCCCCTCTCCCTCTCCCCCCCTCTCCCTCTCCCCCCCTCTCCCTCTCCCCCCCCCCCTCTCCCTCTCCCTCTCTCTCTCTCTCTCTCCCCCCCCCCTCTCTCTCTCTCTCTCTCCCCCTCTGGTGGTTATTTTCTCTCCACAAAGATGAAGTTCATGCTCTCTTGGCAGAAGCATGTTGTATACAATAATTTTATCTCTGAGAACAATAGGGGATTATGTGTCAAGCTAGCTATCCTCCTTGGCGCCATAATGGCGTGAGCTAGTCTCGGATGTCTCTGGGAAAGCAAAGCTTATCTCAGTGACCTCGCAGTTGTCCTCATCATCAACTGGTCCCTTTGAATTAGCCCAAGAATTCTTCGAAAACATCTACTTGTTTTCCTTAGCAGGATTTGAATGCGGTGCTGCTAATTTAGCTGGCAATTCTATTCCTGCTCATATAGTCTGTTTAACCCTTATATTACACTAGCTCAGGGGTGGGCAACCTGCATCCTTAAGGCCATTAAGTGCAGCCTTTTGAATCAATCCAAATGTTGCAGAACAAATCCTTTTATTTTTATTAATATGTTTTTGTTCGTCTTTTATTATTTGTATGTTAATCTTAAAATGAACGTATTTAAAATATCAAAGAGTAAAAGAAGATTCAACAAGATAATGCTCCCCGACTGACGGCCATTAGTAAGTGATGATGACTATTCTAACACCTGTTATGCTCATGATTTAGATCTAATGCGACTCTAGACTGTACGTCAACCTCCCTGCCTGACTGGCGCCACCACCGCCTGTGGCTGGTTGACGAGAGGGAAAATGTCGGGGAGAAACCGCTGGCCGTCCAGTCTTCAGTATTATCAACTTTTGATAGCGGTGCACGTGGCTTTCCGTTTGAAGTTGAATTTGAGATTAGTTAAACAGCGTAATTGTTTGACTGTAATTTTTATAATTATTTATAAAGGGAAGCCATTCAGCGATGTAGAAATCGTAAAAGAATGCATTGTCAAAGTTGTAGGATGCTTAGGCGCCGATAAGGTTTCAAAGTACAAACAACTGCCCCTTTCAAGGAGAACTATAACTGATCGGCAGCATGAATTAGCCCGTAAAGTAACAGAACAACTTCACGCAATACTCCAAAAGCAAAATATGTATTATTCAATCGCTTTGGATGAATCAACTGATACTACTGACTCAGCGCACGTTGGATACTTCATTCGGGCCATGACAGAAGACTTTCTTTGCTATGAAGAGTTACTCGCTTTGGGCACTTTTTCGGGTAGAACACGAGGAATAGATTTCTTCAACAGCTTTCAAGATAAATGTCGTGATGTTGGACTGGATTTGGTTAATTTAGTGAGCGTATGTACAGATGGTGCACCTTCCATGACAGGAAAACGTGAAGGGTTTATTGCACAGATAAAAACGGTATTATCAGATCCAGATGCTCATATTTCATTTCATTATCTTACATCAGCAAAATCTCTGTGCTAAATCTACTATTTTATGTGACACTTTGCAACAGGTTATAAGTATTGTTAACTATATTCGTTCAAATACAACACGGCATCGTCAGTTTCGTAATATGCTAAAGTTGGACGATGAGGCATTCAGTGTAGATTTGCCGTTTCATTCTAAAGTGCGTTGGCTATCGCAGGGACAGGTGCTAGCAAAATTTTTATCTTTGCGAGAGTTAAATTTCATGAAGAACAGAATCAGCAAAGTGAATTATTGAAAGAAGATTTCTATAGAAATACTGCATTTCTGTGTGAAATGTCAAAGCAAAATGACTTGAATGTTTCTTTGCTAGGTAAAACTAAGTCTATATATGATATGTGGCAAAAAATCCAAGCACTTTTAAAAAAGCTATCTTTTTTCAAAACTCTTCTTCATCAAAATGAAATTTCAGATGAACATTTTCCCCAGTTAGCGAAGGTCATTGATGAGCAGGCGGATTCATGCGAATCCTTTGAAGAATACGCAGCTGTTATAGACTTATTAATTAAAGAATACAATGAAAGGTTCATTGACTTTCAGAAACATGACATCACACTCAAATTAACATTTCAACCTCATCCTAGTTGATGTCTCCAAGGCTCCTAAAGAACTACAGATGGAATTGATTGAGCTCTCAGAAGATGATATTTTAAAGTCCTTATTTGACGCTAAGAAAGATCCGATTAAAATATGGAAAAATGCAACAGATTACCCATGTCTTCGCCAACATGCACGAGAAATGCTTTCTTGCTTTTCAACCACTTATTGCTGCGAGTCTACATTCTCCTACCCAACCCAAATCAAGATGTCCTTAAGGTCACAGATACCCATCTAGATGATCAGCTGAAACTGCGTGCCTCCATCTTGCAACCAAGTATTCAAAGCTTTCCCACAAAAAGTAGTGACAACAAAGTCATTAAAAGGTTAGTTAACTTTAACAAATTGTTTTCATTTTCTTGAAGTTAGTACATAGTAGTTAGATTTTTACAAAATAATGTACATTTTGAAGTATATCTAGTTGAAGTTTCGTGGATGCGGCCTTCTTAGATTACAGCTAACTTACTGCGGCCTACCAACATGAAGAGGTTCCCCATCCCTGCACTAGCTTCATGTGTTATTGTGTTTTCCTGATTGTAACATTCCTATATTTACAGAAAGGCACATTTCTTCCCCTGTTTGTTCACAAGAAAGACATTTCCAGCAATTCCGAATTTATTGCATATCAAATACATTTCTAGAGAATCTGAAAATCAAAAAAAAGCTGCAGATGCTGGAAACCTTAAAAAAAATACTGAAACCAGTCATCAGATCAAGCTGCATTTGCGAAAATAAGTACAGAGTTAATACAGAGTTAATGCTCCAACCCAAAACATCACCTGTTCATTCCCTCCACGGATGCTGCCTGACCTGCTGTGTTCCTCCAGCATTTTGTATTTTGCTCAAGATTACAACATTGTGTATTCCATGGGTTTCTACAGTGTTAATGTTTCAGGTGTGCGAACCTTCATTAAAATGGTGATGTGTCGGGATATTGATCAATTGGAAATGAGCTCAGTCCATACCAAAGCTATGCTATGAAAACATTAATCCAAGAAAGACCCACAAAAAATTATGCAAGGGCTCAATTATGGATAAACGGACATTCTGAATTCTGACTTTGCTCTAATTCTTCCACATATTTCATTAATTTTTTTAAGATCATAAAAATGTTTGTGTTTTTCATTAATGAAAGGAGAAAGTGTAAATTTCAATGTTTAATTATGAGTAGTATTAGAGCAAATTTCCTCCAGTTGCTCCAGCATTTTGTGTCTATCTTCGGTTTAAAACAACATCTGCAGTTCCTTCCTACAGCATTGTGGTAAACCTCCTCTGCACTCGCTCTAAAGACCACATTTTTCCTGTAATGGGGCAACAAGAACTGCATGCAATTCTCTAAATGCAGCAACCAAAGCCCTGGGGTGGGGAGATTGCAACCTTCACGTGGTCCGCCCTGTTTCGACAAATGAAATCAACCCGGTGTGCACAATCAAGTAAGATCAAATAGAACAAGTTGTCCTACCACTTTAGGCTGTGCACGCCATACGCACGAAGAAGAAGACCAAAGCCCTATAGAGCTGCATCATGATTTCCAGACTCTTCCATTCAATGCCCTTAGCAATGAAGGCAAGCATACTATATGCATTCTTTGCCACATTATCTATTTGTGCAGCCACCTTTAGTGAACAATGAACTTGGCCCCTCTGCACATGAATGTTATTAAAGGTTTTGCCTTTAACTGTACTCTGTCTCCTTACATTCAACCCCCCAAAGTGCAAAACCTCATACTTGCTCGGGTTAAACACCATGTGCCCATTCCTGCTGCTGATCTACATCCTGCACCATTCCTCACTGTCTGCAACTCCTCCAATTTTGGTGTAATCAGCAAACCTAATCATCAATGCACCTACATTTATGAATATTGATTTCTCTAACTTCAGGTAGCCCCAGCATTCCCTCTCTCTCTATCCCTCCCCCACCCAAGTCGCACCAGCTTCTTGTTTTCACCCATCAAACAGCTAACAATGACCTGTTTCCTTTATCATTGTTACTTTATTGCATATCTTTCCTTAATTGTTCTTTATGCCTCGACATCACCATCTATGTCTCTTGTTTCCCTTGTCCCTAACCAGTCTGAAGAAGGGTCTCGACCCGAAATGTCACACGTCCCTTCTCTCCGGAAATACTGCCTGTCCCGCAGTGTGACTCCAGCTTTTTGTGTCTATCTTTGGTTTAAACCAGCATCTGCAGTTCCTTCCTATACATCTACATTTACATTCAGGTCTTTTATATATATATCACAAACAACAGAGGTCCCTGCACAGATTCCTGTAGAACTCCACTGGTCACAGGCCCCCAGCCACAATATCTGCCCACCACCACAACCAGACTAGAAATGTTAAACTTATCCAATGCTTTTCTGAAGAAGAATCTCGACCTGAAACGTCACCCATTCCGTCTCTCCAGATATGCTGCCTCACCCGCTAAGTTTCTCCAGCAGTTTTTGTTGACCTTCGATTTTTCCATCATCTGCAGTTCTTGCTTATACAATGCTTTTGTGATGTATGCACGACATTTTGTTTTGCTTTACGAGAAACCTTAAAACAGTTGCATCCATAACCAATTAAAATTTTAATTAAATGGTATGATACAATGTAATGCTCTATAAAGTAGTGTGATCTGGTTGGTTTAAATCCCATCTTGATAATCACATTATGACTGCAGCTAAAATTAGATGCTTTTGCTAATTTTTGACATGTAACAAATGGCCTAACTACATTTCACCGATTAGCTTTCCTACTGAACACAAAGAGGCCACAGACACAGCATACCTAAAGAATAATTCTCCTTTGAGCAATGTACCATCTCCCTTAGGGTTTGCGCTCAAAATAATCAAAATTATTTTTATTCGTCTTTTCAGAATGGTAATTAATTAACAGAGTTGAAAGGAAATTGAAAGAACAGCAATATTAAACCTGCATTGCAGTCTAATGTTGTGAAATAATTTATTTAGGGCCACATGTTTACACTTTAGTTAGATAATCATTACAATCTAATTACCATTCAGTAAACGTATTTGTACTCTTAACCTCTTGTTTATAAATGTAGGTAAAACTTTGTGCACTCCTGGCTTTTCAATGTACAGTGGCTTGCAAAAGTATTCATACCCCTTGAACCTTTCTACATTTTGTCAGGTTACAACCACAAACATACATGTATTTTATTGGGATTTTATGTGATAGACCAACACAAAGTGTCGCATAATTGTGAAGTGGAAGGAAAATGATACATGGTTTCCAAATTTTTTTACAAATAAAAAAACTGAAAAGTGTGGTGTGCAAAAGTATTCAGCCCCCTTTACTCTGATACACCTAAATAAAATCCAGTGCAACCAATTGCCTTCAGAAGTCACCTAATTAGTAAATAAGGTCCACTTGTGTGTAATCTAATCTCAGTATCAATACAGCTGTTCTGTGAAGGCCTCAGAGGTTTGTTAGAGAACATTAGTGAACAAACAGCATAATGAAGCCCAAGGAACACACCAGACAGGTCAGGGATAAAGTTGTGGAGAAGTTCAAAGCAGGGTTAGGTTATAAAAAAATATCCCAAGCTTTGAACATCTCACGGAGCACTGTTCAATCCATCATCCGAAAATGGAAAGAGTATGGCACAACTGCAAACCTATCAAGACATGGCCGTCCACCTAAACTGACAGGCCGGGCAAGGAGAGCATTGATCAGAGAAGCAGCCAAGAGGCCCATGGTAACTCTGGAGGAGCTGCAGAGATTCACAACTCAGGTGAGAGAATCTGTCCACAGGACAACTATTAGTCGTGCACTCCACAAATCGGGCCTTTATGGAAGAGTGGCAAGAAGAAAGCCATTGTTGAAACAAAGCCATAAGAAGTCCCTTTTGCAGTTTGTCACAAGCCATGTGGGGGACACAGCAAACATGTGGAGGAAGGTGCTCTGGTCTGATGAGACCAAAATTGAAGTTTTTGGCCTAAATGCAAAATGCTATGTGTGGTGGAAATCTAACACTGCACATCACCCTGAACACACCATCCCCACTGTGAAACATGGTGGTGGCAGCATCATGCTGTGGGGATGCTTTTCTTCAGCAGGGACAGGGAAGCTGGTCAGATTTGATGGGAAGATGGATGGAGTCAAATACAGGGCAATCTTGGAAGAAAACATGTTAGAGTCTGCAAAAGACTTGAGACTGGGGCGGAGGTTCACCTTCCTGCAGGACAACGACCCTAAACATACAGACAGAGCTACAATGGAATGGTTTATATCAAAGCATATTCATGTGTTAGAATGGCCCAGTCAAAGTCCAGACCTAAATCTAATTGAGAATCTCTGTCAAGACTTGAAAATTGCTGTTCACAGACGCTCTCCTTCCAATCTGACTGAGCTTGAGCTATTTTGCAAAAAAGAATGGGAAAAAATTTCAGTCTCTAGCTGTGCAAAGCTGGTAGAAACATACCCCAAAAGACTTGCAGCTGTAATTGCAGCGAAAGGTGGTTCTACAAAGTATTGACTCAGGGGGGCTGAATACTTTTGCACGCCCCACTTTTCAGTTTTTTTATTTGTAATAAAATTTGGAAACCATGTATCATTTTCCTTCCACTTCACAATTATGCACCACTTTGTATTGATCCATCACATAAAATCCCAATAAAATACATTTACGTTTGTGGTTGTAACGTGACAAAATGTGGAAAAGTTCAAGCGGTATGAATAATTTTGCAAGCCACTGTAAATATTATATTTTGGAGTACTGTGAATTACTAATGTATTTCACTGAGAGGAAGCAAGTGTTTACCATTTGCATGTCACAAACTCCAATGGGATTCTTAGATTGATGTGATAGATGCCTAATTATTGCACCAGTTCCTCGAGATCCAGTGTTAAGCACACAAGGTCAAATTGGCAGCACGCATATGCTTTAAAACAGACAATAACAACTTGGCTAGCATGTTTTACTGTTCTGCCAATTTTTACTTGAATAGACCAATAAAACCAAAAACCATAAAAGATGTAAAAGAGGCTCTCAATTCACAGAGCATGAAAGCTATGCCATTACTTTTCAATCTGTCATATCCACCTCTATCTCAATATTCTCCAGCCTAAAATAAGTATTTTAGAATGTGCAGTAACACATCGATTGGAACATGTCACAGAGGTCACTTTATATCTTTCCTAGCGTTGGTGTCATCTCAGCTGAGTTTGTCGAGAAGATGGGCTGTAACTCTATAACCATTATGCTGAGTCACAAAAAACTGGAGCAACTCAGCTGGCCAGACAGCATCTCTGGATGAAAGGAATAGGTGACGTTTCGGGTCGAGATCTTTCTTCGGACCTTCTTCAGTCAGAGGTGCTCTCTGACCCGCTGAGTTATTCCAGCTTTTTGTGTCGATCTTTGGTTTAAACCAGCAACTGCAGTTCCTTCCAACACATGCTGAGGTCCAGTCTTATGGGATGGCTTCCTGCTGGGAGATCAATTTTATTGAACAGCCCTTAAAGTTATACACATCAGGAATCTCACATGCAGAGAACTATATCATAGCTGCAGTTTCCACGCATAAGAATTGTTTAAATACATTTCCTCATCTTGCATGGAATGACAGCCCAACCAAAAAGCATGCGTTGAGGATTCAGAAGAATCTCCATCCCCCTCACCATTAGCTGTTGGCTAATTTAGTGGATGTAATATGAAAATTCTTGTGAGTAATACACTTCCGAGATACGCTGACATGCATGACTCCCAAACTGGGAATGCCATTGTGTTAACTGATTTCTCTGGAATTGAGTGGAAGGGTCTTTAACAGGACCTCTCTCAGCCATGAAAGAATGCTGAGAATGTCAAATGCATTGTCAGAAATGTCAGAAAAGACCAAGGAATTGGGTCGGGTTTCTGAAATGGTGAAAGGAATGGTCAGATGTAGAAACAAACACAAGTCTGCCAGAAACCAAGGAAGCAGTAGCAACACTAGTTCTACAGGTGAATAGGCCTTTGGCTTCCCATGTCACTAATAGGAGAACAGAAGGAGCACATATGCTTTATTACAGGTGTGCACTTAACTCCATGTAAAACAAGTAGAAACATAGAAAATAGGTGCAGGAGGAGGCCATTCGGCCCTTCGAGCCAGCACTGTCATTCATTGTGATCCTAGCTGATCGACCCCAATCAATAACCCGTGCCTGCCTTCTTCCCATATCCCTTGATTCCACTAGCCCCTAGAGCTCTATCTAACTCTATAGTAGAAATACTTATTAACTATTTTTTGTTCTTTAGTGATATTGGATCTGCAAAATATTTTCCTTGAGCTTTAAACATACAGTAACTGTGGTTAAATGTACATCATAAAGAGCCTGTCCCATTTAGGCGATTTTTTCGGCGAGAGCTGAAAAATAGGCTGTCAACACATGGTCGCGGGGTGACACCGTATTGTTGTGAGTTGTCTCCTCAAGTATCATGACTTATTTCTTATTGCCGCTGGATTTTGAAATGTTCAAAACCTCTCGACGACAATGGGCTTGACGTTGCCTGTCTTCTCCTGTCGTAGGTGCTGTCGTAGGTTGTCGCCAGGATGACACCAGGAGATGTTGGTTGCCGCCGGGTCATGACCTCGGTGAATTCCATTGGCGACAACCCACGTCATCCTACGTCAACCGGCGACAGTTCCGGCGTCAAGAGAAGTCTTCAGTTGTCTTCATTTGTCGCCGACAGGGTTATAGCTTGTCGTAGCTTGTCGCTGGTGGAGGTAGGTTGACTTTGGGTGTCGTAGGTTGTCGTAGGTGTGGACGTCCCGAGTCGCGAGGAATTGTGTCGCCGGTTGTCGTAGTTTGACGTCGACTAGGTGGTAGCTTGTTGTAGATATTGTCGAAGGATGGGTGCATTACCAGCGTCAAGCCACGACAGTGACTGTCGCCACAGTCGCCAAAAAAATCGCCTATGTGGGACAGGCCCTTGATATGTAACCGATTGTTAAGTTTCAATGTAGATTCAGTAAAGACTGTTCGATCCGATATGATATGATACGATAGAGCTTTATTTATCCCAGGAGGGAGAATGATCTGCCAACTGTCAGAAAAACACAAAATACATGAAATTATTTTGATCAACTTTCTTTCATGTTCCATGTTAAACTGAGTTTAACAATAAACACCATGCTTGTTATTAGCAACTTATGGAAAGTCTGCCACCTACAGCCACCATTGCAATGATGTTCAACTATTCAAACGGGAATCAGATTTAGTTCTGGCTCAAAAACAAATCGAGGAACGTTGGTATTTTAACACAATTGCAAATCGTGGACAAAATCGAGCTGAGCTAAAGCAAGCCTGTTTACAAACTATGTTTACAATCCTGAATGAAGGTTTTATATTTTAGAACAGTCATCTTAGCAGAGGCCATGAACTTCCATCTTATTTGCCGTGAAGATGCTATAATAATTGATGTCAGCAAATGAATCGCTGAGTTATTGCCAGTGTCATCAGTGGACTATTAATGTTACTGCTTGGTGATATTAATGTAGCTATATTGCCTATAACCTATTCCATTTGCACTGAGCACACTGAGACAACGAAATGCTTCATCTAAGTTTGGCCCATATCCTGCTAAACCCTTCCTATTCATGTACCTGTCCATGTTTCGTTTAGAAACATAGAAACATAGAAATTAGGTGCAGGAGTAGGCCATTCGGCCCTTCGAGCCTGCACCGCCATTCAATATGATCATGGCTGATCATCCAACTCAGTATCCCGTACCTGCCTTCTCTCCATACCCTCTTATCCCCTTAGCCACAAGGGCCACATCTAACTCCCTCTTAAATATAGCCAATGAACTGGCCTCAACTACCCTCTGTGGCAGAGAGTTCCAGAGACCCACCACTCTCTGTGTGAAAAAAGTCCTTCTCATCTCGGTCCTAAAGGATTTCCCCCTTATCCTTAAGCTGTGACTCCTTGTCCTGGACCTCCCCAACTTCGGGAACAATCTTCCTGCATCTAGCCTGTCCAACCCCTTAAGAATTTTGTAAGTTTCTATAAGATGCCCTCTCAATCTCCTAAATTCTAGAGAGTATAAACCGAGTCTATCCAGTCTTTGTTCCTAAGACAGTCCTGACATCCCAGGAATCAGTCTGGTGAACCTTCGCTGCGCTCCCTCTATGGCAATAATGTACTTCCTCAGATTTGGAGACCAGAACTGTACGCAATACTCCAGGTGTGTTCTCACCAAGACCCTATACAACTGAAGTAGAACCTCCCTGCTTCTATACTCGAATCCTTTTGATATGAAAGCTAACATACCATTCGCTTTCTTCACTGCCTGCTGCACCTGCATGCCTACTTTCAATGACTGGTGTACCATGACACCCAGGTCGCGCTGCATCTCCCCTTTTCCTAATCGGCCTCCATTTAGATAATAGTCTGTTTTCCTATTTTTGCCACCAAAGTGGATAACCTCACATTTATCCACATTATACTGCATCTGCCAAACATTTGCCCACTCACCCATCCTATCCAAGTCACCTTGCAGTCTCCTAGCATCCTCCTCACAGCTAACACTACCCCCCAGCTTAGTGTCATCCGCAAACTTGGAGATATTGCCTTCAATTCCGGTCATAAGGCCATAAGTGATAGGAGCAGAATTAGGCCATTCGGCCCATCAAGTCTGCTCTGCCATTCAATCCTGGCTGATCTATCTCTCTCCTAACTCCATTCTCATGCCTTCTCCCCATAACCCCTGACACCCTGTTATAACACTTACCTCAACTACCTCCTCTGGCTGTTCGTTCCATATACCCACCACCATTGAGTGAAAAGGTTGCTCCTCATGTTCCTATTAAATCTTTCCCTCCTCATCTTAAGTCAATATCCTCTGGTTTTTAATCCCCCTACCCTTGGTAAAAGACTACTCTGTGCATTCACTCTATATATTCCACTCATGATTTAATACGCCTCTATCCTCTACAGGACTGACGGTGGGCTCTTCAACCTTAATAGGTTGAAGGCCAAGAGCAAAGTCAGTAACACCGCCATCATGGAGCTTCAGTACGCGGACAACTGCGCCATTGCAGCCCACTCCACAGAAGATCTCCAGGGCATCCTGAATGCCTTTGCCAAGGCATACAGAACCATGGGTCTTAAATATCAAGAAGACCCATGTCCTACATCAACCTCCACCCAACCAGCCATCTACCCAGCCCACTATAAAAGTGGACGGCACCACTCTTGAAAACGTTGACCACTTCCCCTACCTTGGCAGCATTCTTTCCTCAAAAGCTGACATCGAATCTGAGGTCAACCATCGCATGAGTTGTGCCAGCGGAGCCTACGCCAGACTCAGGAAAAGAGTCTTTGAAGACCGAGACCAAAAGGCTCAAACAAAACTGCTGGTCCGTTGTCCTCCCCACCCTGTTGTATGGAGCCGAGTCATGGACCACCTACAGCAGGCACCTGAGAGCCCTGGAACAATCCCATCAAAGATCCTTACGAAAGATTCTGAGGATCAGCTGGGAGGACAAGCGCACCAACATGACCAGTATCACCACCATATAAACCTGAAATGGAGGACTCGAGGATGGGAGGTGAGTGTGGGAAGGAGAGGAAAGGAGCAAGGTGACATGATCTTCTGGTTACTAACTATTTTAACTCCTTTTCCCATTACCACACTGACCTACCTGTTCTGGGCCTCCTCCATTGCCAGAATGAGGCAACAAGCAAATTGGAGGAACAGCCCCTCATAGTGAACTTGGTATCTTATATATGAACAGCCCAAAATGTCACCTACAGTATCTATGTTCTCCAAGCGATGCTGCTTGACCTGCTGAGTTACTCCATTTGTACACCAGCATCTGCCATTCCCTGTATCACCTCCATTCACTTTTCGCTCTAATACATTAAAATCAAATTCAGAAAATCCTGAATATAGAACTATTTATGAAACATGACTATTACAGCTGCACAATCCATTACGTTTACTTCTACAATAGTTATACTGGAATTACACACTAATTTTATTGGTTTCTTAAATTTCAAAAGTTGTTTCTACAAATCAGAATTAAAGTGACCAAATAAGCCATTGAAATAACTGAGGATAAATATTATATGTTTTAATTGGAAGAAAGTGAATATAAATACATTTTAATTTGCTCACTGCCACTGTACAGTTTTCTCTTGTATTTAAAAGTTCATAGAAAACATTTATACTTCCTTTGAAGAAAACGAACTAATGCTTTCTTCACTCTAAATGTTTTCATTTATTCCCTCTGAAAACCTCTCTGGCATCTAATGCAATTGCAATTAAACCACTTTCCAAGGCATAGTTTAGGAGCAAGGAGGTCCTACTGCAGTTGTCCAGGGCCCTGGTGAGACCGCACCTGGAGTATTGTGTGCAGTTTTGGTCCCCTCATCTGAGGAAGGACATTGTTGCTATTCAGGGAGTGCAGCGTAGGTTCACCAGCTTAATTCCTGGGATGGCAGGACTGACATATGATGAAAGAATGGGTCGACTGGGCTTATAGTCACTGGAATTTAGAAGGATGAGAGGGGATCTTATAGAAACATATAACATTCTTAGAGGATTGGACAGGCTAGATGCCAGAAAAACGTTCCCGATGTTAGTGGAGTCCAGAACCAAGGGTCACAGTTTAAGAATAAGGGCTAGGCCATTTAGGACTGAGATAAGGAAAAACCCAGAGAGTTGTGAATCTGTGGAATTCTCTGCCAGTGGAGGCCAATTCATTGGATGTTTTCAAGAGAGAATTATATTTAGCTCTTAGGGCTAAGGGAATCAAGGGATATGGGGATAAAGCCGGAATGGGGTACTGATTGTGGATGATCAGCCATGATTATATTGAATGGCGGTGTTGGCTCAAAGGACCGAATAGCCTACGCCTGCACCTATTTTCTGTTTCTATGTTGAAAAAAATTGCTCCAATCCATTATGCCATATTTATTGCCAGCATTTTTATTTTTATTACAATTTTCTTAAAGGTGCCTTTATTGTCTCCCGATTCCAGCAAAGGCTGGTTGCTTTAATTTTCCATCCCATTTAACAATTTAATGGATATGCCTAATACAGCTACCAGCCCACGAGAGGCCAGATAGTACGATGCACAAAGCAAATGATTTAAATCATCTGAATTTGGAAAATGCCTTGAATGAGCAGCTATTGTGTTATAAATAAGTTATAGCACACCTCTATTTCATTTTCATACAATCTTCAATGTTAAAAGTGATAAACATCCTCGCTCGGGTTAGGTGAAAGTAAACAGATTGCATTGATGGCTGCAATCTTCGCCAACCACAACTTAGTCGTTGATCATATGAAGATATCCAATGCTTTCACAATCCAAGGAAAACCTGGACAACCTCAGCCACTCAAGGACGAGCTAGAGAAAATGTGACACCAGTACAACCTGTGAAACAGGCTGCCATGTCAGCCTATTGCCCATATATTGAACTCATGCTCTGAGAGATCAATTTCTTGCATTACGGCCGTTCACACTGCCTCACCTCAGTGGGTTGAGGACCTTGATATTGAGTCTTGACTGTATCTCCCACCAGAGTGGCAATTAACACTTTCTAAAGATAATTATCTTTAAGTTAGCAAAAGATAACACAACCCAAAATTTGGCCGACTTACAAATGTGGCATCTTCCTACCCCCAGTCCATTTCTGCATGCACTGAAAACTCAGCTCAACATGCTGACAGAGATGTATTTGTATTCAGATTACTGGAACTGGTCTGATGGAATACTGTCATCTGTTATGGTCTTGTGCACTATTACCTAAATTAGATTAAGAATGATAAATAGTAACAAAAGTTCACGTTATTGTATTGTCTCAGACCTGTTTACGTGGCTGGAAGGCAGTGAAGTCTGCACTAATTTACATCAAATTAACCGGAATCAAGGGATATGGAGAGAAGGCAGGAACGCGGTACTGATTGGGGATGATCAACCATGATCACATTGATTGGTGGTGCTGGCTCGAAGGGCCGAATGGCCTATCCCTGCACCTATTGTCTATTGTCTATTGTCTATTGTCTCCAGTGCAACATCCTATGATGGACCTTCACCCACTGATGTTCTCAGTTGGAGACCCTAATCCCATCTATTTTCTCAGTTGCTAGTCACGGCATCCTGCATACTTAGTTGGGATACAGGTAATAGCTGTTTATTAAGAGTCATAGAATTTTCATTGATAACTGGTAAATGTATAATATATTTGGATGGAGAAAATCTCGACTGATACTAATGAAACCAAGCAATGAAAGTTGAGCACAGGTGCATATATTGATCTTATGCATTTAGCGTTTGCAATTTAAAAAAAAGAGTTTCTAACCAATATTATCTTAATACACAGAGATATAAATTCATCCTCATTTTTTACAAACTAAATTCACAATGTATAGCAGCATATGCCTAAAGAACTCTGATTCTAACATTTAATTGACCAATTAAGTCAATTGGTAATGTGTTCAAGGCATGTTACAGTTATTAATATATTTTCTATTTTGTTACAGGAAATTGAGTACTAAATAATTACATAAGTCAGTGCTTATCTTCCATGTTATATGACAACCAACTTAAATTGATGTACACCTGGTGAAATCAATTCTCCTCTGGGTTATCTGACACTCAATGACAATTCCCTCGTTTTCATTTTATTCTACAGGAAGACAGTTTTTCTTCAAGATTACATTTTGAATGTTTTTTTCCCCCAGTATTATATTTTCAGAGATTTAAAACAATACTACGCAAATTTTGTTTTTCATTCATTTGGAAGATTGTGGTCTGCCAGACCAACTTTGGCCTCACCTAAATAGTTGGGTCATCTGATCCATTTCCAGGTCTATTTGTCCATTCTGTCGGCTATTTCCAGGGCTTATAATCATCCCATTTCATTTTGAACTCCGGATTTACCCGTTACTCCAGCAAACTCTAAAGACGAAAACAATCACATCCCCGGATTGAACCAAAGAACCGGAGCACCCAGTGAGATGTGCATTGACAAAAAAAAATGATGGTTACAAAATGAAAACACTATACAGACATGAGTTAAATATTGGTAAAGTAGGAACAGGAAGTGTCAGTGTCATTGTGTGCAAATGTTAGCAAGTAATAAGTTTCCAAATGTTGTTCTTTTCTGCAACTCTACTGTGATTTTTATTTTGAGACTCAATCTTTATTTATAGATTAAACCAAGTATATTTTATTTAAGTGGCAAAGCAAGATAACATTGGGACAATGTTGATATTGCAGTGCAGAGTCAAATGATTACAGTTACAAGAAAAAACTGTCATAATAGTTCCTAATACTTTGAAGTAGATACTGTAAGTAATGGAATTAATCTACAAACATGTGTATCTTCATTTGGTGTTGAAGTCCAAGTTGGACAATTGATGTATCATGCAGACTTAGCCAGCAGTGATGAACGAGCCGTTACATGAAAAGTTGAGCTGTACTTTATCAACAAAGAGGTTAAGTTGGCAAATATGTGAGAAACTTTCTCCAGCATTTCTAAAAAAAACCAATACATTTTGGAAAAAATAATGATGCAAATATATCTTCAATGCCAATTTGGCAATTAAGTTCATAACCTCATTAAATGTGTTTACTTTTCCTTTCTCCATCTTATTATTGGAGTATACATGACCAGCAAACTAGTGCTCTTGGATGGAATTTAAACAAATTAATTTGGTAATTTATGAAATATTTTGTGTAATTAGCAATTACTCTGTGCTGTTCAATTGCAATAATGGTCCTTAAAGCTAAGAGGCAAAACATTCTAAAACATGAAAAAGGTACTTATACCTTTATGCAGAAATAAATATTTGCTGCACACAGTAGTTAGTGCTGGAGTTTATAATTGAATAGCTGGATATTTCTCAAAGATATCTGGAATGTGACAGGGAGGCCCATCCATCCATCCATCAATAATGCTGAAACTATCCCACATGAGTTTTACAGTCCATTTACATTGAACAGTACAATCCGACAGGATACAACAAAATATTCCCTTACTTGGATGAGCACAATTCCAACAACACTCAAGAAACCCAACCCCATCCTGGACGTAAAATGACCTTTTTGACGGAAACTCCATCTACCTCTGCATACATGCATTCCCTCTGTGGCTGCAGAATGGATTGTCCACAAAATTCATAGTTTCATTCAAACCCCTTTTGCCAAGAAGAACAAGGACTGGAGATATACTTGTACCAGCTGCAAAAGCCTTCTTTAGAAATGGAAAGTGCTTTAGCAGCAGTGTCAGCAGATAAACTGGAGTCAGCTCATTACATTCAACATACTAGGACTCTGAAGGTCATACTTTGCATGAACTTTCCTGTGTAAACTGGCTGAGAGAGGTTAGAAACACTTTTCAATTATGCACTTCAATACCATCTGCCAACTAAAACATATCTCAATTGTTGCATCTAAATGTTTGAATAATTTTACATCTATGTCCATGGTGGTATGATTTATACTATGTTCTTTGGCCCAGCCTTTTTCATGTGTTGCCTCTTTGAGTGATTCTGAATGAATACCATAACTTGCTGTTGGCACCTAGCACCGTGTGTGTTATCGTCCATGTGCTGACAGCTCAATTTATTGCAAGTTGTCGGAATGAATACAAATCTCCTTGTTCTTCGTCGATCTTTCTTCAATAAATTAAAAAACCATAATGGCTAAAAGTAATTGTTGTAACCATACAGCAGCCATGAAGAGCAAAGCTATATAAGAATCACCACTTCACACTCAATCACCCACGTCCTCTGTGCTGCACAACATAACTTATCCAATATCAACAATAAAAATAGAGGAGGTGGAGAGGCTTTTCAGAGGACAAAAGAGCCGGAAATCTCGAGGACCTGACAATGTTTCCCCTTTTACTCTTAAGCTCTGTGCCAAACAGCTGGCACCGGTCTATACAGACATTTTTAACCAGTCCCTGCAAACATGTACTGTCCCTGCCTGCTTCAAAGTCTCCACTATTGTCCCTGTACCCCTTTAAAAAGGCAAGGATTACTTGTCTTAATGACTACAGGCTTGTCGCACTGACCTCTGTAGTCATGAAGACACTTGAAAGGCTTGAGCTGGCCAAGCTTAAAAATATTACTAACTCCCTGCTGGACTCTCTGCAGTTTGCATATCGGGCCAATAGATCTGTGGATGATGCAGTCAACTTGGGCCTGCACTTCATCCTACAGCACCTAGACCGCCAGGGGACCTATGCGAGGATCCCGTTTGTTGATTTTAACTGTATTGAACACGATTGTGCCAGAGCTACTACAATCAAAACTTTCCAAGTTGACTGTACCTGAACCCCTCTATCAGTGGATCACCAACTTCCTGACAGACAGGAAGCAGCATGTGAGGCTGGGAAAGCACATCTCGGACCCGAAAACACTCAGCATAGGAGCACCGCAAGGCTGCGTACTCTCTCCTCCCCTCTACTCTCTCTACACCAACGACTGCACCTCCACAGACACCTCTGTCAAGCTTCTCAAGTTTGCGAACGACACAACCCTGATTGGACTGATCCAGGATGGGGAAGAATCTGCCTACAGACAGGAAGTGTCACAGCTGGCGTCCTGGTGCCATAGCAACAACCTGGAGCTCAATGCGCTTAAGACAGTGGAATTAATTGTAGACTTTAGGAGAGCTCCCCTTCCCCTCACCCCACTCACCATCAACAACACCACAGTCACATCAGTGAAGTCTTTCAAGTTCCTGGGAAACATCATCTCCGAGGACCTTAAGTGGGCGGCTACCATCGACTCCACTGTCAAAAATGCACAACAGAGCATGTACTCCCTGCGGCAGCTGAGGAAGCACAATCTGCCACAGGCAATGATGGTCCAATTCTACACGGCCATCGTAGAGTCTGACCTCACTTTCTCCATCATGGTCTGGTTTGGCTCAGCCACCAAGCACGACACCTGGAGGCTGCAGCGAATCGTCCGATCAGCAGAGAAGGTTATTGGCTGCAACCTTCCCTCCATTAATGAACTGTACACTGCAAGGGCCAAGAAGCGAGCGGGCAAGATCATCTCTGACCCCTCTCACCCTGGCCACAAACTCTTTAAATAACTTCCCTCTGGAAGACGACTCCGGATTGTCAAAGCTGCCACAGCCAGACATAGTTTTTATCCACGAGTAGTTGCTCTACTCAACAGCCAAGAATCTGTAGCCTCCCTTTGATCTGGTATTTTGTTGGTTCACATGCGTGATCAATGGTGTTTTATCATTAATGTTTTATTATTATTAATGTTTAGAGTTTTCTGAGTCATTCGTAACTGTCACTGTACATCATGTTGTTACTTGTGAGCAAAGCACCAAGGCAAATTCCTTGTATGTGAATACTTGGCCAATAAACCTACTTACTTACTTACTGGATGCCATGAATCAGCAATGCATTCATTATAACCTTAAGTCTCTGATCTCATTCGATTATCTATCAGTGAACCAGATCATGAAACGTTTATTCCTTCTCTCAGTTTGAATGATAACCATGCTATTTCCATCATCCTTCTTCCAGAGATAGACAAGTTCCAGTCCATCTGACAATGCCCACACATCAGAATGCACATTGTCATTCTAACCCTGCTCTCCTTTCCAAATAACAACTCACGGCCATTTTGCAAAAAATGGTGTGAGAGACACACAGAATGGAAGCCATAGGAGATGAGATTAATTAATCCACACAAAATGATCAGGATGAGCTGGGGACAAATGCAGAGAAAGTTTTGCTAATGAGAGGATCAAAAATAGACCCCCCCCCCCCCCCCAAAAGCTTACGAAAATAAAAATTGCAGCACTTGTTTTTGAACATCAAATGTGCATGTTTTAGTTAGTGAGGACAACAAACGGCAGGTTTGCCTGAAGAATGTATGAACAATGTTTATGATATCCTGAGGACTGTCTGCAGAAGGGTACCAATCTGAAACATCACCTATTGAGTCAGTCTGAAGAAGGGTTCCAACCCGTAATATTGGAGGTGGTCTTGGAGGGGAGGATGCTCCTTAAACTGCGGAGAATCTTGGATAATACAGCTCACCCCCTCCATGACACACTGGCCAACCTTGAGGAGTACCTTCAGCAATAGATTGGTTCCACCAAAATGCAGGACAGAACGCCACAGGAGATCTTTTTTTTCCTGTGGTTATCAAACTGTACTACCTCTTCTGTCATGGAGTAGACTGTCTCCCTCCCCCCCACCCCCCCCCCCCCCCAACTCCACCCCACTCCCCAACCTTTGCACATCCCCAATCCTTTCCACTCATTTCTTTAATGTCTTGTTTCATGTATCTTGTGTTTGATGACTGTTGGCAGATCAATTTCCCACCTGGGATAAATAAAGTTCTATTATATTGTATCGTATCATATTGTGTTATCTGTACATTCCCTCCATGGATGCTGCCGGATCACCGAGTTCCTTCAGCACTTTGTACTTTGCTTTAGGGTAGGGTAGCAAAGTGGCAGTGAAATCTACATCAGAACATCTACAAGAATGTTTTCTGCAGTGGAATTTGAAATTGAAGGCAATTTGGAGACCGTCCATAAAGGTGATATTTTTGATTCTTACATTATGAACTGCTCAAATTGGAGATACTTGTTCCTTCCAATTATTATATTTAAGCTGAAATTCAATTAATTACAACCCTACATGCATTAATCACATTGGTGTCACTGAATCTACTTTTCTTCAGTTAGACCGCAATGCCAAAGGAATCTGTATGAAAACTGGCTTGCTCCGATAAACACCACATCTGTTATTTAGTATTGGCAGACATGCACAGCTTGATTAGTTAATGTTAATGGTTTTTCCGATAAAAGTTAACAATTAATCATTGCATGAAATTAAAGAACAGTTGTGACCTTTGCCGCCCACTCAACATTTTGATGGAAATAGGCGATGACAATTTGCAAAGTTTGATGACCTTCTTCGTAAAACTTTGCCTCTTCAATAGGTGGCGATTGAAGTTAAGATTGTGTGACCATTTGACTCCCGTTGCCTATCAGCCTCCGTCTCCTCCTTTCTCAGTGTTTTTGGTATAGAACTAGCTGGACAAATTCTCAGTGTTTTTGGTATAGAACTAGCTACAATTAGTGTTCTGCAGCAAAGGACACAAAGAATGGTGGATAAGTGGTATTGACCACAAAACAGAATCACTACCATTTTCTGAGAATCTTGATAATCCAGCTGTCAACTCTGAAACTCTTTTTTTTATTTTTAATATAGCAGCATATTGTTTCTAACTATATTGTTTATGCACTATTTTCACTGAGGAAAATTTGGGGCAACAAAATATCTGATGTCTCATAATGATTACCAGTTCGTATTTAAACCCTCCTGCTCCTTTTGGGCAGCTGCTGCTGGGCCTTCAGACTTGATCTGAGTGGCGCTGTGGAGCAACTTGTAGAGCTGTTGTGCAAAAGTGCCAGCGACCCAGGTTCGATCATGACCGTGCTGTCTGTGCGGAGTTTGCACGATCTCCCTGTGATCACGTGGGTTTCCTCTGGGTGTTCCTGTTTCCTCCCACATGCTGTTTTGTTGGTTGATTGGCCTCGATAAATTGCCCTTTGTGTTTGAGGAGTTGATGAGAAAGCGAGATAACATGGAACATGTATGAATGGGTGATCGATGGTCGGCATGAACCCGATGGGCCGAAGGACCTGTTTCCATGCTGCATCGCTCTGAACTTCACATGCTAAAGTGATCAGGGGTCTGGTATAATGGATAGTCTTTCACAAACTTTCTCGCTCAGACATTGAACAAGACTTGGGGGGAAAAAAATCTAAGGTGATGTTACTGAGGCCTCTGCAGTAAGCTTTATGTGACCCATTTACAATTGTGTTAAGGTCGTTTTGTATGCTTACACCGTACAATATGTTGATGAAGGCAATGTGATATGTGTCAACTCTTGGCATCAAACACAGCATGAAGCTGTCACTTTGTGACAGAATGGACACAAAATAAAGCTCTGTCAACTTTACTCCAAAACTTGGATCTTTTGCAGTATATTCCCCCATTGAACGTTTACAAATTTCCCTTGTTCCAGCGATAATCCAGCTTGGGTTGGCTAGAGTTAGATATAGGTCTTAGGGCTAACGGAATGAGTTAGATATAGCTCTTAGGACTAACGGAAAGAGTTAAATACTGCTCTTAGAGCTGGGAATGAGTTAGATATAGCTCTTAGGGCTAATAGAAAAAAGAGTTGGCCTGTCCCACGATGCAAGTTCACCCAAGAGCTCTTCCGAGTTTAAAAAAAAATCAAACTCATGGTACTTCATCGTGAGTATTTTTTTACTCTTGGAAATTTTTCACACTGTTGAAAAAACTTCACGAGTTTCCGCGTTTCCCGAGTACCTGCCGTTACCATTATGAGCCGCTACGAGACATCCACGAGCTCTGACGTACCCGCTACGTAAATTCTACGTACTTACCACAAGTTTGATTTTTTTTTAAACTTGGGAGACAGTGAAAAATCGTATTGGCATGGTTGGAAAAGAAAGGCTTAAAACTACTAGCAAATTAACAAAATTGAAAGAGGATGAAGTGCCGAGTTTACAGATTTTATTCATATTTAAATAACCAGGAAGGTTGACAATTATTATGCCATGGATTCCGCACCCTTGCATTTTGAATAGTAATTTACTATTGAAAACAGTAAGACAGTGAAGATTCAAATCCAATCTATCATTCAAATAAGACAATGGCATATTGAAAATGAATTCCATATCCATATCTTTATTCAATATTTCCTATTATTGGTTCACAAACAAAAAACAATCAGTGCACGATCTGACCTTGACAATTGGCCTAATAATATTTCTAATCTGCAGCAGAACCTCTAGATTATTTTCATATGACTTTTTTAGTTCCAGCCTCTCATCCAATGGACTTAACCCTACGCTTTCCATTTCACCTTAACACATTGAAATTGTAAATCTCAATATAAATTATCGTTTAAACTTATTATTGCCCAGTGTATTGCACTATTATGTACAATCTATCCTCTCAATCTAACTCTTGGGGACCATACATACTTTGCAAATCTATGTTGTGCTTACTCTGCCCAGAATATCATTCACAACATACAGTATGCATAAGTGTTACTTGACTCTGTCCACAGCTTTGGAAAGATGCCAACTTCAACAAGCTGATAATCTAATTCATACAGGGAGAATCGTATATATGGAGGTCAATACTCTATTCATCTTAGTGATTTTATATTCTGTTTATCTCTGTTATTTTCATGATCTATGAGCATGATCACTGTGACTATTATGCCTTTTTATCATTTCTATAGACTACCTTCTATGTACTACTTTGCAGGGGTATGTTTGAGGAAATGGGATTATCAATACTGTAGAGGACTGCACAAAACTAAAAATACATTTATAAACACTTTTGATTCTAACTTCTATGTTATTGGTGAAACTTTGAACCATGGCGTTCTCAGCACTGATACTCATGGGGCATATCACACCTTTCTGCTTCTGCAATTCCCACCAGTTATCCTTTACTCCTATTCTCCACATTCTGCTTTGCAGCAAGATACTTATTGCCTGGCTTTGCAGTTTGAACCTTGGAGTCTCTTTGAAGAACCTTTAACCATCTAGATATATTACATCAACTACATTAATGTCTTCCACTCTCGCATCGTGAGACAGGACCTATAGATACAGATTTAAGGGCTGACAGAATCAAGGGATATGGGGAGAAAGCAGGAACGGGATATTGATTTTGGATGATCAGCCATGATTATATTTAATGACGATGCTGGCTCGAAGAGTCGAATGGCTTACTCCAGCACCTATTTTCTATGTTTCTATGTTTATTTACAAACATTTTCCCTGTATATTTAACTACACTAGCAGCTAGGTTAGAAGATACCAAACTCAAAGCAGCATCCTTTGAGACAAATATTATAGAAAATAAAATCTGAAATGAATCACAAAAGGTAAAGTAATAATATTTACTCTCGGCATAACCTGGGGCTCAATTTCCATCGTCAATGCACATTCAAAAGTTTACCAGAATCTTGGACTTGCAACTGAATCGCTAACAAGAATAAAGCTCTCATGGGAATGTTTATGATGAATAAAATCTATCATGAACTGAAATCGTTTTAAAAATGCAATTATATTGCAAAATATATTTAAAATGCATGTGATCGATCATGTAGCTAGTAAACAATGACACTATTCCTTTTTCAAGAAAGTCCTGGTAGACGTTTGTAACATTTCCACCAAAAGCACAAATATCATAGAAACATAGAAACATAGAAATTAGGTGCAGGAGTAGGCCATTCGGCCCTTCGAGCCTGCACCGCCATTCAATATGATCATGGCTGATCATCCAACTCAGTATCCCGTACCTGCCTTCTCTCCATACCCTCTGATCCCCTTAGCCACAAGGGCCACATCTAACTCCCTCTTAAATATATCCAATGAACTGGCCTCAACTACCCTCTGTGGCAGAGTTCCAGAGACCCACCACTCTCTGTGTGAAAAAATTTCTTCTCATCTCTGTCCTAAAGGATTTCCCCCTTATCCTTAAGCTGTGACCCCTTGTCCTGGACGTCCCCAACATCGGGAACAATCTTCCTGCATCTAGCCTGTCCAACCCCTTAAGAATCTTGTAAGTTTCTATAAGATCCCCTCTCAATCTCCTAAATTCTAGAGAGTATAAACCGAGTCTCTGCAGTCTTTGTTCATAAGACAGTCCTGACATCCCAGGAATCAGTCTGGTGAACCTTCGCTGCACTCCCTCTATGGCAATAATGTCCTTCCTCAGATTTGGAGACCAGAACTGTACGCAATACTCCAGGTGTGGCCTCACCAAGACCCTATACAACTGAAGTAGAACCTCCCTGCTCCTATACTCATGAAATATAAACAGATGAAAATAATTAACAGTTAATCATACACGTTATGCTAATTGGTGTTTTTTGTGAAAATATCCTTTAAAGTTTCCAACAACAATCCACTTTTATTAATCTGAATTTCACAGTCACTATCAAAAGAATGATACTGGTCAGTTTTCTGACAGCTGGTCAGACCTTTTCAGTGACTCATCTGCAGAGATTTCCTCGAATCCAGAGTCATTGCCAGTATGGAGCGCCATGCAAAGAACGTGCATCTTCTCCAAGTTCTGGAAACATCAGCGAGATTCCCCAGCAATGAAAATGAAATATCTCCATCGAGACAGATTCAGAATGATATAAAATAAAAATAAAATAATGAAAAAGTCACTTCATGCGAAGTTGAACTGAAAAATGGTATTGGCATGGTTGGAAAAGAAAGGCTTAAAACTACTAGCAAATTAACAAAATTGAAAGAGGATGAAGTGCCGAGTTTACAGATTTTATTCATATTTAAATAACCAGGAAGGTTGACAATTATTATGCCATGGATTCCGCATCCTTGCATTTTAAATAGAAATTTACTATTGAAAATAGTAAGACAGTGAAGATTCAAATCTACTCCATTCAATAAGACAATGGCATATTGAAAATGAATTCCATATCCATATCTTTATTCAATATTTCCTGTTATTGGTTCACAAACAAAAAACAATCAGTGCACGATCTGACCTTGACAATTGGCCTAATAATATTTCTAATCTGCAGCAGAACCTCTAGATTATTTTCATATGACTTTTTTAGTTCCAGCCTCTCATACAATGGACTTAACCCTACGCTTTCCATTTCACCTTAACACATTGAAATTGTAAATCTCAATATAAATTATCGTTTAAACTTATTATTGCTCAGTGTATTGCACTATTATGTATAATCTATCCTCTCAATCTAACTCTTGGGGACCATACATAATTTGCAAATCTATGTTGTGCTTACTCTGCCCAGAATATCATTCACAACATACAGTATGCATAAGTGTTACTTGACTCTGTCCACAGCTTTGGAAAGATGCCAACTTCAACAAGCTGATAATCTAATTCATACAGGGGGAATCGTATATATGGAGGTCAATACTCTATTCATCTTAGTGATTTTATATTCTGTTTATCTCTGTTATTTTCATGATCTATGAGCATGATCACTGTGACTATTATGACTTTTATCATTTCTATAGACTACCTTCTATGTACTACTTTGCAGGGGTATGTTTGAGGAAATGGGATTATCAATACTGTAGAGGACTGCACAAAACTAAAAATACATTTATAAACACTTTTGATTCTAACTTCTATGTTATTGGTGAAACTTTGAACCATGGCGTTCTCAGCACTGATACTCATGGGGCATATCACACCTTTCTGCTTCTGCAATTCCCACCAGTTATCCTTTACTCCTATTCTCCACATTCTGCTTTGCAGCAAGACACTCATTGCCTGGCTTTGCAGTTTGAACCTTGGAGTCTCTTTGAAGAACCTTTAACCATCTAGATATATTACATCAACTACATTAATGTCTTCCACTCTCTGTGTTATCCATTTAATCAATCCAATCAGGTTAATCAAGTAGGACATCCCCATAAAAATATATGCAACTCATTAATTATTACAATTTTGGTTTATAGGCTTTTTCTTATTTTAATCTCTGTTAGTAATTTCAATATCTCCCCAGTGACCACTGTCAAGTTGACAGGTCTATGGTTCACTAAATCTATTTTATCTCACATCTTAGGTCAAAATATAAAATTAGGTATCATCCAGCCCTCTAGCATTAATAATTCTTAAAATAAATATAAAAAGTTGTCTAGATGCCCCTGGTATCACATCTCCGCGTTCTCAAATTATTTAAAAATGTGAAGATGCAGTACACCTGGACCAGTGGTTATACTTTCCTCATGTTTGCCCAGTCTCTGTCTTATTCTTCTTACTATAAATATATATTGTTAAAATATATATTTTATATTTGTTCCTATCAGTTCTAAATGAATAAACGCACCAATTGGAGAAACAGCACCTCATATTCCGCTTGGGTATGAACATTGAATTCTCCGATTCTTACGCTCCTTCTTTACCCCCACCTCCCTTTCTCCCCACCTCCCTGTGCCCCACCTGGACTCATACCAATTTCACCCCTTCCTCCTACATTGCCTCATCTACCTTCATAATTCTCAACTTGTCAATCCTTTTGTCTCACATTTTCTATCTATTGATGTCTGGGCTTTGTCCACCCATCAGCCTACCAAAGCCCCCCTCGCCTGTATCCACATTAATTGCCAGGCTTTGTCCTGCCACTCATCCCTTTCTCCTCCCTCCCACCCCCACAGCCCCGCAATCAGTCTGAAGAAAGGCTCCGACCCAAAACGTCACCTATCCATGTTCTCCGGAGATGCTGCCTGACCTGCTCAGCTACTCCAGCACTTAGTGTTATTTTTGTAAACCAGCATCTGCGGTTCCTTGCATCTCCTATATTCATTTTCATAATACATGAGAATCAAAGTCAGGAAATCCTGAATGTAAAGCTACTCGTGAAATCTGACGATTATAACTCAATGTTACATTATTCTGTTTCAACAATAATTGTACTGGAATCACATAATATATTTTTTCTTAAAACATCATCTGCCGTGTCTTATTTCTACTCTGATTCCTGGTAAATCCGAGTATTTAATATTTCAGTCATTTTGATGACTGATCCACAAGTAATTATGACAGACCCTTTCTTTCACGAACCTCTTCCCATCTTGCTTCCTCATTGTCACCGATGAGATGCTATTTTATAAAGCTTTGACAGAGATGATTAAAAAAATCGGAAAGGATAGCAAATTCACTGAAAAAATGAAAGATACCGAGTTCAGGGTAAGGGGATGCTTTTTTGTCGTAAGGAAGATAGAAACCAGTGCTCCACAAGGATTGGTGCTGGGATCAGTTTTTCAAACTTATGTTAGTAACTTGTATTTGGCAACAGGTAAACTAATCTGACCATTTCACTCTAGTTTGTTGTTTATTGTCACGTATACTGAGGTACAGTGAAAAGCTTTTGTTGTGTGCTAACCAGGCAGCAGATAGACAATACATGATTATAATTGAACCATTCACAGTGTAATGATACATGAAAAGGGAATAACATTTAGTTTAAGTAAAGCCAGCAAAATCCGATCAAGGATAGTCCGAGGATCACCAATGAGGTAGATAGTAGTTCAACGCTGCTCTCTGGTTGTGCTAGGATGATTCAGTTGTCTGATCACAGCTGGGAAGAAACTGTCCCTGAATCTGGTGGTGTGTTTTTCCATACTTTTATATATTTTGCCCGATGGGAGAGGGAAGAAGAAGAATAGGATATTTGAGTATAGGAGCAGGGAGGTTCTACTTCAGTTGTATAGGGTCTTGGTGAGACCACACCTGGAGTATTGCCTACAGTTCTGGTCTCCAAATCTGAGGAAGGACATTATTGCCATAGAGGGAGTACAGAGAAGGTTCACCAGACTGATAGAAACATAGAAACATAGAAATTAGGTGCAGGAGTAGGCCATTCGGCCCTTCGAGCCTGCACTGCCATTCAATATGATCATGGCTGATCATCCAACTCAGTATCCCGTACCTGCCTTCTCTCCATACCCCCTGATATCTTTAGCCACAAGGGCCACATCTAACTCCCTCTTAAATATAGCCAATGAACTGGCCTCAACTACCCTCTGTGGCAGAGAGTTCCATAGACCCACCACTGATTCCTGGGATGTCAGGACTGTCTTATGAAGAAAGACTGGATAGACTCGGTTTATACTCTCTAGAATTTAGGAGATTGAGAGGGGATCTTATAGAAACTTACAAAATTCTTAAGAGGTTGGATAGGCTAGATGCAGGAAGAATGTTCCCGATGTTGGGGAGGTCCAGGACAAGGGGTCACAGCTTAAGGATAAGGGGGAAATCCTTTAGGACCGAGATGAGAAGGACTTTTTTCACACACAGAGTGGTGGGTCTCTGGAACTCTCTGCCACAGAGGGTAGTTAAGGCCAGTTCATTGGCTATATTTAAGAGGGAGTTAGATGTGGCCCTTGTGGCTAAGGGGATCAGAGGGTATGGAGAGAAGGCAGGTACGGGATACTGAGTTGGATGATCAGCCATGATCACATTGAATGGCGGTGCAGCCTCGAAGGGCCGAATGGCCTACTCCTGCACCTAATTTCTATGTTTCTATGTTCCTAAGAAGTGGCCAGGGTGTGACTCGTCCTTGATTATGCTGGTGGCCTTGCCAAGGCAGTGTGAGGTAAAAATGGAGTCAATGGAAGGGAGATTGGCTTGTGTGATGGTCTGGGCTGCATCCACAATTTCTTGCGGTCTTGGATGGAGCTGTTCCCAAACCAAGCTGTGATGCATCCTGATAAAATGCTTTCTATGGTGCATCTGTAGAAGTTGGTGAGAGTTCTTTGGGAAATGCCGAACTTCCTAAGCCTTCTGAAGAGGATGAGGCATTGGTGTGCTTTCTTGATCATTGCTACAATATGGGTGGTCCAGGAGAAGTTGTTTGTGATATTGACTCCTCCGATTTTTGAAGTTTTCAACCATCTCTACTTCAGCCCCATCAATGCAAAGTTGGGTATGTGTACTTCCTGAAGTCCATCCCTATCTCCTTTGTCATGTTGACATTGAGAGAAAGGTTGTTATCTCAAACTAGGACATGAGGTTCTGGATCTCCTTCCTGTACTCCATCTGAACATTATTCCAAACATGGAATAAATGTGGTGAAATTAAATATGTCAAGATGTTGAGCCAAAAGATATAAACAGCTACATGATCAGAAGGGTTTAGAAGGAAGATGGGTTCCGACCCAAAACGTTGCCTATTTCCTTCGCTCCATAGATGCTGCCTCACCCGCTGAGTTTCTCCAGCATTTTTGTCTACCTAGGATTTAGAGGGATATGGGTCAAACAAGGATAAATGGAACTAGCGTAGATAGACGTGGATGAGTTGGGCCAAAGGTCCTTTTTCTAGGTATGTTATAATACCTACCTTTAGCGGCACTGCAGTTCTGCCGCTCCCTGTGTGCGTGACTTTGGCGTCTTTCAGAGGGGGGGCGGGTTTAAAATGCCGTTATTCCCTAGACAGTCCAAATCGATCCATGTCGGTCGATTTCATCACTAAAGAGAAATCGCTCCGGGATCTCATTCATGAAGGTATTTTTAAACTACGCTAGATTATTTATTAACTAGAGTAGTTTAAAAATCATCTTCTAAAGCTCTGAACGGTGACAGCGGAACGGACCTAACGTAGGCGATAAAAGAAGGTACGCAGTTTATTTTTACATAAAAACTTGGTTCTTAGGAAGCATTTAATCAAATTTTCACGTTGCGAAAAGGGGACAAAACAAATGTATGAACCGGCTGTATTTTTCATACCGACTTCACCACAAACCACAACGTTCCAATCCACCACATTCCACAAAAACCCACTCGCTAGTTGATTTAAATGGCCATTAATTTACAGGTATTAAACACTACATTCCTTCCATTTGGCCGATAAATTCATGAAAATGAGATTTAAAAATCATGTTATATTGTGGATTATTGTGTGAATGTTATTTGGACATTTAGGCAATTAAAAAAAGTTTATCTTTTCTTATGAAATGGATAGATGTTTAGATCTACTCATTGAATTTTGTAATTAGCTACAATTAGATAACTAACTAATTATATGCTTTAATTTCAGGTCATCCAAGTAAGATTGTTTCATGGGTTACACAAAAAGCTGGAGAAACTCAGCGGGTGCAGCAGCATCTAAGGAGTGAAGGAGATAGGCGACGTTTCATATTGTTTCATATTTGTTTCAGAATGCTTCAATCTATAATAACTGAACATTTCATTGAGTTCTCTTAATTTTTAAGAAAGTTATGGGCTTTTGATTGTTCTAGATCACAGCTTTTGAGTTAAGTCAATGGAAAGGCAATGGGGAACAAGATGCTAATTTACGAGTATGAAAATGGCCATAATTATTTTAATACTGAAGATATGAAAGTGAATTAGGTGTCAAATTAAACTTCTGTTTATGCTTTATCTGATGGGATAAATTGCAGACTTGATTTTTTAATCTCAACATTTTGTAACATTGCTACTTTTCTGTGATATATGACACTATGATTAAAACACCTGCGCCTTGAGTCTACTTCCCAGTTTGAATGCTTGTGATCCATGCCCCAGGTTATTTGGGCAAATGCTGCTCCTCCATATCTCGAAGGTATACAGCAAGACATAGTGAGACTTCAGCAGCAAGTAGGTCTTGCCTAATGTGCACATGGCTAAGAAACATCATGGCAGTCTTCGACAGGAGGCTAAGCTGAAGTAAAGCCTAACCAAAATCAAGCGAGGTTTTGTTTACAGCTTATCTTTGACAATCTCAAATATTTAAACACCGCTGAAATTTCTGCAAATAATCTGTTTTTAAATAAATTAAATACATATCATAATGTTAAGAAATTATTAAAATAAAAGAAGTAAAATATCAAATAATTTTACTCAGTGGTGTTACGGCAGAACTTGCTGACGATTAGGGGCAGCAAACAACAAGAGTTGCTGCTTTACAGCATCAGAGACCCGGGTTCAATCTGGACTTCAGGTACTGTCTGTTCGCACATTCTTCAACAGACCACATGGGTTTCCTCCAGGTGCTCTGGTTTCCACTCGCATCCCAAAGACCTTCTATTTGGTAGGTCAGTTGCCCACAGCAAATTGTGTTTTAATTGTAGTTAAGTGGTAGGTGAATGCTTTATCCTGCTATGACTTTGCAACTATTCGTTTCCTTTGGAATCTTTGACCATAGACAACACAATTTACCCCTCTGTGAATCCTGTATACAGGACAATGAAGTGGCAAGTGCATTTTAGCATAGATAAATATGTGACATGGAGAGCAGAAACAACTTACAAGGTCAGAAAATATAGAATCATAGAATCATAGAAAATCGGTGCAGGAGTAGGCCATTCGGCCCTTCGAGCCTGCACCGCCATTCAATATGATCATGGCTGATCATCCAACTCAGTATCCTGTACCTGCCTTCTCTCCATACCCCTTGATCCCTTTAGTCACAAGGGCCACATCTAGCTCCTTCTTAAATATAGCCAATGAACTGGCCTCAACTACCTTCTGTGGCAGAGAATTCCACAGACTCACCACTCTCTGTGTGAAAAAAGGTCTTCTAATCTCGGTCCTAAAAGACTTCCCCCTTATCCTTAAACTGTGACCCCTTGTTCTGGAGTTCCACAACATCGGGAACAATCTTCCTGCATCTAGCCTGTCCAACCCCTTAAGAATTTTGAAAGCCTCTATAAGATCCCCCCCCCCCTCAATCGCCTAAATTCCAGCGAGTACAAGCCGAGTCTATCCAGTCTTTCTTCATATGGAAGTCCTGCCATCCCAGGAATCAGTCTGGTGAACCTTCTCTGTACTCCCTCTATGGCAAGAATGTCTTTCCTCAGATTAGGAGAACAAAACTGTGCACAATACTCCAGGAGTGGCCTCACCAAGAACCTGTACAACTGCAGTAGAACCTCTCTGCTCTTGTACTCAAATGCTTTTGCTATGAATGCCAACATACCATTCACTTTCTTCACTGCCTGCTGCACCTGCTTGCCTACTTTCAATGACTGGTGTACCATGACACCCAGGTCTCGTTGCATCTCCCCTTTTCCTAATTGGTCACCATTCAGATAATATTCTACCCTCCTGTTTTTGCCGCCAAAGTGGATAACCTCACATTTATCCACATTATACTGCATCTGCCATGCATTTGCCCACTCACCCAACCTATCCAGGTCACCTTGCAGCCTCCTAGCATCCTCCTCACAGCTAACACTGCCCCCCAGCTTCGTGTCATCCGCAAACTTGGAGATGTTGCATTCAATTCCCTCATCCGGATCATTAATATATATTATAAATAGCTGGGCTCCCAGCACTGAGACTTGCGGTACCCCACTAGTCACTGCCTGCCATTCTGAAAAAGGCCCGTTTACTCCTACTCTTTGCTTCCTGTCTGCCAGCCAGTTCTCTATCCACATCAATACTGAACCCCCAATACCGTGTGCTTTAAGTTTGTATGCTAATCTCTTATGTGGGACCTTGTCGAAAGCCTTCTGAAGGTCCAGATATAACACATCCACTGGTTCTCCCTTATCCACTCTACTAGTTACATTCTCAAAAAATTCTATAAGATACGTCAGACATGATTTACCTTTCGTAAATCCATGCTGACTTTGTCCAATGATTTCACCACTTTCCAAATATGCTGCTATCCCATCTTTAATAACTAGCATTTTCCCCACTACCGATGTTAGACTAACTGATCTGTAATTCCCCGTTTTCTCTCTCCCTCCCTTTTTAAAAAGTGGGGTTACATTAGCTACCCTCCAATCCTCAGGAACTACTCCAGAATCTAAAGAGTTTTGAAAAATTATCACTAATGTATCCACTATTTCTGGGGCTACTTCCTTAAGTACTCTGTGATGCAGCCTATCTGGCCCTGGGGATTTATCGGCCTTTAATCCATTCAATTTACCTAACACCACTTCCCGGCTAAACTGGATATCACTCAGTTCCTCCATCTCATTTGGCCCCCGGTCCCCTGCTATTTCCGGCAGATTATTTTTGTCTTCCTTTGTAAAGACAGAACCAAAGTAATTATTCAATTGGTCTGCCATGTCCTTGTTCCCCATGATCAATTCACCTGTTTCTGACTGCAAGGGACCTACATTTATTTTAACTAACCTTTTTCTCTTCACATATCGATAAAAACTTTTGCAGTCCATTTTTATGTTCCGTGCCAGTTTTCTTTCATAATCTAGTTTTCCTTTCCTAATTAAGCACTTTGTCCTCCTCTGCTGGACTGAATTTCTCCCAGTCCTCTGCTAGGCTGCTTTTTCTGGATAATTTGTATGCTTCATCTATAGTTTTGATACTATCCCTGATTTCCATAGTTATCCATGGACGCACTACCTTCCCTGATTTTTTCTTTTGCCAAACTGGGATGAACAATTGTTGTCGTTCATCCATGCAATCTTTAAATGCCTTCCATTGCATATCCACCGTTAACCCTTTAAGAATCACTTGCCAGTCTATCTTGGCCAATTCACGTCTCATACGCTCAAAGTTACCTTTCTTTAAGTTCAGAACCCTTGTGTCTGAATTAACAATGTCACTCTCCATCCTAATGAAGAACTCAACCATGTTATGGTCACTCTTGCCCAAGGGGCCACGCACAACAAAACTGCTAACTAACCCTTCCTCATTACTCAGTGCCCAGTCTAGAATAGCCTGCTCTCTTGTTGGTTCCTCTACATGTTGGTTTAGAAAATTATCCCACATACATTCCAAGAAATCCTCTTCCTCAGCACCCCTGCCAATTTGATTCACCCAATCTATATATAGATTGAAGTCACCCATTACAACTGTTTTACCCTTGTTTTACGCATTTCTAATTTCCTGTTTGATGCCATCCCCAACTCCACTACTACTGTTAGGTGGCCTGTACACAACTCCCACTAGCATTTTCTGCCCCTCAGTGTTTCGCAGCTCTACCCATATCGATTCCACATCCTCCACGCTAATGTCCTTCCTTTCTATTGCGTTAATCTCCTCTCTAACCTGCAACGCTACTCCACCTCCTTTTCCTTTCTGTCTATCCCTCCTGAATATTGAATATCCCTGGATGTTCAGCTCCCAGCCTTGTTCACCCTGGAGCCATGTCTCCATGATCCCAACTATATCATATTCATTAATAACCATCTGCACATTCAACTCATCCATAAAAAAGGAACAAAGAATAGAAAGAAGAGGGACTAAAAATATTCAATGCAGCTTCATGTATTAGTAAAGTAATCAGGTTGATAAAGGAAAAAACTGCAGATGCTGGTTTAAGAAGGCTTGACCCAAAACGTCACCCATTTGTTCTCTCCAGGTGGCATCTCTCCAGGGATGCTGCCTATCCTGCTGAGTTACTCCAGCATTTTGTGTCTACAACCAGGATGATGCTGTAATTAATTTATAACAGTATAGAACTTATGATGAACATGCTCGACCAGGTCCAGACTACATTAAGAGTTCTGTGAGAGTGCCAATCTATATTGAAGTAATGGAATATAGATCCATTGGTAAAGATGAAAACAAAATGAATAAGTGTGGCAATGGACTTGAAAGACCAATTCTGTTGGGTAAAATCAATCTGAATGCGGCCCTTTAAATTTGTAAAGAGGTGATGTTCTATTGGGCATCTATCAAATCACAGAAGGTTTATATGGGGCAGATGCAAACTAAATTTGAGGTAATTATCACCAAATTCAAAATGATGTTGAATGATGTCAGAGAGATTGATTGAAGAATTGAGGAATTAACTTAGATTCTTTCAGAAGGCAAGTAGACAGACGTATGAGAGAAAGGTATGCTGAAAGACTGAGATATGGATGATGGAAAGTCATTGTGTAAATTGTAAGTAGCAGCACAGAGGTTGAGCCACATGGCTCCTTTCCATTCTATTTATTGTAGCCATGAAAAACTACATTATGTTTGAGACAAAGTAGACTTGCTGCCTCACAGTGTTTACAGCAGCAGAGACCTGGGTTCGATCCCGGCTATTGATGCTTGTCTGTACGGAGTTTTACCTTCTCCCCGTGACCTGCGTGTGCTTTCTCTGAGAATTTTGGTTTCCTTCCACACTTCAAAGACGTACAGATTTGTAAATTAATCGACTTGGTGTAAATGTTAAAAAAAAAATGTCCCTCATGTAGTGGTAGGAGAGTGTTAATGTGCTCGGATCGGTGGTCGATGTGAACTCGGTGGGGTTAAAGGGCCTGTTTCCATGCTGTATCTCTAATCTAAACTAAACTAAACTAAACTAAACATGCACTCAAATCCAAAACAGAATAGTAAAAAGTTTCTGTTTTGTCATTTAGCCGTAAATCTATCAATGACTTACATTAATTTGTAATACATTGTATAAAATTTAAGGTGCCAAAGTTGAGATGATCGAAAGCTTCACATACTTAAGTGTAAATATCATTAACAATACACCCTGCACAGACCACGTTGAAGCTGCAGCCGAGAAAGCACACACTAATATTCAGTTTAAACCAGCATCTGCAGTTCCTTCCTACACACCAATGCCTCTGCTTCCTCATGAGACAAACGGGATTTACTCTTACCAACTTCTACAGATGCAGCATAACAAGCATACTTTTGAGATTTTGCAACTTGTTTTGGCTACATCTCTCCACAAAACCACAAGAAATTGCAGAGAGTTGTGCATACAACCCAGCCCATCACATAAACTAGCCTCCCTCCCACCCTCTCCACACCACATCAACTCCATCTATACATCAGGCTTCCTTTGGAAAACTAACTGTGTTCAAGGAAAAGTTACAACCAGTCATCCCTTCCCTTACGCTCTCCTGTCGGGCAGGTTCATAAAGCTTGAATTTATGTACAACCAGAGGCCCTTGCACATTTCTTCAAATCTGTATTTTCTATAAACTATAACACTCTTGCAATTTTTCTACTCTCTGATTTGTTTTCTCTTTGCATTATCTGCTGAACTTGTGGATTATTTGATTATACTCATGTATAGTACAATTTGTTTGGATAGCGTGCAAATGAAAGTTTTTCAATATATCATGGTAAACGTGACAATAATTCACCAAACAGCACGCTGATGCAGTGTCAAAAATAAAGACACACTAGAATTAGACACAATATAATTCCAACTTTTGGGATCAGACACTTAGTTAGAGCACAACTTCTGCCTCTGCATTTTGACACAAGGTTATCAAAGTTTAAAAAAAGCTATTTTCTAGTACTGCTGTTCTTAGTCTTGATGAGCAATGAGTACAACATATATACAATGGAACTCAAAAGAGAATGCTGCTTCAATTTTTCAGAGAGCAAATGCCATAATTGGTGATGTTGAATGCCATGAGATAAACAGATGGAATTTTACAATAACATGATGCACACATAATGCTGAGGATGTCTCCCTGTGTCATTTTATGAAGCCAAGCTGATAGGATTAGCCTCCTTTTGAATAAATGGGATAACACTTGACATCTCTCAGACGTACCACAATATTGCAATAATTTCTATGCCTGATCTCCTGTAGCTGTATAATATTACCCCCCACTGTAAAGCCTTGCATGTCTACTACAAGTAGCAACAATGCAAAAGGTGTTGCCTTTTATAAATGAATGTGTACATTTGAATATTTTAGTTCCAATCAATAAACATTCGTTGAAATATTTAATATTTTATGGGCATTTGAGGAATATAGAATGAAGAATGTGAAAACATAATTACACAGATATTTTGTATGGAAATGTTTAGCTGTGCATGAAGGTCCTTATGAATTTCTGGTAACTGTTATACAAACGTTATTGATTCGCTGATTTCACTTCAATCTGATGCGAGATCTGAACAACATACTTGGCTTTTGTTTTCCAGTGAAGAATCTTATTTATTTCAGACACAATGTGTAGGTGTACTCAGCTTGAAATTATTAATATGCAAACTTAAATTAACATCATAAAAGCAATTTTTGTCTTACCCTGTCAGATTTCTACCCATCCAGTTTTTGAGTTTAATATGCAAACCCGTAAAACATTAAAATACAATGAAGCACTTAAAGTTTATAAAGAGAATGGAAATATCTGTTCATCTTCAGCAATTATGTAAATTACAAATAAACGAAGCAAAAGGAAGTGTTTTAATAAAACATTTTAATTGTCAATTTCTACTATCTATTGGAATCGGTTTTCATTTATGTTCATTTTTGTTTTTCAAATTATCACATTAAATCTCCTTTTGCTGACTATTGTGGAATATCATTGCCATATGTATTAATACAAAACTCTTTCACATACTCAGAGCATAATCAAAGTATCAAATATGATCATAAATATAAATAAGAATCATAAAAGATGTTACAGGGAATCTGCAACTGAAGTTGCAGTTAGTGTTTGAAAATAACAATTCATGTTATAATTGAAGTAAGTCAAAAAATAATCTTTGGGAGACAAAAGTGCTGGAGAAACTCAGCGGGTGCGGCAACATCTATGGAGCGAGTGAAATTGGCAACGTTTCGGGCTGAAACCCTTCTTCAGACTGATGTGAGGGTGGTGGGGGGGCAGGAAGAAGAAAGGAAGAGGTGGAGCCAGTAGGCTGAGGAAGAGCTGAGAAGGGGAGGAGAAAGTAGGGACTACCTTCGCTCCATAGATGTCTACCTTCGATTTTCCAGCATCTGCAGTTCCTTCTTAAACAAAAATAATCTTCATCGTCTGCAGAACACAGTTACTACAGCGTGTGGCCAAGATTATTATCAGTGCCAGAGGTTCAAGGAATTGGTGGATGGGGAGGGGTGTGGGTCCTGGAGGAAGCAGTTGCAGAGGATGTAATCTTGTTGTTTTCTGTGGGTGTTAAAGGTTAAGAGAGATTGGAAATATATAGTAGAATTTGATATGCAGAGAAATGTACATAGACATTTATACAGAGGAGCAAGACATGGAAATATATTGAAGTCCATAGGGTCTGAACATATAGCCTCTAGTGGAATGCATAGAATAATAGTGTAAGTGTTATTCATATAGAAACATAGAAACATAGAAATTAGGTGCAGGAGTAGGCCATTTGGCCCTTCGAGCCTGCACCGCCATTCAATGTGATCATGGCTGATCATCCAACTCAGTATCCCGTACCTGCCTTCCCACCATACCCTCTGATCCCCTTTGCCACAAGGGCCACATCTAACTCCCTCTTAAATATAGCCAATGAACTGGCCTCAACTACCCTCTGTGGCAGAGAGTTCCAGAGACCCACCACTCTGGCAGGCTATGCCAGCCTTGATCACATTGAATGGCGGTGCTGGCTCGAAGGGCCGAATGGCCTGCTCCTGCACCTATTGTTTATTGTCTATTGTCTATTGTCTATTATCTAAGTGCTTAAATACCCACTGGACCACTTGTATCCATTCCAGTGTACTTTTTTTATGGATCTGATGTGCTACTATGGTGGGAACTATATTCTGCATACTGCATCTACCCATTGTACTTGAGGTTGGCTTGGTTGTATTTATGTATAGTATTGTCTGACTTAATTCAACAACTTGCAAAACACTATACCTTGGCACACAAGACAGTAATACATCTAAGCTAGACGTGCAGCTACAAATCAACCAGATTCTTCACTAACATTGCTAAACTTTGTTTAACCAACTAGATAATTCAGGTAGAAAATCGGCATTGTCACATTTCAAGTTAGTACTATTGTTTTTAAAATTAAGATGCAATTTGCAAATATAATGTATTTTGATTGTATTCATAGTTGGGATTATCAGGCGGGGACTGGATTTGCAGGTTACAATCATGACTATATGCAAGGTGCAGCAAATGCAAGATGCTGCCGTGTATTTTGGGTCATATGTATGATGTTGACTTACAATGTAACTCAGTTCTGCATACTGGTCAGTATGGTCAGCATACAGGTCAGTATGCTCTAACTGGCACAGTGGGGCAGTGGTAGAGTTATTAAGCCAACATTCTCATCCCAAGAATTATCCTGGTGAATTTTCTATTGAAGACTTCCAACATCACGAAAGGTAGACACAAAACGCTGGAGTAACTCAGCGGGACAGGTAGCATCGCTGGAGAGAAGGAACGGGTGACGTTTTGTGCCGAGACACCTTTTTTAGACTGAAGGATAATTCCTGGGTTGAGAATGTTGCCTTGTCAGGAGAGGCTAGACAGTTTGGCTTTATACTCCATTGAGTATTAGAAGAATGACGAGTGACCTTATTTAAACATATTCGATTCTCAGTGTGTTTCTGAGGGTAGATATGGTGATGCATTTTGTGCCTATTTTCGGTGTAAATCAGCATGTGCAGTTCCTTCCAATAGTGCCAATACTTCAATTACTCTTAAAAGGTAACCTTTCATAAATGGGATTCATTTAGTTGGTTTCATTGACAAACTGGTCTGTCTATTCAGCTGTAGGAGACAGGAACATGCTTTTGCCACATCAACGCGTTTAAAAGGTCGATTGGTTAATTGATTATTTCAAAGAGCCTTGGGGCATTTTGTAATGTGTTTCATAACTGCAAAATTATCTTTAATTGTAATTTCTAAACAATTAATTGTCCTAAATGGAAAACTAGCAATGTTTTTTTTTCGAAATCTAACCCTACAAAAATTTAATTTTGTAAAATGTTTTGTGTTAGTTCTCGTTTAATCATTGGAAGTACTTTTCAGGAAATGTTAATTTACATTCTCAAAGCATCTGGCCACGAACGTATACTACTCGAAGACGGCAGGGGAAGAGTTAATGGAGGCAAATAGCAACAATACTTTTGGGAAAGAATTTGTAATGAAACGTTGGATATCTGCACTATCGGTTAATATCTGCCGGCTTATGTAACTAAGCATGCAGCGACTGCTATCTGCGATAGGCAGGGGTACGGCAGGTTTATCCATTAGTATTTTTCACGGCTGTGGGCTATATCGATGGGCAGCGTTATAGAATGACTCCCGAGACTTGCAAGCGCACCACTAATTGAAGGTGATTCTTCTGGGCTCCCTCTCGCTGCAGTACATTTGTAAAATGATTAAAAGTCGACTGTGTATAAATCATCCGCGAGCTCGACGAACAACGCGGATGTTTGGAGCTGAAATTGTAATATGCCTGAGTCCAGACGCCTCCTGGTGAAGGAGCTGCAAGCTGTCCGGGGTCACAGTCGTCTCCCTCTGTTATAAAATGCGTCAAATGCCCATTGGCTCGGTAGCAGCGAAGCTCCCGCCAGTTTGCCATTCTTTGATTTATCAGTCCCTCCTCTTTCCACGCACATTCACCAAATGATCTGCTCTTTCTGAGCGGAAACCCCAGCAGATGCGAAGCAATGCGAGCTTGTGAAAGAAATTGCAGCTTGCAGCCAAAATGATATTTCCGTTTTTGGAAACCACGGCGTTGGTGTTGATTGAAGAAGACACATCCCAGTGCTATTAGTGAAATTTGCTAATGACTGCGGTAGCTTCGAGTGCGGACTGCCAGGTGATTTGAACCCAGTCACGTTGAGCGGCGTGAGCTTCCCATGTGCCGAGTGGATCGGTGGAACTTGGCTTTCGCTCGCTGGATATGTGCCGGTCTCTCTCATTTGGACCAGTCTTGAAGCAAATGCTCCCTCTCCCCTTCCAGCCGGGTACAAGGCATGCGAGGGAGGCGTTTCTTGCACATGCCGCTCCCCAGATTGTCAAGCATCTCAGTCAGACCCCGTGCACTGTGAAGTGAGGGTCGATCCTGTTTTACATTCCTCCAGTGGACAGGCAAAACCATTGGAATCTCTCATTGAAGTTAATTAATTGAAAGCCAGGCGAAGGTTGATGCAAAAACTTTGTTAGTCGACGTCTGGTAGTCTTGTTCTCTTTCCTTAAAATTGTAATCCATTTTCAGTGGGCTGTTTCGCTGTTGGGGCCAATATATGAGTGTGTGCCATGGGAATGCCACAGCCAGTACATCTTTAATACACCTGGCACCTGGGACCGGTCAATGTGCATCAGCAAGGCGCTAACACCACGACTCAGAATGTGGAGTGCGAGTGCGTTTATCCCCCAATTCAAGCGGCACGAATGTCTGAAACAAGCACTTGTCGCTAAATCAGATTGTACCTGAAATCCGAATCGATGTTCTCTCATAGGCAGCATAAACAGTGTCAGCAGCATCCGTCGCTGCCTTCACTGGCAGCGCGCATCACCGGTTCAATCAGTGTGCCGTAGACTTCTCTCCAGTGCTACCTGTTCACGCCTATAGATATTCATTCACACGCACATTGTTTTAAGTTTAAACCCTTCTGTCCTTCCCCCTTCTCGCGATTTTACCTGCGATCGTCTAGGTGTGTGTCTGCTCATAATCAGGCAGCCTGGTGCCTGGAATCCTGTTCTTATGTTTGCATGATTGTTATGAGAGTCTGTCTGTCTGTGTGTGTGTGTGTGTGGCGTTGGGTGTGTGTGCGTGTGTGTATGTGGATGTGGGGTTGTGCGTGTGTGTGTGCGTATGTGCGCTTGCGTGTGTGTGGGAGGGGGGTTGTGTGTGTGTGTGCGTACGCGTGCATGTGCGCTTGAGTGTGGGTGTGTGTGGGGGGGGGGGGTTGTGTATGTGTGTGTGTGTGTGGGGGGGGGGTGAGTGTGTGTGGGGGGTTGAGTATGTGTGTGTGTGTTGGGGGGGTGAGTGTGTGGGGGGGGGTTGAGTATGTGTGTGGGTGTGTGTGGTGGGGGGTGGGTATGTGTGTGGTGGGGGTGAGTGTGTGTGTGTGGGGGGAGAGTGTGTGTGTGCGGGGGGGGGGGGGTGTGTGGTGGGGGGTGAGTGTGTGTGTGTGTGGGGGGAGGGTGTGTGTGTGGGGGGGGGTCGGTTTGTGTGTGTGTGGAGGGGGTTGAGTGTGTGTGTGGGGAGTGGGTATGTGTGTGGTGGGGGGGGGTTGAGTGTGTGTGTGGGGGGGTGAGTGTGTGTGTGTGTGGGGGGGAGGGTGTGTGTGTGGTGGGGGGGGTCGGTTTTGTGTGTGTATGGAGGGGGGGTGAGTGTGTGTGTGTGGTGGGGGGGTGAGTGTGTGTGTGTGTGGGGTTTAGTGTGTGTGTGTGGGGTGTGTGTGTGGGGGGTGCGTGTGTGTGTGTGTGGGGGGGGGTTGAGTGTGTGTGGGGGGGAGTGTGTGTGTGTGTGTGTGGTGGGGGGTGAGTGTGTGTGTGGAGGGGGGTTGAGTGTGTGTGTGTGTGGGGTTGTGTGTGTGTGGTGGGGGTGGGTGTGTGCGTGTGTGTGTGGTGGGGGTTGGTGTGTGTGGGGGGGAGGGGTGAGTGTGTGTGAGGGGTTTAGTGTGTGTGTGTGTGTGTGTGTGTGGTCACAATTACATTGGTGTGTGAATCGTCTAGCACCGGATTTTGTTTTTCTGGCCGCGTGGGGTGTGACTGTATGTACCTGTGCACGCTTTGTGTTTATCGGTATGTGGTGAAAATGTGTGTGATAGACAGTCGGGGTCTGTGTGTAAGTGCACTGGGGATTTGAGTACGTGGGGGTATGTGAGACGGCTGGGAACTAAGAACACAATTGCTGAAATAGTTAATAGCCAACCTCGTGATCATGATTTGTCAGGAAATGAGTTGCATTGTTTGTAAAACAGCAGTTTGATTACTCTCTCTATGGTGAGATGGCAAGATTATAAGCGCTTCCACGCAACAACACATTGATGAGAATAGCGATTGCAAAGGCATCGGTTCAAACTAATCCGTCACCAGCGTTAAATGTCTGTATAAATAATTACTGTGCTCACCTTTAATTCTAGCCTGTCCTATTCGAAGCTGTCTTCGGGGGAAACTTTATGGTTCCATTCTCCGGCTATAAGTGTTGTGTTGGGTGGGGGTGGCTGGGTTGGGTGTCAGTATGCTGGTTCTGAAGACCGGTACATGAGGTGGAATGGCTTCCATTCTCACATCATTATACGGGACGGACCGAGTTACATTTACACCTCCAAGCAAGCGTATTTTGTACACAACCGTCCTATAACGTGGCATTCTTTGGCAAAGTGAAACTTGAGGCGTGTGCAAGAAATGCGGAGTGGGAGAACAGGAAGGGTGTTTAAAACTACCAAGAAAAATAAACTTAAAGCCAACCAGGCACAGACCCGTGGGTCCTATTCAGTCTGCTGCAGTTCGGATTGTACCCAAGGCAAAAACTACGGTACCCAACCCATTCCAAGCCCTCCTTGACCAACGCCACAAACGCGACCGGTCCTACACACACATGCAACTTGCCACTTGAGAAGCCATCGTCGCGAGCATTGCTCCTTCAACGCTACTAAGTAACATGAAAACTCGCGGATGGCGATATCAACACAAAGCACACACTAGAGTGTGTTTGTTGTATTGACCCCCCCCCCCCCCCCCCCCCCCCCAATAAAGCTGTTTGCTAAATGGCACTGATTACGTAAAACGAGACTGCTCGCCAAACACAGCATCACGACCTCGCTCCCTCCTTCGCACCTTGCACTTTATTTCCCCATTGTAAACTCTGGATTTGAAAGTTGAAATATGCACTGATGCGTTGCCATAATTTGATGGACTCACCCCCCACCACCCCCAATCGGACTGCTTTCCCCAATCCCAAAGTATGCGTGGATCCCGGGTTGACAGCGATGAAAGGCAAATACGCTGCTTTTATTCACAGCCAGAGCCAGCTGCAAGCATTACAATAACCCGCTTTATACAGAAACAACTTGAATCCAGTTCAAGACGATGCTCCTTGTGCCAGCAGAGCGAGAAAGAGTAATCCCAAGCACGGATCATTGAAACCGAGTCATGAGCAGAACCTGGGGATGACAAGCCTGAAAAGGGGGTGCCGCGAATGGCAAAAATACTCGGCAGATTTGAAAAAGAAATATGAAAACATAATATCCCCATTCCTGCAGCTAAACTAGCAGTGAAAAATCCAGCGATGTTGTTGTCATTCCTGTCCCTGTTGCTTCGACTATTTTTTTTTTTCAGACTGAAGCGGATTGGGAAAAAAATAAATACATTCTGCAAAAATTTCATATTAAGAAACCAAAGTTTTGTTTTAATCGCAGTTTCTGCCGCTGTCGTGATTACATCTAGATCCAAATTTAGATAAAGGGAACACAACCTACTGTGATGTGATGTTATGGACAGATCTGCGTTTCAATTCTATGGAACCTGCACATGGATATTGAGCAATAAAGTCCCCCTGAACACACGGTCTCTGCTTAAGGACTAGACTTTGCAAAAGCCTGGCTTCGGCGATTTCTAATCGTGTTCCATTAATACATGACATCTTACGTTTGTGTCAATACCGCTCGACTGTCTGAAAGAAGATCTGAACACGTCTCATTAAAAAAAAAGGCTCGAGCAATCTGTATGAATCTTGATATCTCTGCGTAACTGAGCCTCACTCTCTATGTGTACACATATATTTCACCATCACATTTCTCAGTTGGTGCATCTTCAAACGTGAAAGTGGAGCCTTGTGCAAAATTTGACAGAAATACCACCCCCCCCCCCCCCCCCTGCACCCCTCTCCGATCAGTTCCCAAATTGAATTTTATACGCGTCAGTGATTAAATGGTGTAAATGAAGCATCACCACAGAAAACCGTCATTAGGCATTTTAACCCAGGATATCCCCTAATTCCCCTCCCTCCCCTTAAATCTATGTTAGCTGGGTTCCGATAAGAGACTGCACGAAATTCAAATAGTTAAGGGATATATGAGGCAACTCACGTATCCGACTGAGCATTCTGCAAGAATATCTATTGAGCCTAAGCCCGATTACTGCATTGAACGCCAGCCCGAGCAAGTCGAATGCATTCTACCAGTTTCTTAGCATCTCGAGAAAAAAAAATCCTACACATCACCCGATTAAATATTTTTCCCCTCTTATTCAGCGCAGGTGGTTCTGAGGGATAACGGGATTTGGGATCTAGGATGGGAAGGGAGGGGAGGGGGGGGGGGTAGAGAAGTGAAAGAGAAAACCTACCTTCCACACATGTGATCGCCAGTAAAAAGACAAGATATGAAAATATAACTCCACTTTGCGTTCCCATTGCCTTCCCGAGGAAAGAGAGCCCGTGTCTGCAGCATTTAGAGCATCCTGTCCGAAAAATGGTTGTCAGCGAATCTTGAGTGGAAATCTCCTGTATTTTGCAGTTCGATTTCATATCGATTGCAATTTTGCGTGTGTGTGTGTGTGCGCTGTAGTGTGGTGCGTGTGTGTGCTGTAGTGTGGTGGTGGTGGTGGTGGTGGTGTGTTTGTCGCCGATCAGTTTTGCTTGTTGGTCCGCGGCGCTCCAACACTACTGCGAGTGAATGTGTTTCTGGGATACCACAGCAACCTTGAACGAGGACTCAACCATCTCAACCTACGGGGGCACAAACTCCAGGCTCCTTCCCAGTTGCTTGTCTGTCTGAATCCTAAAGTGCACGAGAGAGAGAAAAAAGATTTGAGGGAATAAAAATAAAATCCCGTTGGTAACGAGCCAAGAGAATCCAAAAGGGCTGGACCAGGGGAAAATAATGGGGTGTAATTAAACGTTTAATTTCAAAGCGGCAACGTCAAAAAGCAGAAAGATGTTTAAAATTCAGACACTCTGCGGGTCGATTTTGCCCTCGCATCGTGCCAGCAGCTTCAAAGAACACACAGATACAGTTTAACCATTGCGGGGGAATGAGATGCTACAGATTAAAGGGGGTGGGGGTGGGGCGGTGCACTTTAATGCTGCTTCTGTCTATAACGAGGAGAAGGGAGAAGGGGGGGAATGCTGTGTCCATCACACTATTTATGTATGAAATATTAACACCTTCAGTTAATCACACCATCAATTTGTTGGTACGCCTGCCAAGGGCCAACAACACTCTTCTATCAAGTTTATTTAGCAGGGGAAGGAGCGACATGCATCTGAGAGCAGTCTTGCAATGATTACTTTTATTGGTTTCAGTTGGCGTCTTCATCGCTTTCTTGTAGTTGGCAACACACACAAAAAACCCCCACCATCGCGATGCCTATCCAGTGTAGATCTTGCCGCTCGGAAATTAATAAAAAAAACCCTCTGATGAGCAGCGACTCGGTTGTGGGAATGGGTTAAAGGAGCTCAGCGGAAGAACACTTGTGCCACCTACAGGCTGTGAAGAGATGACCTGATAGCAATCCTCATGCTGAGCAATCGCCCCGACTCGATTCACAATCCCCTCTTCCAATATCCTTAAAGCATGCACACACACGCACGCTGTCGGTGGAAGGGGCGGCTGGGACAAGTTTATTACAAATAACTACAAATGTATTCCCATCGTGCGCTTTAATGCTTTTTTATTGGAGATGGTGGCAAGGGGGGGGGGGGGGGGGGGCAGCGTACTGGAGTAACTCAACGGGTCAGGCACCATCACTGGAGAATATGGATAGGTGACGTTTGGAGTCGGGGCATTTCTTCAGAATCTGAGGAAGGGTCACAAAATTCCCGACCCGAAATGTCACCTCTCCGTGTTCTCCACGAATGCTGCCAGGCCGCTGAGTTACTCCAGCACTTTGTGTTTTGCTCTTTTTGTAAACCAGCATCTGCAGTTCCCCGTTTCTAATATTTTAATATTTGATGGGAGTAGGTTTGCCCAACGTTATTCTGTGTAAACGGAAGAGTGTGACAGTCAGTCAGTAGCGGGGCATGGTTTCATCTGGGAAGGATGGGTCATTTGACCCATCCGGTCTGTGTGTTGGACCTTTAAATGCCCTCCCTCGCTGTTCATTATAACTCCTGGCTGCCGTCTAGCCTTACAAGTGTCTGCCCAGCCCTCTGCTCAATATGTAGTCACTATTGGAATACAAAGATCTCTGCATTATCTCCGATTATCTTACGTTCAACAGGCGTTTCTGTGCATGCGTATTAACCCACAGCTTCACTGGGTGATGTGATCTGCACGTGATTTAGGCATTTTGAACAATTCCCGGTACACCTTGTCCACGCTAATTTACTAAAGAGCAATAATATCTGTTACATTGGACCCCCCCCCCCCCCCCCCCCCCCCTCCCCCTCTTGCTCAGCTTGACAATGATTGCGGAGACACGTTTCGATCCCGGAATCTGCATTGCTTCGGGGAACTTTGGTACACGTGTGATTTAGCAGGGGAAGAAGCGACATGCATCTGAGAGCAGTCTTGCAATGATTACTTTTATTGGTTTCAGTTGGCGTCTTCATCGTTTTCTTGCAGTTGGCAGAAAAAAACCCACCATCGCTAAATACTGCCATATGATCATTTTTTTTCTTCAACTTGATCCCATTCCCATTAACTTGTTGGTACACAAAAGGCTGGAGAAACTCAGCGGGTGCAGCAGCATCTAAGGAGCGAAGGAGATAGGCGACGCTTCTTCAGAAGAAGGGTCTCGTCCCGAAACGCCGCCTATCTCCTTCGCTCCTTAGATGCTGCTGCACCCGCTGAGTTCCTCCAGCATTTTGTGTAACCCTCGATTCTCCAGCATCTGCAGTTCCTTCTTTAACCCATTAACTTGTTAACGTGCTGCATCAGTGAAAAGTTTACATGGAACTAACTGATAACGTCGATATCCGCACAAATCCGTATTGTACACTGCACAATGACAATTAAAGATTGAATTGAATTGAATTGAAATCAGTTGGTTAATCAATGACGGTGAAACGCGACTGTTGTGACGCGCGTTCTGTGATGTACATCGCCCAGAGCTGCGATTGAGTTTCGTTCTTCAGCAGCGCGTCAACTCTCCACTTCCTTTACAAGGTGTCCAATTTCTCTGCCCCTCCCCTGTCCGTGACACACACACACACACCTCGCTCTCTATCATAAATCCATGTATCTGTCTATCAGGGCAACTATTTTGATTTGCATCACAGGGGGCGGGTTTCTCCTCGACCATCGAATGAAGTTATTCATTTCTGCTCAAAGAGAACCCCTTATTGCTTTTTCTCTCGTCACTCTTTCGCAAGCACACACTTCTCTATCCACAGCGGCAGACACAGAATAAGCATTCTTCCACAACTGGCGCCAATATATATATATATATATATATGTTCGCCACTTTGTGGTACAAATATTGCTCGGACCCAAGAGCCATGAGAGGGAAATACTGGAGGAAAATAACAAATGTCCATTGCTGGATGGTCCCAGCTTTGGGGAATAAAAAGTGAAAACGTCGATTTTTTGGCGATGAATCTGTCCAAACGCATAATTAAGAATGAATTGTACCCTATTGTTTTATCTCACACTAAATCGAACGATTTGAAAGTCTGAAGCCGACAACATGTGACATCAGATAACGTATAATTACGATTATATGGACTCCCCGATGTATTTCATATGATCTGAATATTAGAAAATGAAATGACAATCCATTTTGAATTCTGCTGGCATTGGTGTCCAGTACGCTACGCGCACGTCTGCTCTTTGATTGGCGAGACATTGTTCACTCTTTGGCCCGAGGCGCCGCTGCTGAGCACAATATAGCGTGCGGGAAAACGTGCACTTCACGCTGATATTCCCATTGAGAAGGAGAGCATCGATTGCGTTCCTCATCAACCGCAATGTCAAAATTCCACCTAGTCCCAGCAATCTCAAAAACTTGCAACGTTCCAGTTTAGTGATTATAACAGGGAAAAATATAGAACTGATGGTAAGAGGTTGCACGGATAGGACAGGTTTAGAGGGATACGTGCCAAACGCTGGCAGGTGGGACTAGTGTAGATGGAACATGTTGGGCAGTTTGGGCTGAGTGGCCTGATTCCACGCTGTAAGACTCCATGACCCTCTGACCCCCAACACCCTTGATGAATGGAGGGATCTTGAGATCCAAGTCCAAATCCCGTTGAAAGTGGCAGCACACAGAAGCCGGACGGTATGTTTGCCTTCATTTAGTCGAAGCCGAAGTGTAAGAGGCAGGAAGTCATGGGGAAGCTGTTCAGGTCGTTGGTTATTCCGCATTTGGAGTGCAGGAAGGTTGTAAAATATCAAATACTAGAGGGCATAGCTTTTAGGCAAGAGAGGCAAATATGTGCAGGCCAGTTTTATTTTACACAGAGGGCATTGGGTGCAGGAATACGGTGGTTGTGGAGGCAGATAGGATAGTGGTATTTAAGAGACTCTTGGATAGGCACATCTATCGATGTGAAGGGATGGAGGGGTGAAGATGATGTTCTGTACTCTTCTACACTCTTGCTTAAAATCTTGGTAACCTGAAACACATCCACACCACGAACAAAACATGTTTTTAATTTTTACCAGTGACCAGGTGTTGTTAAACTGTCCAAGTCTCACAGGAGGAAGACTGACTGAACTATATTGCCATCCACCGCAGTGGTCAATGTGGTGGATGTTTACGTTAAGTTCTATCGTGTATGTGTTATTTTAATTGAATGGCTAACAAGGTAACTCAAATATCACTGTGCTTCAATTGGTGCATGTGACAATAAATGTGAATATGAACTTGAACTTATATCCATTCCATCCTTTGATCGCTTTTCAAGCTGCCTGTTAGAAATGTATAAAGTTGGCTTCTTGATTAATATATTATCTCTATTATTTAAGTTTCACGCGAATATCCTTTTTTCCTCTAAAATGAAAAATGCACTTCTCTCCGAGCTCTGCACAAATGTCTGCGCCTTTGCTGCCTGGCGACGTACAATCCTCATTCGAAATTGGAGACACAAAAGATTGCAGATGCTGTGATTTACGATGCTATCGTGTCGTATCGTGAAATTCACTCCTATGTCAGAGGTTTTTACGATGCGACAGTACTCGCTAGTCGCTAGACTTTAGAAGATTGAGGGGGGATCTTATAGAAACGTACACAATTCTTAAGGGTTTGGACAGGCTAGATGCAGGAAGATTGTTCCCGATGTTGGGGAGGTCCAGGACAAGGGGACACAGCTTAAGGATAAGGGACCGAGATGAGAAAAACATTTTTCACGCAGAGAGTGGTGAATCTGTGGATTCTCTGCCACAGAAGGTGGTCGAGGCCAGTTCATTGGCTATATTTAAGAGGGAGTTAGATGTGGCCCTTGTGGCTAAAGGGATCAGGGGGTATGGAGAGAAGGCAGGTACGGGATACTGAGTTGGATGATCAGCCATGATCATATTAAATGGCGGTGCAGGCTCGAAGGGCCGAATGGCCTACTCCTGCACCTATTTTCTATGTTTCTATGTTTCTATGTACCGTAGCACGCATGCCAGAGGTTTTTGTTAACATGTGTTTCTGGTGACATTGAAAATACATTCCTCATAATACCAGCGAAAACACAGAGTCAAGGTGCACACCGCCTATTAGTAACATGCGTTCAATAGATCGGCATGGGAAACCATCCGTCCACTATGTCAAATAACTCTCAGTTTAATACATGCATTTGCTGAACTTTACATACAGTACATTTAATTTTGAATGTCAGTACTATATCTGTAAAACGCCACCTCCTCAGTTTATTTGGCCAATTGTCCTGATTATCTCGTGCTCCATTTTCAATTACATCTTATCATTAGCATTCATTTAAACATGTGGGATTGGTACCCCCACTTGGTTGTGCTGCTGCCTACATTGCTGAAAGCTGTGCAAAGGATGACGATTTTGCAAATTACATTCAACGTAAATCGATGTCATATGATCGTTGGCCCTGCTGTAAATTCAAGTTATGTCGACCGGTGTGTCTCGCCTACTCCAAGAATGGTGAACGATCATGGAATTTCACCAACGAGCTTCAGGACGACACCAAAAAGTAATTGGAAATTCCAGGACGATGCCTATTTTCCAGTTTTCTGCGCCTTTGCTACAATCAATCAAATGAAGGGTCCAGACCGGAAACATTGTCTCTCCATTTTCTCCAAAGATGCTGCCTGACTCGCTGAGTTACTCCAGAATTTTGCGTTCTACGGACGATTCCAGCGTCTGTAGTTCCTTGTGTCACCACAACGTTCTATTCATTTAAAGGGTTGTCATTTAAAGTAAAAAGTAAGAAAATGCCGATTATATCCCTCTGCAATTGCCAAATTATTCTTCTCTCTGTCGGTTAAATCAGAATTGTTTAAAGCGATGGAATAGATGCTCTAATTAAAATTAGTTTCATGTGTTCAACGCATCCTAGGTGTTAATCAAATTACGCAACGTTCATCTTCATAAAGTTACCAGGGGGGATAGTTTAAGCAAAACTATTTGAATAAATAATGATAGCAGGCGACCAAATTGAATTGGTTCGTGGTAGATATGCATTTGTTGATACGCAAAGGAGTTTTAACAGATTCTTCAGGAAATAAACTTAATATATTTTGGCTGCATATTATGTCCTGAAACATATTCCTCTCAAAGACAGAGACTCGGCTCCATGTTCTGTTAATGGCACCTTAGCAGGAATTAATTGATTTGCGTTTCTTAACATGTAGTAGTATATTTAACACTACCGATGTTGTGTTGACTGTGTTGGCCATTCTATATACCAGGCTCCTATATCGTCCTTACCAGATAAAATTGTCCACTGCCCAATGACATACCTGTTTCAGGGTATCAATTAACAGTATATATTCCAGTTAACTCCCTCCTCCTCCCCCCCCCCCCCCCCAAACACACACACACACACACACACACACACACACACACACACACACACACACAACACGAATCTCTTTTCCTTGGGAAAATTGGAATGAATCTGTTTGGCATCCAAGCCATCAAAACACAATGTAAGGAGAAACGTCTCGACCAGAAACGTCAATTGTCCATGTTCACCAGAAATGCTGACTGAACGTCTGAGGTACTCCCAGCACTTCGTGTGTCCTTATAACACTCAATATAAAGTTTGTTACTCAGAATTGGACACAACGAGCCTCCTGCTGAGAACCAACACGCAGTTTATGACAAGCTAACTTACTTTCTCTTTTTCTACTTTAATGATTAAATCAAATGTCACAGATCTTTCTTGAGACCATCTTTTCAATTCATCCTGCCATTTTTGAAGTCTGGAATGTGTGTATATGCTGCCTTCTCAACATCTCCTTATTGCTGCACCCAACCATCTTGTTAAAGTGCTTTCCAAAATGCATAACATTTAATCTAAAGTTGCAACATGGTGTTTATGTCATTTTGATCGCCCAAAAAGGTTTTCCCATGTTTACACCACCTAGAAAGTTTAAAACGTTAACCTCCTCCAACTTTCCATACTCATCTCCAGACCATTTATTAATAACACCATTCTTCAAAAACCAATACCTGGGTAACAATCCTAATAGTTTCTATGTGAAAATACAGTAACTCAGCAGGACAAGATGCTTTATTGCCAAACTGCACTGAGACTGAACTAATGAACTCAAATTTTTTGAATTGCTTTCTATGCACCTGCAGCATGGGTGTCGAAATCCATCATATGTGAGAGTGAGGCATAAAGTGATTTGTCAAAAATGAACAGCAGAACAGCCCATCGTTGATGTTTCTGAACCCCGTCTTCCTTCTTTTCCATCTCCATACCTATTTCGCTGACAAGGAGGTCTTGCACCCCCTGCGACAAAACTTCTTCCCATCTCCAACACTCCTCCTTGCCCTGGCCCCCTGCTGGCCAACTAACCTTCTCTTGACCTTTTTATCTCCAATTATAGACAATAGGTGCAGGAGTAGGCCGTTCGGCCTTTCGAACCATTCAATGTGAACATGGCTGATCATCCCCAATCAGTACCCCGTTCCTGCCTTCTCCCCATATCCCCTGACTCCGCTATCTTTATGAGCTCTATCTAGCTCTCTCTTGAAAGTGTCCAGAGAACCGGCCTTCATCGCCCTCTGAGGCAGAGAATTCCACAGACTTACAACTCTCTGCGAGAAAAAGTGTTTCCTCATCTCTGTTCTAAATGGCGCACCCCTTATTCTAAAACTGTGGCCCCTGGTTCTGGACCACCCCAACATCGGGAACATGTTTCCTGCCTCTAGCATGTCCAAACCCTTAATAATCTTATATGTTTCGATCTTATTTTGCTACCACAGCATCGACCATCTCAACTTCTCCACTCAAGTTCCCCACTCCAATCTCACCCCCTCTGAAAGAACAGCCATATGCTCGTTCACTCTGTAACAATCCCAAATTGTCATTAAAACCCACTGATAACGGAGGTGACGTTGTAGTCTGGAGGGTTGAACCTTGCTGAGGCCAGGCATCAGTTTTTACCGTGTTGAGGCCAGGCATCAGCTTTTAGACACCTCTTCATACCTACGCCTTGGCAACAATCCCATGGATCAAACTCAAGCCACCATCTTCTGAACTGTCATTGATATTTACTTATTTTGGTGATTCCTTTCCACAACTACCATTCTAATTTTTCTTCTATTTTGACTCCTCACTGTCTTCAAGTCAACTGTGCAGGCATGGACATTCACATGGGCCCCAGCTACGCCTGTCTTTCCATTGGTTATGTTGAAAACTTTTATTCCAAATATACCCTAGCACCATTCCCCAACTATTTCTCCACCGAGTCAATTATTGCATCAGGGCTGCCTCCGACACCAATGCACAATTCATTGATGTCATCAACTTTACTACTAATTTCCACCCTGCCCTAAAATTCACTTGGACTATTTCTGACAGCTCTCTCCCTTTCCTTATCTCACTTCCTCCACCACGGGTACAGACTGACATATGATATAAACCCATGGACTCCTACAGCTACCGTGACTAAATCACCCCATCTGTGCAGGAAAGAACTGCAGATGCTGGTTTAAATCGAAGGTAGACCCAAAATGTTGGAGTAACTCAGCGGGACAGGCAGCATCTCTGGAGAGAAGGAATGGGTCAGAAGAAGGGTCTCGACCCGAAACGTCGCCCATTCCTTCTCTCCAGAGACGCTGCCGGTCCCAGTGAGTTACTCCAGCGTTTTGGGTCTACTTTAATCATCCCATCTCCTGCAAGGACACAACCACTTGCTCTCAAATCTGTCTTTGTGCCATTTGCTCTCAGATTAGGCTTGCCACCTTAAAACATATGGGATGTTCTCTTTTTTTCAGTAAATACGATTTCGATTCCTGCTGATGTAGATGGAGTCATCACCCATGCCCCCTGGGTGTCGGGTAGTTCTGTTCGTGCTCGCTCTCCCCGACATAATAAGGATAGTTTCCCTGGTCCTCGTATTTTATCACTGGTCACGTCACTAGTCTCACCCTTTTCGATTTTCTATAAGAGATCATTCTCTCCACAACCCCTTGGTTCGCAAATCCCTTCTCTCCAATCCTCTATTGTTGTCACTTTGCCCTGCAACCGCGTCACATTCCCCTGCAATATGTCCTTTGCCTCCTCTCCCATTTCCATCTAGGGATCTCAGCAAGCAGACCATCTGGGACGTAAGTCCAGTTGCACTTCTTCCAATCTTGTTTATTGCTTTCGGCCCTCCAACTGTGGTCTCTTTTGCAATGGCCAGACCAAGCGTAGACTCGGCTACCGTTTCGCCAAATACGCGTCATGTCCACCATGAGGTTCCCAGTTGGCGCAGCGATCGTGTTGCTGCCTCGCGGCGCCACAGACCCGAGTTTCCTCCCATATTTCAAAGATGCGCATGTTTGTAGGTTAATTGGCTTCTGTACATTGTCCCGAGTGTGGAGGACAGGACCTGTGCACGGGTGATCGTTGGTCGGACGGTACGCCGAAGTATTTGTTTCCATGTTGTATCTCGGGAGATACAACATGTCGGCTCGCAGTCGCCTCGACGCATTACACACCGCCTCGACATCGTGCCTCCGTGACCCTCTCTGTAGGTGCCTCCGTGACCCTCTATGCGTGTGGCTCCGTGGCCCTCTGTGTGTGTGCCTCTGTGCCCCTCTCTGTGTGCCCCTCTCTGTCCTGGCGAACTTACCTTTAAGACTTCGCTCCAAGTTCGCCTCACTTTGCGCCGCGTTGCGCCACTCACCGACCTCCGCGCGGCCCTCGCTGCCGGTTTGGTCGCGCTTGCCGCATGCAGGCGCATGCTGGTGGGAACGGCCCTGTACAGAGATCACCCAACCTCCGCGCGGCCCCCGCTTCTAGTTTGATCGCGCTCATCGCATGGAGTCGGATGCTGGTAGGACAGGCCCTTAACTAAACTACTGCCCATCTCATTCCCTTGGCGACCTCTTGTCCCTGACATATTTGACAGTTTTTGGATATCAGCAACCAATGTTACATCGGTTTGGATAAAGTTGCTGCAATTTTTTTAATTGTATATTAATCTTGCGTTATTTTTTTCTGTGAGGCCGGTGATTATCTACAGGGGTCCTCATTTGATCAGCCTAGTTTATTGCTGCATTCGAATGATGGGGCACATTAAATGAAGAGCTAACCTCTGCCACTGAATCCATCAACCTGTCGCTTAACCACTGGGGTTAGTTACATTATCATTTCATTAAATGTATTTGAAGATACATGTATTTGAAGCAATTCAGATTTCTCTAAGCAAACGGGGGTGGCACGGTGGCGCAGCGGTAGAGTTGCTGCCTCACAGCGCCAGAGACCCGGGTCCCATCCTGGCTACGGGTGTAGGGAGTTTGTATGTTCTCCCCGTGGCCTGCGTGGGTTTTCTCCGGGCGCTCCGGTTTCCAACTCCACTCCAAAGACGTAAAGGTTTGTACGCTGATTGGCTTGGTAAAATTGTAATTTGTCCCGTGTGCGTGGATAGTGTTAATTTGCGGGGATCTCTGGTCGGTGCGGACTCGGTGGGCAGAAGTCCCGTTTCCGCGCTGTATCTGTTAACGATGGCACAAGCCGGGACATTTAATCCATGTCTCCACATCAGTGTGTTGGGTGAATATTAGAGGATATGCAAATTACTGCATCCTACATTAAGGAGCAGAGGTAAAAAAAAGTTTATAATGCCCGCTGCTGTTTAATTTCGGCTCTCGCTGGCAAGAAGCGCCAGCAATGTTGTACTGTTTGCATTACATCCAGGAGATCAAGGGAACAGCCCCGTTTCAAGTTTGACGCGCACCTTGATGCGGCTGTTAGTAAAATCCACATGGTTTCCATCTCTGATCATCCATGACCGCCTTTGGCGTGCAGGCGTGCTCATAAATATATGTCCCATCTTCATTGAGGAGTCCTGCACACGTCGGGCATTGGGAAGTCAGCCGGAGGTAACATGAATGTAGCAACGTGCTTATTCTGGATATGACGGGAAGAATGCTCTCCTATCCCCGCTGTTTTCAACAGATGGCTTATGGCTTGAAAACAGCATGTAAGCAAAAACGTGCCGTCTGTTTAACCCCCTTTGATGTAGTGTATAAGGTACCACGCAGAAAGATGTAGGGCCAAGTGATGTTTAAATGCAAAAATACTAGAGTGCTCGGCACCGTAACATTAGCTTCTCTCATACGTATTAATATGAATGAGTCGAATGCTAGTTCATACTCGGGACTAGCGAGTGGTGAACAAACAAACGTATTGGGTTGAACTTTGAATTTGCCGGAGGAGTCGATGATTTGGTACAATTATTACTTTTCCCTCATCCTCTCGTCTATTGGTTCGAAAAATGGTCCTTTCAAATGAAGAAGCGCACTCTGAGCAACCATCGTTCATTATTCGACGGCCTTGTGTGCTGATTTTCATAAAGGGAGTGAGTATTGTACAGATAGTTCTGTGAGATGCCTGCTCGCCATCCTGTGGCGTGCGTTGCCACTCATCCAAGTTCGTGCATGGTTCCCAACCCAATCTGCTGACCATAGGTGTCCCCAGGGTGGTATTCCCCTTATGGGGGACGTCTGTGCGTGACTTAGTTTAACGTGTGGGGACTGGTGCACAAATGGCCAACCCACGGTCCTAGACAGATCTGGGTCAGGATCCAGTGGCAAGGAGTCCAAGACGACTGGGGACCCTTTTCTGCCGCAGCCTTCATCCGCCTTCCCAGCCGCAATGACACTCCACTAAGGTCAGCCATCGTCCTCCGCCAGTTCAACCGTTGAGGTCTTGGTTGGACAGCTCTTTGTCAGAGACCTCCCCATCGACCTGACCGCCGTGGGTGGCTCTACCAGGAGCACAGCTCCAGATGGCATCGCTCTCAGGATCTCAGGTCCACACAAGCTTCTCCACCACGACAAGGTGACAATCCACGGAGAAGTCCCGACCAAATAGTTCATTGATATTGTGTAGGAAGGAACTGCAGATGCTGGTTTAAACTGAAGATAGATGCAAAAAACTGGAGTAACTCAGCGGGTCAGACAACATCTCCAGAGAAAAATAATAGGTGACGTTTCAGGTCGAGACGTTGTTCAGACAATCTTCATTTCATTCATATTTGCAGATCTATCTATCTCCCTTCATTGTATTACTTATAGTCAATGAACAGGTCCACAGAGAATTGTTGAATTGTTGAATTGTGCAGTGACACTAAATGGATTATGAGGTTATTGTTCTCCCTCTACAGTAACCCTGCATCATATTCTGGCCTGTATTTTATAAATGTCACCGGGAAGTAGCTGAGGGTCGCCTAAGTTATGAAGGAATGCCCCCTCACATGTAACTGTAACTATGGCCTCCTGCATATCGGCGAGACCAAGCGTAGGATGGCGACCATTTCGCCGAACACTTGTGCTGGGTCCACTGAGGCCCAGTGCATCTCCCAGTTGCTGATCATTTTAACTCCCCTTCCCAGCTCCCTGTGACCGCGTGGGTTCTCTCCAGGCGCTCCGGTTTCCTCTCACACCCCAAAGATGTACAGGTTTGTAGGTTACTTGGATTTGGTAAATTGTAAAATTCTCCCCAGGGTGTAGGATGGTGTTAGTGCCGGTCGGCATGGTCTTGGTGGACTGGAAGGCCTGTTTCCGCGCGGTACCTCTGGGTATAAAGTCGAATGAATCATGTAGACCTTTCTGTCCCGGACCATTGCCAGAGCGACACCACACACGATCTGGAGGAATAGTACTTCACAATCCACCTGTGTACCTTACACCCAAAAGTATGAACATTGGATTTCCAATTTTAGGTCACCCAACCTACACCCCCACCCTTCAGAATGAAAGGATGTTCGTTTAGGAAGGAGATTAGGAGAATTTTCTTTACTCAAAGGGTGGTTAATTTGTGGAATTCTTTGCCACAGAAGGTTGTAGAGTCCAAGTCAGTGGATATTTTTAAGGCAGAGATAGATGGATTCTTAATTAGTACTGGTGTCCGCATTTATGGGGAGAAGGCAGGAGTATGGGGCTAGGAGGGAGAGATTGATCAGCCATAATTGGATGGCGGAGTAGACTTGATGGGCCGATAGCCTAATTCTACTCCTATTCCTTATGACATGACCTTAATCCCTCTCTTCCCGATATTCCAATAGGGACACACTCCCCTCAATCTGCCTCCACTTCCTATTATATCATATAACCATATAACCATATAACAATTACAGCACGGAAACAGGCCTTCTCGGCCCTTTAGTGCCGACCATTTATTTTCCCCTAGTCCCATCTACCTGCACTCAGACCATACCCCTCCATTCCCTTCCCTCCCCCTTCCTGCCTTCACATTTCAAGCTTCCTCTACCATGATATCACTGTTTGTCTGTTCATCGTTGGTTTTGTCCAACGATCTTCCCACGAACCACCCCCCTGTATCTCACCTCTCAATGGCCAGATTCTGTGCCATCTCCACGTCTCTTCCAGCTGTCTGCCCCCTGCTACAACCAGCCTGACCCAAAAAGTTGTCCATCCATGTTCTCCAGAGAACCCCCCCCCCCCCACCCCCATCCCTCCCCCACTACTACAATCACTGAAGAAGAGGCCTGACCCAAAACATCATGTCCCTTTTATCCAGAGATGCTGCCTGACCCTGGTATTCTATGTTTCTATGTTTCTATGACCCGCTGAGTTACTCCAGCGTTTTGTGTCTGTCTTTGGTATAAACTGGATTCTGCAGTTCTCTACTATAACAATCTCCAGCCAAGCAGTCCGGCCCTTTGAGTTACTCCGGCACTTAGTGGCTTTTTTTTTGGTAAACCAGCACCTGCAGTTCCTTGCGTCTACAAGTGGCAAGAGGCAGACCAGCTCGAGCCGAGACGTTGAATACGGAATGGTCCTGTTGATCGGACAATAGTATTTTCACAACAATCATAAAACGCTCGCTACCGTTTCACAAGCTTCAGGTAAACTGCGGCGGACACATCTGGCAACCTCTCTGACAGGTTGCCTTCGACACACTCACAGTCTGAGCCAAATCGGCGAGTCAATTTACTCTTTGCGTGGCAAGAGTCAGACCAACTCGTGTTGAATGATCTCCGCGGCCAGAGTTTGCGTGGCTCCTCCTGGCATGCGAGAGACTGCAAGCGCTTCCCAGTGGTGAATGCGAACAAATGATTAAGTTGGTTGCGTAGGAAGGAACTGCACACGCTGGTTTAATCCGAAGATAGACACAAATCGCTGGAGTAACTCAGCGGGACAGGCGGAAAAAGGGTCTCGACACGAAACGTTACCCATTCCTTCTCTCCAGAGATGCTGCCTGCCCCGCTGAGTTACTCACTCCCAGCCTCTTGCGTCTTCAATATCTTCAATATTAAATTGGTTGCCTTTGATTCTGCTCTGTGCAACTGTGTGAATAGGTGGCGCACGGGAAAGCAAGCTGTTGAAACACCGAAGGCAACCTTTTGTGGAGCAGCGGAACAGATATCATGAACACTCCCACAGATACAGCTTTAGATTCGGTAACCGCTTTCCGAGACCGTTTGTAACCTCGTCAGATACTGGAACAGACGGTGCGTTATATTCAATCCGATCATGCTCCAATCTTTCCCGCTGCTTCTGGCGCTGGTAATAAGAGCAGAGTCAGGGACATCGGACATCAGAAACATCGATCCACATCCAAGCTGCGGGTTCACTGCTAAAATATTCATCTGAGCTGAATTGAAATGCAGTATTTCAGTTTAGTATATTGTCGCGTGTACCAAGGGACAGCGTAGATCATTTGTTGCGTGTTATCCAGTCAGCGGAAAGACAATACATGATTACAATCGAGCCAGTTACAGTGTATGGATACATGATAAGGGGATAACGTTTAGTACAAGGTAGAGCCAGCAAAGTCCGGTCAGGGATAGTCCGAGGGTGACAAAAGTGTTAAGGGCCTGTCCCACCAGCATGCAACTCCATTCGATGAGCGCGACCTAACATGGCGGAGCCGGTCCCACTTCGATCGCCGGAGCCGTGCGGAATTGTGCGGAGTTCGTCCCAACATCGCGCGGGGCTCTGAAAAACTGACCATGTTCAAAAATTCCGCGCGGCAACGGCTTGTCGGCTCGCAGTCGCCTCGATGCATTACACACCGCCTCGACGTCGTGCCTCCGTGACCCTCTCTGTAGATGCCTCCGTGACCCTCTATGTGTGTGGCTTCGTGGCCCTCTGTGTGTGTGTGCCTCTGTGCCCCTCTCTGTGTGTCCCTCTCTGTCCTGGCGAACTTACCTTTAAGACTTCACTCCAAGTGCGCCTCACTTTGCGACGCGTTGCACCATTCACCCGACCTCCGCGCGGCCCTCGCTGCCGGTTTGGTCGCGCTTGCCGCATGCAGGCGCATGCTGTTGGGAACGGCCCTGTACAGGGATCACCCGACCTCCGCACGGCCCCCGCTTCTAGTTTGATTGCGCTCATCGCATGGAGTCGGATGCTGGTAGGACAGGCCCTTTAGATAGTAGTTCAGCACTGCTCTCTGGTTGTGGTAGGATGATTCAGTTCCCTGATAACAGCTAGGAAGACACTGTCCCTAAATCTGGAGGTGTGCGTTTTAACACTTCTGTACCTTTTGCCTGGAAGATTGTAAGTTTGTATTTAATAACATTAAAAACTGTAAATAGTTAACTAAAATAGAAGGGAAAATAAATTATTTATGTCATGGTACGCAGGTTTATCTGAAAATATATATTTTTCATGATGATTTTTTTTTAAATGGAATAAAAAATAGGTAAAAATAATTGAATGGAGATCCACTTTTGCACATTGCTAGTTTTAGATTCTCACAACATGACTTCCCCTACTCCTCTGGCTTGTTTACCTCAACCAGTGCATTCACCTCTTGCTGATCGTTGCTAGTCCAGAAGGTTTCTCTCTTTACAACCTTATTTACAAGGAATATAGAAACATAGAAAATAGGTGCAGGAGGAGGCCATTCGGCCCTTCGAGCCAGCATCGCCATTCATTGTGATCATGGCTGATTGTCCGCTATCAATAACCCATGCCTGCCTTCTCCCCATATCCCTTGACTCCACTAGCCCCTAGAGCTCTATCCAACTCTCTCTTAAATCCAGCCAGTGATTTGGCCTCCACTGCCTTCTGTGGCAGGGAATTCCATAAATTCACAACTCTCTGGGTAAAAAAGTTTTTTCTCACCTCAGTCTTAAATTACCTTCCCTTTATTCTAAGACCGTGGCCCCTGGTTCTGGACTCACCCAACATTGGGAACATTTTTCCTGCATCTTGCTTGTCCAGTTTCTATAAGATTCCCCCTCATCCTTCTAAACTCCAGTGAATACAAGCCTAGTTTTTTCAATCTTTCCTCATATGACAGTCCCGCCATTCCAGGGATCAATCTCGTGAACCTACGCTGCACTGCCTCAATCACAAGGATGTCCTTCCTCAAATTAGGAGACCAAAACTGTGCACAATACTCCAGATGTGGTCTCACCAGAGCCTTATACAACTGCAGAAGAACCTCTTTACTCCTGTACTGAAATCCTTGTTATGAAGGCCAACATTCCATTAGCTTTCTTCACTGCCTGCTGTACCTGCACGCCAACTTTCCGCGACTGGTGTACAAGGACACCCAGGTCTTGCTGTACCTCCCCCTTACCTAACCTAACCCCATTGAGATAATAATCTGCCCCCTTGTTTTTGCCGCCAAAGTGGATAACCTCACATCTGCCCACTCACTCAACCTGTCCAGGTCCCCCTGCAACCTCCTAACATCCTCTTCACAGTTCACACTGCCACCCATCTTTGTGTCATCCGCAAACTTGCTGGTGTTGCTCCTAATTCCCTCTTCAAAATCATTAATATATATGGTGAACAGTTGCGGCCCCAACACTGAGCCTTGCGGCACTCCACTCGCCACTGTCTGCCATTCTGAAAATGACCCGTTCACTCCTACTCTTTGCTTACGGTCTGCCAACCAATTTTCTATCCATGTCAACACCCTACCCCCGATACCATGTGCTCTAATTTTAGTCACCAGTTTCCTGTGCGGGACCTTATCAAAGGCTTTCTGAAAGTCTAGATACATAACATCCGCTGGCACCCCTTCATCCATTTTACTTGTCACATTCTCAAAAAATTCCAGAAGATTAGTCAAGCATGACTTCCCTTTCATAAATCTATGTTGACTTGGACTAATCCTTTTACTGCTATCCAAATGCCCCATTATTACCTCTTTAATAATTGACTCCAGCATCTTTCCCACCACCGAAGTCAGGCTAACTGGTCTGTAATTCCCTATTTTCTATTTCTCGCCTAATGAAAATTGATTTCAGTTCCTCTATCCCCTTAGATCCTCTGTCCTCCAGTACATCTGGGAGATTGTTTGTGTCCTCCTTAGTGAAGACAGATCCGAAGTACCTATTCAACTCTTCTGCCATTTCCTTGTTGCCCATAATTATTTCACCCGTGTCTGCCTTCAAGGGACCCACATTTGACTTTGCTACTCTTTTTCCCTTAACATATCTAAAGAAGCTTTTACTGTCCTTCTTTATATTCCTGGCCAGCTTCCCCTCGTACTTCATCTTTTCAACCCGTATTGCCCGTTTTGTTTCCTTCTGTTGTCCTATGAAAGTTTCCCAATCCTCTGGCTTCTGGCTACTTTTTGCTGTGTTATACATCTTTTCTTTTAGTTTTATTCTATCCCTAACCTCTCTTGTCAGCCACGGTTGCCTCCTACTCCCCTTAGAATCTTTCTTCCTTTTTGGAATGAAATGATCCTGCGTCTTCCGGATTATGCCCAGAAATTCCTGCCATTGCTGTTCCACCATCATTCCTGCTAGGATCCCTTTCCAGTCTACTTTGGCCAGCTCCCCTCTCATGCCTTCATAGTCCCCTTTGTTCAACTGCATCACTGACACTTCCGATTTAACGTTCTCCTTCTCAAATTGCCGATTAAAACTAATCATATTATGATCGCATCATAACCATATAACCATATAACAATTACAGCACGGAAACAGGCCTTCTCGGCCCTTCCAGTCCATGCCAACCTTTTATTTTCCCCTCGTCCCATCTACCTGCACTCAGACCATACCCCTCCATTCCCTTCCCGTCCATATACCTATCCACTTTACTTTTAAATCTAAAAATTGATCCTGCCTCCACCACTTCTGCAGGAAGATCATTCCACACAGCCACCACTCCCTGAGTAAAGAAGTTCCCCCTCATGTTGCCCCTAAACTTCTGTCCCTTAATTCTCATGTCATGCCCTCTTGTTAGAATCTTCCCTACCCTCAATGGGAAAAGCTTATCTACGTCAACTCTGTCTATCCCTTTCATCATTTAAAAGACCTCAATCAAGTCCCCCCTTAACCTTCTGCGCTCCAAAGAATAAAGACCTAACTTGTTCAACCTTTCTCTGTAACTTAGTTGCTGGAACCCAGGCAACATTCTAGTAAATCTCCTCTGTACTCTCTCTATTTTGTTGACATCCTTCCTAGAATTAGGCGACCAAAATTGTACACCATACTCCATACCAATGCCTTGTACAATTTTAACATTACTTCCCTACTCCCTTATACAATGCTCTGATTTATAAAGGGCAGCACACCAAAAGCTTTCTTTACCACCCTATCTACATGCGATTCCACCTTCAGGGAACTATGCACAGTTATTCCTAGATCCCTTTGTTCCACAGCATTCCTCAATTCCCTACCATTTACCATGTAATCATATTATGATATTCCAGAGAATAGCAGAACACATGCCTGGGTTTGGTCAAGGAACAGTTCTTCTTGGATTGGGACAAATATTTTCAGATTTAGTGACATTGCATTTTTTTCTCACTTTTCGGTTTTATTTCAGGCTGTTTATTAGTGCTGACCTGTTCAGCATGAACCGTTTTAGGATGTTTGTTTTTTTTTCTCATCTTTGAACTAGAAATTGCGCTTTTCAAGAGATCACAGATAAAGTATTTTCAAAGCACCAGGCTTTAATCATACAGCACTGTAAACCTTTGTTATAACTGACCATGGGGGAGAAGGGGGGATGGTGTCTATTATTGCCAAAGATGAGCTATAACCATGTACGGTATTATCATTACACACATAGTAGAAGTTAACAACTGCAGTTGCTGGTTATTACACAAAAGGGTACAAAGTGCTGGAGTAACTCAGCAGATCAGGCAGCATCTCTGGAGAACATAGATAGGTGAGATTTCCGGTTGAGATCCTCCCTTCAGACTCTTGGTCCGGAACTGGGCCTGGAATCCAGGTGAGTTGATGGTCCCAGCTTGCTGGCTGCCAGGGAAGAGGCGGGGATTGGCGGATTCAATGGCCATGGCCTGTGGGTGGCTGGAGTGCAAGTAAGAGTCACTAGTGGTGGTGGCAGCAGGGGAGGTGGTGCGAGTTGGGGATGGCGTTGCTAGTCATCGGTAGGTCCGTCCACGAGTACCAAAATCTGTTATAAAGAGATCCATTAAAATGAGGGTTTATTGTAATATATGCAATGCTATAACTCATGATCACTACAAATAAATAAAAACAAGGAATGGGTAATGTTTTTGTTACATTGACATTGTCCACATTTGCTGTCTAATTTAAATTATTCATGAAGACCAGCCCTTGAGGGCACTGGACGTGCACATTTGCTAGAACTACCAAATGCTCCAGAGAACCCTGTGCATGGAGATCCATTGCAGAACCTCAGCTGCCCATTATATTTATGAACTAGGTGCACAAGCCGTGTTGTTTTATCGTAGGGCATTCATGGCATAGTAAATAGTGTAGAATAGGGCAACGTTGTTGAGGATTGTGGATAGATGAAATGGGCACGGCAGATTCAGGTACATGCGAGTCAAATATTTTGGATGTTAAAAATATAGTAAGTTAGGAATGTAGAGGAACATAGATTTATGTACCACAATATATAAATATAATACATACAGCATAAAACATGCATACAGCATATGACCAAAAATACACACACACACAAATAAAAAAATAAATATATAGATTTGTGTGTGTGTATATCTCCATCTAGGCGATACCCCTACTCATTTCCCCTCTAATCTATTATCTCCACTTTCCCATCGGTTCCCTTTAGTTTCTGTCACTTACCTATATGGTATTGCAGTGACCAACCAGCGTACAAATCTGCATGTGGGAGGAAACTGGAGAAGATTGAGGAAATTTACATGGTCATAGGGAGTCAAGTCAAAAGTCAAAAAGTCAAACAAACTTTATTGTCATTTAGAAATACATCGATATATGCCGTTCCAAATGAAATTCCGTTGCATTTGGCTCCCTGTGCAACACGATAATTAACAGAAGGATAAACATGGATAAAATGGATAAAAAGGATAAAAGGATAAATAGACAATAGTGGCAGCCCATTACATGGCATTCAGGAGTCTGATGGCTCGTGGGAAGAAGCTGTTGCAGAACCTTGATGTTCTGCTCCTTATGCTGCGCTATCTTTTGCCCGGGGGCAGCAGAGTGAACAGTCCATGATGGAGATGTGTGGGGTCTTTTATAATACTGCTGGCCTTAGACACGCAACGTTTGGTCGCAATATCCCCGATTGAGGGGAGAGAGGTCCCGATGATTTTTTCCGCTGTCCTCACCACTCTCTGCATAGACTTCCAGTCGGAGGCTTTACAGTCCCCAAACCAGACAGATATACAGCTGGTCAAAATACTCTCTATGGTGCGCCTGTAGAAAGTGGTGAGGATGGGATGGGGGAGATGAGCTCTTCTCATCCGGCGCAGAAAGTGCAACCGCTGCTGCGCTCTCTTAACTGTTGATGAGATGTTATTCGACCAGGTCAGACTGTTAGTGATCTGCACCCCCAGGAACTTAGTGCTACTGACTACCTCCACATCGCTGTCATTGATGTGAAGTGGTGTGGGACTGTGCCGGGTTTTCCTGAAGTCGACGATGACCTCCTTTGTTTTTTCGACATTTAGGATCAGCTTCATGCTGGTGGGAACGGCCCTGTACAGGGGATCACCCAACCTCCGCGCGGCCCCCGCTTCTAGTTTGATCACGTTCATCGCATAGAGTTGCATGCTTGTAGGACAGGCCCTTTAAAGTGCCAGAGACCTGGGTTCGATCCTGACCACGGGTACTGTCTGCGCGGAGTTTGTACCTTCTCCCCGTGACCTTTTGCTTCAGTACCTGTGAGCTTGTACCTTCTCTCTGATGCTTTCAAGAGAGAGCTAGATAGGAGTCAGGGGAAAAGGCAGGAACGGGTTACTGATTGGGGATGATCAGCCATGATCACAGTGCATGGCGGTGCTGGCTCGAAGGGCCGAATGGCCTACTCCTGCACTGATTATCTATTGTCTATTGTCTATTGACCTGTATGGGTTTTCTCCGGGTTCTTTGGTTTCCTCCCATACTCCAAAGGCATACAGTTTTGTAGATTAATTGGATTGGTAAGAATGAAAATTATCCCTAGTGTGTGTAGGATAGTGTTAATGTGTGGGGATCACTGGTCGGTGCAGACTCGGTGGCTTGAAGGACCTGTTTCCATGCTGTATTTCTGAACTAAACTACTTAAAAGTGAAATCTGATTACGATGTCAGCAATACACCAGCCATGCAACCCATTCATTAATTGAGGTAAAATATACATGCAGTAGACCCCATACAAGGCCTGTTTATTGATTAGTAATATCAATAGCTGTTGGTTTTAATTTAGTTTAAACAACATTGACTAAATTTTCCTTGTTTTAAGCAATGTGGAACTTTCAGCGTCACTGACAATTTCTATTTGTTACTAAAGCAGTTCAGGCATGGAGCACAATTTATTAAGAAATTATTAAGAAAACACTTTCATTCTTCAGTATTAGTGACTAGTCAATTGTATTGAATTATTTTTTCCAATTTGCGAGGGAAAATAGTTGGTTATTATTTTGTTATACGTGGTGTCATGATAAAAAATAAGCACCTATTTTCTGTCTTCATACAGGGAAGAATCACAAATTCATTTACGAAACTGGTCTGGCCGAAAGTTCAAATAACAGTCCCAATCATACAAATCACAGAGTAGTTGTGGCAGTGGGTCGTGCAAGGATTGCCACCATTATCCCAGTTCTCTATTCACTGGAATTTAGAAGGATGAGTGGGATTTTATAGGAACATATAAAATTCTTAATGGATTAGACAGGCTAGATACAGGAAAAATGTCCCCGATGTTGGGGGAGTCCAGATCCAGGAGTAGGTCACTTAGAACTGAGATGAGGAAAAACATTTTCACCCAGAGAGTTGTGAATCTGCGGAATTCTCTGCCACAGGAGGCAGTGGAGGCCAATTCATTGGATGTTTTCAAGAGAGAGTTAAGGGCCTGCCCCACTTACGTGTCCTTGGCACGCAGATTACGTGACCTCGTGGTCGCGATGAGGCGCACGGGTATTGTATGGCCGCGCGGGGCCGGTCCCACTGAGAAGCGCGGAGGGGTATATAGTTGTGCGGGACATCGCGCGGGGCTCCGAAATGTTTGTAGCGAACGAAATCTTCGCGCGCCAGCGGCCTGTCGCGGAACTGACAGCCAAGGTAGGACAGGCCCAAGACCCTGGCGCGTCGCAACGTCTCATCTCCAACAGCAGCAGAAGCAGGCAAACGATCGCTGAACTTGGCCTCGGGCTCACGGCCGTTGCGGTGCGGATCCGTCCCCGCTCCTACTCCCAGAGCGGGGCCAAGAAAATTGGACACAAAATGCTGGAGTAACTCAGCGGGACCGGCAGCATCTCTGGAGAGAAGCAATGGGTGACGTTTCGGGTCAAGCCCCTTCTTTTCAGGCTGAAGAAGTCTCGACACGAAACGTCACCAATTCCTTCTCTCCAGAGATGCTGCCGGTCCCGTTGAGTTACTCCAGCTTTGTGTCCATCTTCAAATGACATCACGCGCTCTGACGGCTGTGTGTACGCATGAAATCGCGCGCGACCTTCGCGTAATTTGCGTTCCAAGGAAACGTAAGTGGGATAGGCCCTTAAGATTTACCTCTTTGGGCTAATGGAATCGAGGAATATGGGGAGAATGCAGGAATGGGTTACTGATTTTGGATGATCAGCCATGATCATATTGAATGGCAGTGCTGGCTCGAAGGGCCGAATGGCCTACTCCTGCACCTAATTTCTATGTTTCTATTTCTGATATATGATCTTTGACCTGAGATGTTAACTCAGTTTATCTTTCCACACATGCTGCTTGACTAACTGAGTGTTTCCAGCATTTTCACTTTTTATTTCAGATGTACAGCATCTGCTTTTCATTTGATTCTCCACAGCATCACAGCAGGGAATGTGTTTCCTCCAGCTTGCACCAGTCAGTGTCAGGTGTAGAGATAATAGATGAGTGAGAAAATTAGTCGCGGTGTCAGATACGAGACCATTTTAGCCCAAGAAGCCTGTCATAAAGAGATGTGGCTTCAGCTACTGCAACAAAGTGGTGCGTCTGGTAGAGCTGCTGCCTCACAGTGTCAGAGACCAAGGTTTGATCTTGACCTCGGCCGCTATCTGTGTGAAGTTTGTATGTTCTCGAAAGCACCACGTGGCTTTTCTTTGGGCGCTCCAGTTTTTTTCCCACTTTCTGAAAGATGTGCAGACTTGTAGCTGAATTGGCATCTGTAAATTTCCCCAAGTGTGTAGGGAATGGACGAGAAAGTGGGATAACATAGAACTACAGTGAATGGGTGACCAGTGTCTGCATGGATTCAGTCAAAGGACCTGTTTCCATGCAGTATCACTGAAATTAATACAAATACCAAAAAATCGAGTGGAGATTCTTGGCACTGTAGATTATAATTTTAAGCTTCAGTTATTTTTTTTAGCATTTAAGGTCATAAGTGATAGGAGTAGAATAGGACCATTCGGCCCATCAAGTCTACTCCGTCATTCAATCATGGCTGATCAATCTCTTCCTCCGAACCCCATTCTCCTGCCTTCTCCCCATTTCAATGTTCATTTAAATGTACTATTTTTAATGTTTACATGTTTAAATTATGTGCAGCTCAATTAGGTGCTCAGCTGAACACATTTTGTGGTTATGTACAGCTCTGACTTTAGTCAGGGTTGCCAGGCTGGTACTGGGGCTCTGACGCACTATCCGAGGTCTGCTTGTCACTGAAGCTTTTCTAAACCTCTAAAGTGCAATGGGGATGGGAAAATTACTACTTGTTTGGTCCTCACACCCAGAGCAAGAAAGTGGCAGCAGACATGGGACTAAAAACCGTGTGTCTGGGCAGCCTGCCAAATACTGATCGATCAGCTCAAGGAATTTCAAAATGCCAGCCATATAGGTTTACTATAAGAGTGTCATGGGGCGGAGGTAGGGGAGGGAAGGTTTTCATGGCACACTAGCGCCAGCCTTTTGATAGAATCTACCTATCTATCTATCTATCTAGCTTCCATCTATCTCTATTCTATCTATATCTATCTATATCTGTCTATATACATAACTAAAACGCTGATCTTGTTATCTTCCGGTTGCATGGTTTTTCTATTTGTGCAAAAACAGTCAGCGATAGCGCTATGATTTTTCGCCAGTTCACTCACTGTTCTCCTATGGTGCGAGTCCACATAGTTTTGTTCCAATCGGTTGAATGTCGTAAATGTTAGCTAGGTTTAAAAATCTTAAAAACCGCGCGTGCGCAGAACGATCTTGTCTCCTGCCAATCAGCGCCACGTGGATTAGTCTCTTCCCTTATCACTCTCCGGGATGGTCCTGCCCCTTCCTGTGACATCGCATCTTTACTGGAGATAGATAGATAGATAGATAGATAGATAGATAGATAGATAGATAGATAGATAGATAGATAGATAGATAGATAGATAGATAGATAGATAGATAGATAGATAGATAGATAGATAGATAGATTGATGAGCCGTGCCTGCGCAGTTAGGGGCTATGGGTGAATGGTGGAATATTGCGTTGGGGGAATGGGTGAGTGGTAGAATATTGTGTAGGGGAATGGGTTGCATTGGGGGACCAGCCCTCCCATGTGACTGGGACCCAACGGGTCCTACTTAGTCTAGTGACTTTACAATTTTATTCCATTCAACATTCAAATAACTATTGCTCATCATATGCTTTCTTTGATCATTTCCACATGTCCTGTAGCATTTGGTAACTGAGGAGAGACTAGACAACCGCATCAATCTAATATCAAATTGGTGTAAAAATAAAATACTCCTTGAATATTGATATGAAAACCCCCCACTGCTCCTTGCTTCTTGGTATTTGCATGCATGTTAGAACTGAAGGATTGAGGTAGTTCCCACCAACCATCAAAAATGCAATACCTCGCAGAATATATTTCCATTCTAATCATGTAATGTGTTCAGCTGTACACCTAATCGACTTCATAAATCCTACAGCAGAATGTGATGCATTGTACTTAAAACATGAACATGGCTAACATCGTGTAGATTTAACAATGAAGCAATTATCTTTTTTAATTTAATCTATGTCACCTGTTTTGATATGCAGATCTGCAAACTCAATTCTCAGACACACTCAAGCTCAAAACGAATTACCATCAATAAAGGGAAATTAAAGTCTTTTCTCCATGTTGCCCTTATTACCACTCTCATTTTCATGAAGATCTTTTCCATATCATATGGCATTCATATTTTCAGCCGATGCATCCAATTCCTTCAGAAGTTCTACTGTTTCACCTCCAACTCTCTATTTCGGACCATTGACATTTTGTTATCTATTCACAGCATGTTTTCTATTCAAGCGAGTCTATTCACTTTAAAATGTCCTCTGAAAATGCCAATTGATCCAGGTCACTTTCTTTTATTTTCATCTAGTCTGTTTCAAAATGATTCAGGTCAGAATTTTTGTCCAGAATTAGTAAGTGTATAATTAAATTAACATTTTAATTTAGTTTCTATATGTACATGAATATTTGTACACACTGATGACTTAATACCAGGCACCAGCCAACATTCTCCATCCAACTTTGAGCAGATCTGGTGCAAGTGGATTGGAAAATCGTCAAGATAGTTAATCTGATAATTTCCAGATCATAAGAACATGTGATAGGAGCAGAATTTGGCCCTTCAGCTCATCAAGTCTACTCTACCATTCAATCATTGCTGATCCATCTCTCCCTCCTAACTCCATTCTCCTGCCTCCTCCCCGTAACCTCTGACACGAATACTAATCAAAAATCTATCCATCTATCTCTATCTTAAATATATCCACTGACTTGGCCTCCACAGCCTTCTGTGGCAAATAATTCCACGGATTCAACACCCTCTGACTAAAGAACTTCCTCCTCATCTCCTTCTTAAAATAATGTCCTTTAATTCTGAGGCTAAGACCTCCAGTCCTAGACTCTCCCGCAAGTGGAAACATCCGCTCCATATCCATATCCAGTACATCCAAGGCTTTTACTATTCTGTACGTTTCAATGAGGCTCCCCCTCATTCTTTAAAACTTTAGTGAGTACAGGCTCAATGCCGTCAGACGCACTGATTACTATCATTTACCAAGATTTTCTGTTGGGTTTGAATACATGTCGTGAAAATCATCATTTGTTGCAAATAACAGAGTGATGTTATGGCATTGCCTTAGGAATGTTAGGTAACAGAAACAGGATTTTTTTGTGGTTTTTACACCAAATTGTGATTAGAAGGCTTCTTGTTCTTGCGTATGTCATGCACAGCCTAAAGTTGTAGGACAACTTTTCTATTTGATCTTATTTGATTGTGCACGCCGGGTTGATTACATTCGTCGGATCAGGATGGACCACGTGAAGGTTGCAATCTTCCACCCCATTAGAAGGCTAATTAAACCACACAATGAAAAAGAATGATCAACTGTAGGATGACAAAATTGCTTTTTATAAATCACACAATATTTTACATTGTTAAAAAAATCCAACTTCTGTCCAGATAACCTGATGATAGTCGTCCCCAAGCAACCTGATTGGAACTGAATCTTTTGGCAGAGAATGGTTATTAGAAGAGCATTTATTCAGAAATAATTCAGTTACTGTTTCATTCAACGCCAACAATATAACTTAATTCAATTTAAAATATTACACAGATTATATTATTCAAAAGTTAGGTTGAATAAATTGTATTCAAATATTTCTCCCATCTGTGATAAATCCCTTTCTCAAAATGCCAACTTCACACATTCTTTCGTTTCTTACACAAAACTTCAACGATTTTGGTGTGATATATTTGATATTTTCACTAGTTTTTTTAAGATAAAAATGGAACCTGGCATGGAAATGATTTTATTTGGAGTATTAGGAGATGGAAACAAATTAAATATATCCCAAATCTCATTTATTAATTATGGTTTAATAATAGCGAAAAAAACTGATACTCAAATTCTGGAAAAAGGCTACTATACCAACACTCAAAATGTGGATTGGTAATATGTTGGAAACGGCCCACTTGGAACGAATGAGACTCCTCCTAATTGAAAAAAAAGACCGATTCTTAATGAGTTGGTCTCCATTTATTGATTTTGTGGATTCATGGGGTGTAATAACATCGTAAAATTAAAAATTCTGGGTTTGAGTGAAAAATGATTAAGAACAAAAAAAGATATATATATCGACTTGTGGCGTGTGAGAATCTCCTTTCTGCTTCACTTCCTCACTTATCTCTTTCTTTACACTACACTGACTAGACTGTTCTTTACTCTTCGATACTTCTTTCTTTCTCATCTATTTCTAAAAAAAAGGAAGTTGCACAAAGAATGTTTTAATAATTCTGGGAACCTGTAAAAAGGTACCATTAAAATGTAAAATAACTTCTAATAAATAAATTAAATTAAAAATAAATAAATAAATAAATAAAATTCCAACAATAAGTAATTGGTTGACCAAAGGACAAAGGACAAAGGACATTTATTATCACATACACCAATTGGTGTAGTGAAATTTGACTTGCCAATGCAGCACATGAATAAAGATAATACACAACACTAGAGTATTTAACAAAAAACATAAAAAAATATCCCCCCACAATGGTTCCCACTGTGGGGGAAGGCAGCAAAATCCAGTCCCGTCCCCAGTTCACCCATAGTCGGGCCTATTGAGGCTTCTGCAGCTGCCGCTACGACAGCCCGATGCTTCAGGCCCACTCGCCGGATGATGGTGCTCTGGCGTCAGGTGAATACTCTCAGCGGCCCAGAGTGTCTGGAGCGGCCGCTTCTCCCCGGAGTTCGCAGCTCCCGTAGTCCACGGGCCGCGCCGGGTCGGAGCTCCGACTCTGGTGATCTCACCGTGAGATCCCAGGCTCCGCGGTTTTTAAAACTCAGCGCCGCCCGCCCGCGGCTGGAAGCTCCACGGACCGCAGCTCTGCGATGTTGCAGTCAGCGGTCCCAGCCCTCCGGAGCTTCACCGCACGGCGACCCGGGCAAGGCATCGCCCGCTCTATGATGGCACCCCAGCGCTGTGTACCGCCGCCGAAGCTGAAGTCCTGGCCAGTCTCGGCAGGAAACGCCGCTCCAGACTGCCGGTAGCCCGCGAGGAAGGGGCGAAGATACGGCCCGGAGAAAAGCCGCATCTCTGACCAGGTAGGGACTGAGAAAATAGTTTCCCCCGTCCCCCACCCCCCCCCCCACATAAAAAGACTAAAATACCTCCAAAAACAAACACTTTAACTAACTAAAAATATAAAAAAAGAATGAAAAGACTAACAGCTGCTGGCAGGGCGGCCATACTCGACGGCACCCCCGACCAAAAGGCATGTTGACATTATTGCCTTCTAAGAATTATCAAGTGCCATCACACAGACCACCATTCTCAGCTGGTAAATTGAACCGGCAAAACATCTTCACATTCCTTGTTCAAGAGTTGATTTCATCTTCTGCAAATACACCTTGGTGGAAAAATGGTGTCCAAAGTTACATAATGCTAGATGGTTTGTTATTGTTTATTTTTCAAAATATTCTTATTCTGTCCAAGAAACGGATTCAAGAGTTACCAGTTATTTTGTCCACCAGCAGTGGTATCGTCAGCGAATATAAAGATGGTGTTGAAGCTTTATCTGTCCACACAGTCATGGGTATAGAGAGCAGAGAATAGGACTGAAAACACAGGCTTTACAGATAGTAATTGAGGAGAAAATGCTGTTACCAATGCATAGTAATTGTGGCCTGCTTGTGAGGATCCAATTGGATAGGGATGAGCAAAGAACTAGTTCTCCAAGTTTGACGACAAGTTTAGAGGGATGACAATGTTGATGAACAATAGTCGATGAACAATAGCCTGACATGTGTTCTTATTGTCCAAGAGTCCAATGCAAAATTGGGAACCAGCGACTTCACATTTCCTGTTGATCTATTGTGGCAGGAGGTGAATTGTCATGGCTACAGTTCCTTACCCTCAGGGTACACAGACTGGTGTTTGTTGACCACGGTGAGCAAATCCTCTAGTGTTAGTCAAATATCTGCCTGGAGCAGAATGTAAACCTCAGTCATGATGATGGTGAAGTATTGCAGTGTGGTTGACTTGAGTCTCAACTTCCACTTATTGCTCACACAATTAGTGTAAAGGGGCTGTCCCACTTGGGCGACATAATTGGCAAGTTTAGAAGAGTTAGAAAAAATGTCATGTTGAAGACCTCCTTCAACTATGTAGAAGATGTCCTTCGACCTCCTTCGACCTCCTTCGACTATGTTGAAGACCAGCTTCGACTAGCTACGACTAGCTATGACTAACTTCGGGAAAATTGGACACTGAATAGTGGAGAGTGAAGACGACCTCCTTCGATTTCCTTCATAGAAACATAGAAATTAGGTGCAGGAGCAGGCCATTTGGCCCTTCCAGCCTGCACCGCCATTCAATATGATCATGGCTGATCATCCAACTCAGTATCCCGTACCTGCCTTCTCTCCATACCCTCTGATCCCCTTTGCCACAAGGGCCACATCTAACTCCCTCTTAAATATAGCAAATGAACTGGCCTCAACTACCCTCTGTGGCAGAGAGTTCCAGAGACCCACCACTCTCTGTGTGAAAAAAGTCCTTCTCATCTCGGTCCTAAAGGATTTCCCCCTTATCCTTAAGCTCTGACCCCTTGTCCCGAACCTCCCCAACATCGGGAACAATCTTCCTGCATCAAGCCTGTCCAACCCCTCAAGAATTTTGTAAGTTTCTATAAGATCCCCCCTCAATCTCCTAAATTCTAGAGAGTGTAAACCGAGTCTATGCAGTCTTTGTTCATAAGACAGTCCTGACATCCCAGGAACCAGTCTGGCGAACCTTCTCTGCACTCCCTCTATGGCAATAATGTCCTTCCTCAGATTTGTAGACCAGAACTGTACGCAATACTCCATGTGTGGTCTCACCAAGACCCTGTACAACTGAAGTAGAACCTCCCTGCTCCTATACTCAAATCCTTTTGCTATGAAAGCTAACATACCATTCGCTTTCTTCACTGCCTGCTGCACCTGCATGCCTACTTTCAATGACTGGTGTACCATGATACCCAGGTCACGCTGCATCTCCCCTTTTCCTAATCGGCCACCATTTAGATAATAGTCTGTTTTCCTATTTTTGCCACCAAAGTGGATAACCTCGCATTTATCCACATTATACTTCGACCTCCCTTCAACCTCCCTTCGACTATGATGAAGACTATCTATGACTACCTTCGACTACCCTCGATTACCTAAGACTAGCATTCCGACCTACTATGACTAAACCTACGAGTAAAAAAAGTATGGTTTTTTTTCCATGGCAACCTTTTTATACTCACGGGCATTCTTGAAAAAAACGTTGTGACCCAGCTGAGGTCTCGGGAACGCGGAGACCACTCTCGAGCATGAAGGAGAGTTACGAAGACCTCCTACAACCCCATGTCGACCATGCTGCGAGTATGAGTCGAGGGAAAACTCGCCAGAACTCGCGGATTAGGTCTCTTAAAGATAGAGGAGTCAGGGGATATGGGGAGAAGGCAGGAACAGGGTGCTGATTGTGGATGATCAGCCATGATCACATTGAATGGCGATGCTGGCTCGAAGGGGCGAATGGCCTACTCCTGCACCTATTGTCTATTGTCTAACTCCAAGCAGACAGCACACAAGGTCACATTTGATTCAATTTTTTGGTCAAACCCAACTCTCTGCATTGTGAAGCAGCAGTTCGACCAGTTGCCGTATTCTACATTGGCAAAGACAGATATTGATGAAATTCATCATCGTCTTCAATGTGACATTGATAAATTGAGGAAACACATATTTGCAGACCAAGGCTTGAGATGTGGGAAAATTATTATTGGTCTACCAGGCTGGAGGGGTGGTGGCCCGTTGGGACCGTCGATGGCAGGTTGTGCAATCTTAATTCTGGTGAGTTCTGACATGGCTCACAAGTCCAATTCATGAACCGCACACTCGAGGGCAGTGGGGGCAGATGAAGGTCATCATGGGGGGTACTGGGCGGAGTGACCCCCTTATATCCTAAAAGGTTCCTAGAACTGATTGCCAACAGCAGGGACCTCATGCCATTAACAAAATATTATTGACATGCTTCGGGAAAACTAGCGAAATTCACTGGAAGCAAATCCAATGATCCTAGCATTGCTTTCTGTCTGTTCATCGAGCCATCTGTAAGCTACATTAGGTTGCCTCACCATGCAGTGACTTGGGTTTGACCAAAAAAATGAAAAAAATAATCAAATTTGACCTTGTGTGCTGTCTGCTTGGAGTTAGACAAGTTTACTTGGCCCTCAGAAGACACCAAAACATGTACTCTGTTCTAATATACAAGGAACTTCAGATGCTGGTTACCAATGAAGACACAAAGTACTAGAGTAACTCAGTGGGTCAGGTAGCATCTCTGGAACACATGGATAGTTGACATTCCAGTTGGGATCCCAATTCATAACGGCATCTATCCACGTTCTCCAGAGATGCTGCCTGGGCCACTGAGTTACTCCAACACTGTCACTCCCATCAGGCAAAAGGTATTGAAGTGTGAAAACGCACACCTCCAGATTCAGGGACAGTTTCTTCCCAGCTGTTATCAGGCAACTGAATCATCCTATCACAACCAGAGGGCAGTGCGGAACTGCTCTCTACCTCTTTGGGCTCAGACTTTCCTTGATTGGACTTTGCTGGCTTTAACTCGCACTCAACGTTATTCCCTTATCATGTAATATACTATAAATGGCTCAATTGTAATAATGTAATGTCTATCTGCTGACTGGATAGCATGCAACAAACTGTACCTTGGTACACATGACAATAAACCAAACTGAACTCTATTCAAAGCCTGGCCATGGGAAGTGATTATTGGATTGCCAAAAGAAAATATTCAAGGATGTGCTCAAAATCTCATTGAAGAAATGCAAAATGCACACCATCTCCAAGGAACATTTGACCCACGATTGCTACCTGATGAAGGGCCATTTGCGACGGTGCTGAGAACTTAGTGCAATCAAGACACAGAGAAGTCAAACAGGAGACGTGATCTACCTCTCAAACTAGCCACCTGCCCACGGGCAACCGCTTCCACGCCATCCATTGTTGGAAAGGTGTGAGAGAATGTCTGTGGAGTGAAGGAGGGTGGCAGGAGGCTACGAGATGGGGAAACAGGAGAATGAAGAATCTGACGGTTGGGGGAGACGGAGGACAAAATGAATGTAGGGAAAGATGGATATGGGAGAAAGAGTGAATAACTGAGCAAAGACATAAATGCCTGTCATCTTGGAACTCTTGGCGTTGGACCGTACCACTGCTCTGTCCAACATGTGTCGCAACTAGAGTGCAGGGACAATCCAATATGGATCCTTGGACCCGGAGATCCACCGGGTGGCGCCGTAAGTGGCGGCCTTGCCCACAGCCTGTCTCGTCACTGTCTTATTTTGTTGTTTTTAGTCTGCTATAATTGTATGTTTTAGTGGATCTTTAGTTTTTGTTTTATGTGGTGGTGGGGTTGGGGGGAAATCTTTTTTATCTCTTCCACTGACGGAGACACAACTTTTTCTATTCATATCTCCGCCTGCACAGCGGGCTAACATTGTGGAGATGGTGGTCCCTTTGTTAGGGATCGACTTCGGGAACTCCAACCACAGGAGCTTCGATCGCGGGAGCTTCGATCGCCCCGTTGTGGGGCTTTAATCGGCCCATTGTGGGAACTTCGATTGCCCTGACTGCAGATGTTTCGATTACCCTGACCGCAGGGGAAACAGAGGAAGAAGGTAAAAGCTATTCGCCTTCCATCACAGTGAGGAATGTGAGGTCGCCGAAAAACAAGATGGCCGTGCTGCCTGCACTGCTGAGGACTCGGAGGGATTGCCGTGAGTGCAGTGATCTCGGTGTTTTCCGGGACATCGCTCCATGAGGACATCCCAGAGTCTTCTCTCTCTCTCTCTCTCTCTCTCTCGAGTGTGGACGGTTTTCTGACTGTTCGGGCGGACAGGGACTGCGGAGAGAGTGACAGCGGTCGGTGCAAGTCTGGTCACATCACGGTGAAGGACTGTGTGTGTGTGGCCCGGACATTGGACTGATGTCTGTGAGTCTCTGCTCATGCTGTGTGCCCTAGGGATTCTCACACGCCGATGTGGTGGCTGGTCATGTGTAATCTTTATGTCGTTTTGTATCTTGTTGCTTTTGCTTTGGTATGACTGTATGGTAAATCAAATTTCAACATACTTTGGTACAAGTGACAATAACGGACATTGAACCGTTGAACAATATTAAAAGACATCAAGCATGGGCACCTTCCTCCACTCAACATGTAATTTGATGCCGGGAATACCATATACATCCCCAAGTGTGACAGACCTGAACATTATTCCACTAACGTAATCCAGGAACTCAGATACTTTGACAATCATATTGCCCCACTGAATGAAATATAATGGACAGAGTGGCACAGCTCAAAGAACAGGGTGATGAGTACACCTTATTTTGGAAAAAAAGGTCCAGAAGAAGTGAGACTATGAAAAGGAAAGGGTAATCCAACTCCAATAGACTCCTCCGCTAGTCATGGCTCGGAATAACCACAGTTTCATCAGAGAGACAAGTCCACATATTCATGACAATGTCCTCAATCCAAGCACTGTCATCTTTTGGAATATGGTATTTTTGAAAGAGATTACAAGAGTGTTCATAGGTAGTAATGGTGGCCGTGCCGACCACAGTGTTGTTCATTCTGTTATCTTCATCAGCCTGGTCCCAGTTCAATTGCAACTATGGAAACATTGCCCTGAGTTAATCAATGTTAAAGATCTCAAGCACTCACATAGAAAGCTATTCTCTGGCAGCACTTCACAGGTAAGTGGATGACTTCCCACTTCCAATAGAATCAAATTATAAAAAGATAATGGTTTGCACTAACATCCATCATAATTAGAACTTGTGAAGAGGTTCTTGGTTTCCACCCCAGGAAACATCAGGACAGGTTTGATGAGAACAACCAGATCCATGAGTTATTTAACCGTAAAATGAAAAGCATTCTGATTTGGCTACTATCCTGAGAAACAGCGCATCTCTACAGAAAGCTATACAAGAAAAAAAACTGTTTACCTGAAGAACTGACGGCAGATGGGAGGAGCGCAGGAGATCCAGAGATTAAGTGATATATTTATGTTGTATGGATTCTGAAGCACTGTTAGGACCCTCCACACCACACTTTATCTACCTCATTGGTTTTAGGAACTAGAGGTACTCCAAGGTCCGTGAGGCTGAGGTTGGGAAGGAAGGGGTGGGGGTTGGGGGGGGGGAGGGTATTTTTTAAGTGCAGTCATACCCATGTAAGAGTACAAGAATACATAACTTATTTCTTGTGTATTTATAATAGAGTGTATTGTGTATTATATCTCATAGCTGCGTTCTTGCATCTCTCTCTCTCTCAGACGGACGAAAGCAATGATTATAGAGTGGAATAGATGATTTTTGGGCAGAGAGCCTTCTTCAGACTGACAGTCGTGTTGCACAGGGAACCAAATGCAACGTAATTTCGTTTGGAACTGCATATATCAATGTATTTCTAAATGACAATAAAGTTTGTTTGACTTGTTTGACTTGACAGTCAAGGGAAAGGGAAACGGGAGATATAGGCATATCTTTCATTCATTTGTTCTTAGTACCATCTATATCTCTTGTTCCTCTTCCCCTGACTCAGTCTGAAGAAGGGTCTCGACCCAAAATGTCACCAATTCTATGATTGTTGCTTTCGTCCGCCCGTTTGCTCGTTCGCTCGCCATTGGATTAAGTAGAGCAGGATAAAGCTGCAAATTCACGCCATTCTGCCCCCGTTCCCAATCTGACCTTTCTGTCCTGGGCCTCCTCCATTTTCAGAGTGAGGCCCAGCGCAAATTGGAAGGAACAGCACCTCATATTTTGCATGGGTAGCTTACACCCCAGTGGTATGAACATTGACTTCTCTAACTTCAAATAGCCCTTGCGTTCCCTCCCTCTCCATCCCCTCCCCTTTCCCAGTTCTCCCACCAGTCTTCAACTACATTCTTTTTTTTTTTTTTTTAATATTTTTATTAGAGGCCATACATATTACAAATAATATGATAATTTTTTTCAGATATACATATTACATCTTTCCAAAATTATATAAATATTACCAAGCCATATATATAGGCCTCAATTTTTTTTTAATAGTGTGAAAAAGAGAAAAAGAAAAAAGAATATAGAAAGAATAGTGAATAATTTAAAGAGTGTGATTATACTTGATGAGAAGAGAAAAAGATTAGAGGAAACAAAAATAAGATAAATTTAAAAAAAGGAAAAAACATATGACTAATAAACAATTATTATACTTAAGGAAAAAAAAAACAGTATGCATCTTATCAATGAATGGAACAATTTCTAATTATAATATATGGAGACAAGTATATAAATCTCAGATTAAACATTTTTATTTGATCTTCGCACCGGGTACTCATTGAGTTTCAATGCCGAGCCCAGCTACCCCTTCATATAATCAGTGAATGGAGACCACATTTGTTCAAAAAGCTCATGTTTATCCATTAGGATAAACCCAATTCTCTCCAATTGCAACGTCTCCAACATTTCCACTGTCCACATTTTAATTGTCGGGGATAATGGTCCCTTCCAAAATTTTAATATTAATTTTTTTCCAATTATTAAACAATAATCCAGAAAATGTCTTTGATTTGCTGTTAATGTTTGGTTTGAATCTGAAACACCAAATATTATTAATTTTGGGTCAGGAATTAATGTAATCTTTAAAACTATGGAAATAATTTTGAAAATCTCAATCCAATAACTATTAAGTTTTGTACATATTACAAAACTATGAGTTAAATCAGCTTCTATGTGCTGACATTTATCACACAGTGGTGATATATTAGGAAAAATTCTATTTAATTTCTTTTTTGAGTAATGTAATCTATGTAATACCTTGAATTGTATCAAAGTATGTCTGGCATTTAACGAACAGCGATGAATTTGTTGTAAGCTTTCTTCCCAAAAATCTTCTGATATCGGTAAACCAGTTTCATTAGTCTTCAACTACATTCTATCTCTGTCCCACTCACCACTGACATCAGTTTGAAAAAGGGTCTCAGCCCAAAACGTCACCCATTCCTTCTCTCCAGAGATGCTGCCTGTCCGTTGAGTTATTCCAGCATTTTACATAGATACATAGAAAATAGGTGCAGGAGTAGGCCATTCGGCCCTTCGAGCCATTCATTATGATCATGGCTATTCATCCACAATCAGTACCCCATTTCTGCCTTCTCCCCATATCCCTTGATTCCACTAGCCCTAAGAGCTCTAACTCGCTTTTGAATGCATCCAGTGAGTCGGCCTCCACTGCCTTCTGAGGCAGATAATTTCATAAATTCACAACACTCTGGGTGAAAAGGTTTTTCCTCATCTCAGTTCTAAATGGCCTACCCCGTATTCTTAAACTGAGGCCCTTGGTTTTGGACTATCCAACATCGGGAACATGTTTCCTGCATCTAGCGTGTCCAATCCATTACAAATTTTATGTTTCTATAAGATCCCTTCTCATCCTTCTAAATTCCAGTGGATATAAGCCCAGTCGTTCCATTCTTTCATCATATGACATTTCTGCCATCCCGGATATTAACCTGGTGAACCTACGCTGCACTCCCTCAATAGCAAGGATGTCCTTCCTCAAATTAGGGGACCAAAACTGTACACAATACTCCAGGCGTGGTCTCACCAAGGCCCTGTACAACTGCAAAAGGACCTCTTTGCTCCTATGCTCAAATCCTATCATTTTGAAGGCCAACATGCCATTAACTTTCTTCACTGCCTGTACCTACATGCTTACTTTCAGTACCTGATGTACAAGTACACCCAGGTCTTGTTGCACTTCCCCTTTTACTAATCTGACACCATACAGAGGAAGGGTCTTGACCCAAAACATCACCTATTCCTTCTCTCCAGAGATGCTGCCTGACCCACTGAGTTACTCCAGCATTTTGTGTCTACCTGCCATTCAGATGATAATCTGCCTCTTGTTTTTGCCACTAAAGTGAATAACCTCACATTTATCCACATTATACTGCATGTGCCATGCACCTGCCCACTCACCCAACCTATCCAAGTCACCTTGCATCCTCTTCATAGTTCACACCGCCATCCAGCTTTGTTTCATCTGCAAATTTGCTAATGTTACTTTTTAATTCCTTCATCTAAATCATTAATATATATTGTGAATAGCTGTGGTCCCAGCACCGAGCCTTGCGGCACCCCACTAGTCACTACCTGCCATTCTGAAAGGGAACCGTTAATTCCTACTCTTTGTTTCCTGTCTGCCAACCAATTTTCTATCCATGTCAATACCCCACCCCCAATACCATGTGCTCTGATTTTGCCCACTAATCTCCTGTGTGTGATCTTATCAAAGGCTTTCTGAAAGTTCAGGTACACTACATCCACTGGCTCTCCCTTATACACATTACTGTCTACCTGAACTTAGTTGTTAGGGATAACATTCATTTCTTTTCATTCATTTTTGAATGACAAATAATTTCAATTCAATTCAAAATGTACAGGTCTAATACCAACTTGGAACATTTCACATTGTTTGTCAATGCTCTGCATAGTCTAATCTTCTACCTCACTTTCCCAAAGTTTACTTAAATTTATAGCCTTGTTTTCAGATTCATCCTTCTCCCTCTTAACTAGTATATCGAATACCATTCAACGGTGACTGCTAGCCAAGCGTTACTGCACCATTAACTAATTGACTAACTCAGACTAATTATTCATTATTTTTGTTAGCTGAAGGACATACCGTTCCAGTAGAGATTGAACATGATACTCTACCTATGGCGCGACCAATGATTTATACAAGTTTTCTATTTGCTTCTTAAGCATTTCCCATTTGAAAATGTAGCATGTCATTTGCTTTTGAAGGTTTGTACATCTGAACCCTGATTTTTTAAATGTGCACATTTTATGCATCTTCTTTCTCCAAAATACCTCCTATATACATCATCGAGTTTTCGAGCGCGGGGAGAGCGGGGAGATCGAAGAGAGTGGCGGAGAGGGGAGAGTGGGAGAGCAGCAGAGAGGCACGGAGGCAAATAAAATAACGTGGAATAATAAAATAACATGACTACCTGAACCCGTGCTCGCGGTCCGGTGGCCCTGACAGTGAGTTTAAGAAAATCTCCCTTGTATTTTATTCAAAGGAACGCGGTGTTGAAACACAATTGCATTTACTGAGGAATGTGGATTCATGTATTGATGACACATTGTATAACTGCTGTTAACTACTGGCTGTTAACAAGTGCTAACAGTGGCAGTTAACAAATTGTTTTCGTCTGAGTTGAATAAAGTGAGAAACAGCTCAAATATTTCTGCAGTACTCATTAATCCCGAGCTGGAAATTGAAAACCAGGGGAACGCATACCACCCTCCCTGCCCCCCCCCCCCCCCTATCTCCATCACTGATCTACCACCGATCACTTGTGGTAATTCTCAAAGGAAGGAGTGAAGATATCCTTACCTTTAGTCATTTCTTTCCCATTCTTTCCCAAAGTTTGGTTTGATACAAACACTGACTTCTATTAAAAACAATCTTTGCAGGACGAAGAAAGCATGGAATGAAACTAGGCTGCAGTAGCAGCTCATTTGGATGAATTGGCAGCTCATTTTACATTGATTCCACATCTATCTTCATACCTAATTTATTGAGTGGAAGATTGGAGGACAGATATTGATTTATGTTAACAAAAACAGTGTGAGCACTGAAGTGAAATGTGCTTTATTTATTATCACACGTTTATAGTTTGCAGATTATTACACTTTCAAAATACAAAATTCTTAAGGAGCACAAAATAAGTGCTGGACAATTGGCTAGCTGGCTGATATTTACGAGTCATCGTTAAAAACAATTGAGGTGCCGGAAGACTGGCCTAGCAGATGTTTTTGCCCCTATGTAAGAATGACTGCAGAGAACAGCCTGGGAACAACAGGTCAGTGTGCCTAACATCTGCGGTCGGAAAGTTACAAGAGAGTATTCTGAGGGATGAGATATCATGCATTCAGATGAACAAGAGGTGATTAGGGATAGTCAACACTGTTTTGTACGTGGGAGGTCATGTCTTGAAGATGTAACTAAAAAGGCTGATAGAAACATAGAAATTAGGTGCAGGAGTAAGCTATTCTGCCCTTCGAGCCTGCACCGCCATTCAATATGATCATGGCTGATCATCCAACTCAGTATCTCGTACCTGCCTTCTCTCCATACCCTCTGATCTCCTTAGCCACAAGGGCCACATCTAACTCCCTCTTAAATACAGCCAATGAGCTGGCCTCAACTACCCTCTGTGGCAGAGAGTTCCAGAGACCCACCACTCTCTGTGTGAAAAAAGTCCTTCTCATCTCGGCCCTAAAGGATTTCCCCCTTATCCTTAAGCTGTGACCCCTTGTCCTGGACCTCCCCAACATCGGGAACAATTTTCCTGCATCTAGCCTGTCCAACCCCTTAAGAATTTTGTAAGTTTCTAAAAGATCCCCTCTCAACCCCTCTCATCCCCATTGATGAGAGTTATAGATTAAGAAGATTCCACAATGAAGGCTGCTCTGGAAGGTTAGGTCACAGGGGATCCATGGAGAAATAGCTGAATGGAATAGAAAATTGGCTGCATGGAAGGAAGGAGAGGATGGTGGAAGGTTGTTGATAGTGGTGTGTTTCAGAGTTCGGTGCTCAGCCCATTGCTGTTTGTCCTCTATATCAATCACTTGGATGAGAACGTACATGGGAAGATTAGCAAGTTTGCAGATGGCACTAAATTGGGTGGTATTGTAGATAGTGAAGATGGTTGTCAAAAATTGCAGCAGGATCTTGATTGGTTGGGCAGGTGGGCTGAGGGGTGTTTGATGGAATTTTGTACTGAGACATGTGAAGTGTTGCATTCTGGAAAGTCTAACATGGGCAGGACCACCACAATGAATGGCAGGGCTCTGGGGGAGTGTCGCAGATCAGAGGGTTCTTGGATTGCAGGTACATAGTTCGTTGATGCTGGCATCACAGGTAGATAGGGTGGTCAACAAAGCTTCCCGAACATTGGCCTCTACCAGTCAGAGTATTGAGAATAGAAGTTAGGAGGTGATGTTCCAATTATATACGGCGTTGGAGAGGCCACATTTAGAGTATTGTCTTCAGTTTTGGTCACCATGTAAAAGTTGTCATGCTGGAAAGGGTGCAGAGAAGGTTTATGAGGATGTTGCCAGGACTTGAAGGCCTGAACAGACTAAGGCATTATTTCTTGCAGCACAGGAGGATGAAGGGTACAAAATCATGAGAGGAATAGACCTGGTAAATGCACAGTCTGTTATCCAAACGAGAGAAATTGAGAATCAGAGGACATAGGCTTAAGGTGAGGGGGAGAGAGATAGATTTAGTAGGAACCTGAACGGTCACTTTTTTAAAAACATAAGGTGTGATGGGTGTATGGACGAGCTGGCTGAGGAGGTAGTGAAGGTAGGAACTATCGCAACTTTTAAGAAACATTTAGCCTGGACATGAATAGGATAGGTTTAGAGGGATATGGGCCAAATGCAGGCAGGTGGGACTAGTGTAGATGGGGCATGTTGGTTGGCATGGGCAAGTTGGGCAGAAAGGTCTTTTCTGCGCGGTGTTGGTTTCTGGGTGATGTCCTGCCAGGATTGCTGTTATCCACTTAACTTTGAAGGAAAAGGAAGATCAGGCTGGACTTATTACAAATTACAGATTCAGCTCTGTGTTTTACACCCCACAACTTTCAATGGAACACAGATACCGTACAACCAAAGTCAAGCTTGCAAGTAGTTTCAGCACTTGGAGTTTATTGGAAGCGGTGGCAGAGTAATGTAAATATATTTCTCCACAGCTCGCAGTTGAGATCTGCCAACTTCATGTTTACTTATCTGATGAATGACAAAGCAGGAAAGTCTGTCAGCATCCTCTTGCCAGTTTGTGGAACCAGTGCAAACTCTGATGCGTCTTTAGTTGCATGGTCTCAGATGGTGTGTATAAGAAATGACTGTAACGTAAATCACGCTCTGGTGAGTCTGCCGGGGTTTTCTCATAGGGTTATTCAGAAAACAATGCAATCTAGTACATAATACCCACTACTGCTCAATTACATACATAAAAATAAAGTTTTCACGCACATCTGTCATTGCCTTTTTCTTTCACATTTGATCATATTCCCAGTTATACTTGTGGTTGCAAGCACGTATTTGTAATCTAAAGCTGTGAAAAAGTTTGAGTTATTGGATAATGTTTCACATCCTCATTCCTGGCACAAAGTTTTACAAGCTGGGAGCTGGCATAAAATGAACCCCCTCCCCCCCCTCTTCCCTACCCCCAGTCATTGGCATTTCACCTCAATCGACTTGGATTTATACCATGTTCATTTATTGGCTCAACAGCCTTCTCAGTCTCTCGTAAGCTATGATTGAACAATTCCCAGCGAGTACACACCTATCGCAAAAAACACTTTGCCCAACAGGACTAATTGAAAGGAAACCGACAGATGGCAGGAAAAAATATACTGTTTTAATTGAGAGATACAGCACGGAAACTGCCCACCGTGTCCGCACAGACCGGCGATCCCCGCACATTAAAGGGCCTGTCCTACCAACATCTGACTCCATGCGATAAGCGTGATCAAACAAGAAGCGGGGGCCGCGCGGAGGTCGGGTGATCCCCTGTACAGGGCCGTTCCCACCAGCATGCGCCTGCATGCGGCAAGCGCCACCAAACCGGCAGCGAGGGCCGCGCGGATGTCGGGTGAGTGGCGCAACGTGGAGCAAAGTGAGGCGAACTTGGAGCAAAGTCTTAAAGGTAAGTTCGCCAGGACAGAGAGGGGCACACAGAGAGGGGCACAGAGGCACGCACACACAGAGGGCCACGGAGCCACACACATAGAGGGTCATGTAGGCACCTACAGAGAGGGTCACGGAGGCACGATGTCGAGATGGTGTGTAATGCATCGAGGTGACTGCGAGCCGACAAGCCGTTGCCGCGCGGAATTTTTGAACATAGTCAGTTTTTCAGAGCCCCGCGCGATGTCGGGACGAACTCCGCACAATTCCGCACGGCTCCAGCGATCGAAGTGCGACCGGCCCCACGACGCCGGACGGCTCAAGCGACCACGTTAGGTCGCGCTCATCGCATGGAGTTACATGCTGGTGGGACAGGCCCTTAACACTACCCTACGCGCACTAGAGACACTTTTACATTTTACACCAAGCCAGTTAGCCTACAGACCTGTACGTCTTTGCCGTGTGGGAGGAAACCGAAGATCTCGGAGAAAACCCACACAATTCATGGGGAGAACGTACAAACTCCATACAGACAGCAACCCCCGTAGTCGGGATCGAACCCGGGTCTCCGACGCTGCAAGCGCTGTCCGGCAGCAACTCTACCGCTATCCCACTGTGCTGCCCTATGTAATGTGCCGCCTACAGGATTTGTGGGTTTCAGAAAAATGTTTGTGGAGCTAGTCTCTGGGCTGCTCACTGGATTGGTTATGCAAAGCTGATTCAATGAACGAGTGCACATTGAACAAGTGCTCAATTTTCCAACACTGTCATCCGTCATCTTGAAGAACACAAAACCCACAAAAACAAAACAAAAATAAAGCTTTGCTATTTGTAGCTCATTGCCTCTGGAAATTAATTTAGCACTTTATAAATCCATGATTAATGATATTCTAACTTTTGCAGTTGTTCCAATCAGCAAAACCAAGAAGCTACTGGACCTCCTGATAATAAAGAAATATTCATGTGTGAATGACCTGGGCGCCTTCTTCACATGTAAAAATTCCTCCACCATAAACCAATTATTATTTAAAGCTCTGCCTATGAGATTAGTGTAATTTGTAATACTTCAAGGAATGCTCCAGTTGTGGCTTGTAACTAAAATGATTTCTGACTATACATGGAATGCCTTTTCAAGCCTGTTGTGCAGAATGCTTGTGTTTTAATCTGCATGCTTTCATAATCGTAATGTACTGGTACATTATTGAGTACTAGATGCTTAATATAGGCTCCTATGAATGATAATATGAATGGAGTCAAGTGCTAAAAGGGTTCAATTGGAATGTTATAGAGAGATACATGCATTTGTGACAGAACTACTGTGCTGGGAATCTGGGATGCAGTAATACATAATCCATGGTTTGGTGCAAAGGAGATACCCGTGAGGGCTGCACCTCGGCTGGCCAGATGCATGTGCCCATTGCTGGGGAAGGAGAAACACCTGCTCCATGTGATGAAAGGCCACCCAGATCCTGCAGTCACTTTCACCATCTCCTGATGGATGTGACAGAAGCTGACATCTTCTTCTCCCTGTCACAGGCTGTACAGTTCAACACAGCTCGGAGGTCTCTCTTTGGCAGCCAGCTCAATGGGGGTCCTTTGGGTCCTCAATGGGGATACCACCGGGTGGCACAGAGATGGCTGCCTCGCCAGCAGCCTGTGAGTTATTTCAACGTTTTTTTGTAATTTTTGTTAATTTTAGTGTCTGTAAAATGTATGTTTCAATGTTTCTCGGTATGTTTTATGTGGGGGGTGTGTGTGTGTTGGAGGGGTGGAGGGTAGAGGAATACGGGGAAACCGTTTTCAGTCACTTACCTCGACGGAGATGTGATTTTTATTCATGTCACGTCTCCGTCCTCCTCCCCCCCCGCGGCCTAACAACTGAATTGGTGCGTCCTTTCCTGGTGACCAGCTCGGAGCTTCAAGCCGCAAGCGCGGCGCGGACTTACCATCGCGGAGCGGGCGATCCTTTGTCGAGGATCTCTGTGGGAGAGCTCCGCCCACAGGGCCTGTGGACTTTAACCGTGGACCGTGAAGCCGACTCGGGATCTCCATGCCGCGGAGTGTTCCGATCCGTCCTGACGCCGGAATTTTGATCATCCCAACAAGAGGGCTTGAACAATGGACCATCGGCAACGGCACCGATCAAAGGCCCCGACCACGGGTGAACAAAGCGGAAGATGACTGAACTTTATTGCCTTCCATCACACTGAGGGATGTTGATTCCACTGTGGTGGATGTTTATGTTAAATTTATTGTGTATTGCGTTCTTTTTACTTGTATGGCTGTATGGTAACTCAAATATCACTGTACCCTAATTGGTGCATGTGACATTAAATGTGAACTTGAACTTGAACTTCTGCAGTCACTCAATCCACGGCAATGAATCATCAACCAGCGTACAGCCCTGGGTCCCACATATCAGCCGCTGCTTGCCCTGACACCAAACTACACAGGCAACCTCTCTGCATTGAACTGGGTTCAATTCTGAAGAAGGGTCTCGACCCGAAATGTCGCCTATCTCCTTCGCTCCTTAGATGCTGCTGCACCCGCTGAGTTTCTCAGCTTTTTGTGTAACCTTCAATTCTGTTAACCCTGGCTGTCTCCTCCCCTTCCCACCTCTCCCTCAGCCCTCGGGCCCTGGCATTCCTTCTCTCTCTATCTTTCCCCCACCCAAGTCGCACTAGCTTCTCATTTTCACACTACAAACAGCTTACAATGGCCTGCTTCCTTTATCATCGATACTTTTTTGCATATTTTTTATTCATTGTTCTTTATCTCTCCACATCACCATCTATATCTCTCGTTTCCCTGATCCGTAACCAGTCTGAAGAAGGGTCTCGACCCGAAACGTCGCCTATCTCCTTCGCTCCTTAGATGCTGCTGCACCCGCTGAGTTTCTCCAGCTTTTTGTGTACCCTGCATTGAACTGAAGGCAGTTGGTTACCCCGAGAGCAGGGGACATGGATTTCTTCCTTGTTCATGGCATAGCAACACACTGCCGAAGTGGCGAGTCTTTTTATTACGGGTGGATGGTGGCACTGTATGAGTTTGTTGCTCGAAAACAAACCCTCACCCAATGGGACAGCCATTCGGAAAATTACCTCAATCTTGCATTCCTTTTACATCTAGCAACATCAACCAAGCTTACCCTCAAAGCAGGTAGACTGTACGGAACAGCACAACAGAAAGGGGAGAAGTCAATGGGCAGCAGCATTTGAGCTCTTTTTAAAATTTTAAACAATTTCAAAGGAGCCAAAGAGCTATCAGCAATCATATTTTCAATTATTGATTCATTCAATCTTAGAGTGCCAGTTAGTAACATATCAATAAGCCAATGCTTATTATTGCTACTTTCTACTTTTTTTACAGCAATGTAGTCTGCACCGGCACTAACCTGAGTTGGAGTTAATAGCCTGGAAATTGTTAGTGGCATTTAGTTGCACTGCAGGTATGTGTTACCTGTGGGGAACTGAAGAGCAATTGTCACAGTTCCATTTAGCACATTGGCTGTGTACACATTTCTCCCAGGATGCCAAATGACTGTTGAGGGGCAATTTGTCCTCTGCATGTCAGAATTGTGGGCATTCAGAACAAAAATGCTTGTTACTTCTGGCATAATGGATAGTTAATGGGAGTTGCATCAAATAAATGATTTTATGATCCATCTCTGAGTCAGAAGTGTATTGCTGGAGTCTGCTTATTTCACAGTAAACTGAGAGGCAAGCTGCCACATGCTTCAGCTAAAAATGTGCACTTTTTAAAAAATATATGTGGATTGGATCCGATGCTGCACTAACATGGAGAAGTAAACTGTAGGAACAAAGTGAAATCAGCCTGCAGGCCAAGCTGAAGATGTATCGGGAAACTGCGGGGGATTCTCAGAAGGTCAGGCAGCATCACATGGAGAAACAGAGTCAATATTTCAGCTCAGGGTGGCACAGTGCCATAGCGGTAGAGTTACTGCCTTACAGTTCGACCCTGACTACGGGTGCTTGTCTGTACGGAGTTTGTGCGTTCTCCCCGTGACCTGCGTGGGTTTTCTCCAAGATCTTCAGTTTCCTCCCACACTCCACAGACATACAGGTTTGTAAGTTAATTGGCTTGGTATAAATTTAAACTGGCCCCAGTGTGTATAGGATAGTGTTAATGTGCGGGGATCACTGCTTGATGCACTCGGTGGGCCGGAGGGCCTGTTTCCGCGCTGTTTCTCTAAACTAAACAAATGTTGAGTACATGGCAGGGTTTTTTTCCTCTGAAATTCCAAAGACATACAGGTTTGTAGGTTAATTGGCTTGGTAAAAATGTATCAAGTAAAATTGTCCCTAGTACATAGCATAGTGTTAATGTGTGGGGATCGCTGGTCGGTACGCACTTGACGAGCTTTTTTGCTCACGTCAAACTCTTTTTTCTCGTTTATTATATTCCACCGCTTAACGGTGTAACTGAGAGCAGTTTGGCCCCCAGCTGTGTCTGTTTCTTCGTTCATGAGTCAAGTAAAGAGTGTTTTTATTGTCATACATCCCAGATAGAACAATGAAATTATGACTTGCAGCATCACAACAGAATATGTCAACATATTTACTATAAAGTAAACACCGGAGAGTTGCATTCAATCCTCACATCGAGTGCTACCTGGGCAGAGTTTGCTCAATCTCCCTGTGACCATGTAAGTTTTCTCCGGGTATGTCAGTTTCCTCCCACATCTCCGAAACATGTGGGTTTCAAAGGTAATTGGCCTCTATAAATTGCTCTTAATATGTATGGAGTGAATGAGAAAGTGGGAGAATATACAACTAGTATGAATAAATATAATAATATGTATAATATGAATATATAACTAGTACAAGGGGTACTAGTATGGATGTACTAGTACTAGTACTGGATGTACTAGTACATCCAGAACAAGGGGTCACAGTCTAAGGATAAGGGGGAATTCCTTTAGGACCGAAATGAGGAAAACATTCTTTACACAGAGAGTGGTGAGTCTCTGGAATTCTCTGCCACAGAAGGTAGTTGAGGCCAGTTCATTGGCTATATTTAAGAGGGCGTTAGATGTGGCACTTGTGGCTAAAGGGATCAGGGGGTATGGAGAGAAGGCAGGTACGGGATACTGAGTTGGATGATCAGCCATGATCACATTGAATGGCGGTGCAGGCTCGAAGGGCCGAATGGCCTACTCCTGCACCTATTTTCTATGTTTCTATGTCTATGAATGGGTGGCATGGACTTGGCGGGCCAAAGAGAGTGTTTCCATGTTGTTTGCAGTCACTTGCACCTTTTATTTTGCTTATATTTAGTTTGTATTTTTACACATTTTCTCTATTTACTCCTTGTCCAGATCCACTTCATGTTATTCATTTACAACTTTAGCACTCTCTATCAATTGGCTCCATCACACCTCACCATACTTAATCTTTCCTGCCCTCTACCCACACATAGAACTTTCCCTTTAGATTTAAGTTCCACTGCCCCCATTCTTTGCACCTTCAATCTATTTTCACCTCTCCCTTTGCCCAGGATTTTTCCATGAAGCTGGTTCTCCGTCCACAGATGCAAACCAACCAACTAAGCATTTCAGCATTTTCTGTTTTATTTCATTAAAACGTGACTGTTTTTTTTCCACCGGACAATATAATAGACAGTAGACAATAGACAATGGGTGCAGGAGTAGTCCATTCATCCCCTCGAGCCAGCAGTGCCATTCAATCAGTACCCCATTCCTGCCTTCTCCCTATATCCCCTGACCGCTATTTTAAAGAGCCCTATGTAGCTCTCTCTTGAGAGCATCCAGAGAACCTGCCTCCACCGCCCTCTGAGGCAGAGAATTCCACTGACTCACAACTCTCTGTGAAAAAAAGTGTTTCCTCATCTCCGTTCTAAATGGCTTACTCCTTATTCTAAAACTGTGGCCCCTGGTTCTGGACTCCCCCAACATCGGGAACATGTTTCCTGCCTCTAGCGTGTCCAAACCCTTAACAATCTTATATGTTTCAATGAGATTCCCTCTCATCCTTCTAAACTGCAGATTGTACAAGCCCAGGTGCTCCATTCTCTCAGCATATGACAGTCCAGCCATCCAAGGAAGTAACCTTGTAAACCTACGCTGCACTCCCTCAATAGCAAGAATGTCCATCCTCAAATTATGGGAATATGTGGCTTTTCAATAATGGGGAATACTGGCATGCAGAATAGTAAGATTAAATGAGAACTTACCAGTTTGAAGTTTGATCTTTAATTTATGGGGAGTTATGTTGGTGATTACGCGAAGAAGATCCTGTCAGGTCGCATGCGCGTCAACCTTCAAAGCAGCTGTATGAAATCACAGGTAACAGTAATTTAAGTATAATAGTAAGGGCAGAAACCTAGAACTACCAGATGAACTTTGTGAGGAAGGGTTGGGCGTGAAGGGCACGTAATCACCAACGTAACTCCTCATAAAATACAGATCAAACTTTAAACTGGTAATTCTCGTCTAATCTTACTAGTTTACTTCGGAGTCACGTGAGTGACTACGTGAAGATTTCAAAGCTCTGTGATTTCATGCCGTAGATTCAAATCCAGGCATTTCACTGCATCGATTGACTCAGAATGAGGAAAGAATCAATAATGCATTAAACCATGATTTAAATGTCATAACGGTTTAATTTTTTTAAGAAAACAATAGCAACCCCTCTGTCCCAGGGGGAAGCTATAAAACTGAACTTAAAACAGAACGGGCAAATAAATACCCGTGGTTCAGCAAGTGGTTTATGATAATATTTCTGAAACATCCGCACACTTGACCACCCTGCGGCCGTGAGGATATGGTCTATGGGGACGTCCATTGCCCTGGCCGCTGTCGCTGATGCCGCCCTGGTGGAATGAGATTTAAAAATGTCAGTGTCAATACCTGCATAAACCAGAACCTGCTTTAACCACCTTGAAATAGTCTGAACGGACACCTTACTATGCAGTTTTCTGTGGCTAATCAATAATGCTAATTCCGCACCTCGTATGGTGCTGGTGGCCTTGATGTAACACAATAAGTGTGACACCACACATAGGCGTGAATCCATAGGGTATGCCGAAAAGTTAATCCTAAACCCTGTCACCTCCGGTCTGCTCTGTTTGAGTAGATCGTAGATGGAAAACGTAATGGCATCTGCAGATACTTCCATCCTGTCGAGTCGCAGCTTCTGCAATGTCTGCACCCGGTGCGCCGAAACCAGTGCCATGAACATGACTACCTTCATGGAGAGTTTGGCCAAAGACAGGGCTGTGATAGGAGTCCATTGACGAAGGAGCATAAGTACTTTGCTAACATCCCAGATTGTCGAATACCTGGGCTGGGAGGATTGGAATTAAAAATTCCCTTCATAAATCTAGAGATGAGAGGGTGAGACACCACAGATTATTGTTCTGATCCCATCCATAAATATGAAGGTAGGGCACTTCTGGCCGTGTTGATCGCACTATAGCTTAATCTTTGTTCGAAAAAGAGGGTTGACAGGAACTCTAGTATGTCAGCAATGCCTGCTGTGTATTATGAAATATTATTCTGGAAGCAGAACCCTCCCATTTCCTTATATAAGAGATGTGCTGCTTCTGGGTACTATCCCTCCAGGCTGCAGTAAGAACATCCGCAGTGCGATCAGATAGTCCTCTCCCCAGTTATGGCATTCTTAGAATCTGCAAATCAACAGATTGATACGATCATATAAAGGCAGTTGACCACCAGTTACAGGGTGTACCAGTAGGTTTCGATGTTTGGGAACAGTCATAAATGGCTGTATGTTTATCTGCAAAATGAGAGGGAACCATGGCTGAGTAGGCCAGTCTGGTACCACCAATACTCCTGAGGTGGAGTCCTGCTTAATTTTTTGCAGACAACGACTGATGAGGCAGAAAGGAGGAAATGCATACACAAACATTCCACCCCAATGCAGCGAGAATGCATTTACCACTGCTGCCCCACCATCTGGTTCCCATGAAACATATTTAGGCAACTTGTGGTTTAGTCTGGATGCAAACAAATCGATATCTGGCATCCCTTACCGAGCAACAACCTCGTTAAATATGTCATGATTCAACATCCATTCTGTGTTGTCATTGAATTTGCGAGACCTTGTGTGTGCCACGATATTGAATCTACCTGGTAGGTATATAGCCGAAAGCTAAATGTCTCTGGAAATACACCAGTCCCAAATCAGATTTGCCAATCAGATTCCGACTTGATTCCACCCATATGATTAACATACACCACTGCCGTAGTGTTGTCAATCTGAACTTGAACATGCAAGTGATATTTAATAGAACAATAAGTTTAAGCCCAAAAAATGTTCCCAAAAGCTCTAAATAAACAATTCCTCGTAAATGAATGAATGAATGAATGAATAGCCTTTATTGTCATTCGTGCCTGCAGTCATACATATATAAAAATAATAAAACCACACAATAAACACAAAAAATTAACATCCACCACAGTGAGTTCACCAAACACCTCCTCACTGTGGTGGAAGGCAAAAGTCTTAGAGTCTCTGTCTTCTCCCTCTTTATTCTCCCTCTGTGCTGAGGCGATCCAGGCCTCCGATGCTGCTGTCCACCAGGCCCGTGGCCGAGCCTCCGAAACCGGGTTGCCGCCACCGCTGTCGCTGGAACGCCGGAACACCACCACAGGGCCCGCCGCTGGAACGTCGCTGGAGCACCGCATCCCCGAAGCCAGGTCGCCGCTGGAGCACCACAGCCCCGAAAGCCAGGTCGCTGCCGGAACATCGCTGGAGCACCGCAGCCCCGAAAGCCAGGCCGTCGCTGGAGCACCGCAGCTCTGAAACCAGGTAACCGCCGGAACGCCACTGGAGCACCGCAGCCCCGAAAGCCAGGCCGTCGCTGGAGCACCACAGCTCCGAAACCAGGTCACCGCCGGAACGTCGCTGGAGCACTGCATCCCCGGAAGCCACGTCGTTGCCGGAACGCCACTGGAGCACCGCAGCTCTGAAGCCAGGTCGCTGCTGAAGCTCCGAAAGCCGTGCTGCCGCCGCTGGAAGCTGGAGGCCGCCAGCTCCGCCATTAGGGCCTCAGTAATTGCAGAAGAGGTGCCTCATGCATATACCATCTGCCTTCACAGCTGGAAATATCAGTAGCGCCCCAACCTAGCACACTGACATCAGTCTGTAAGATAGTAGAAGGTGGTTCAACCAGAATTTGGCTGGAAGAACTTGAGACATTCATAATCCACCATTGTACTTCAGCAATGGCCACAGCTGGTAATTGCATGGGCCTGTCATAATGACCTGAATGCATCATCAGTAATGCTGGTAATGCAGAGGTCCATACTGCACAGCTGGAAACGAAGCCACTAATTTGCCAATCAAGCTGGCCACCTGTCTAATTGTGGGTCGTTGTGCTTCAATGAGCTTAATACAGCCTTCAATTAGCTGCAGCCTTTTGTCCCTGGGCAGAATCACTGACATGTGATCTAAGTTAATAGTGAAACCCAAATAATCAATAACTCTGACTGGTGTTAATTTAGACTTATCTGGATGAATGATCGACCCCAATTTCTCAAAAGTGAGCTTAACAACTGAAACGGATGATTCATCTGTGTCCCGAGTCTTACCTACAATAAAAAATATCACCCAAATAGGCCATTACAATATGCTCCAGAGCTCTAAGTAGCCCCAGTATTGGTTTTAACAATTTGGTGAACAATCTAGGAGCTGAGGTTAATCCATTAGGCAGTGCTTTGAATTGCCATCATTGACATCCAGCTAAATTTCAAATATCTCCTATCATCGTAGTGAATAGACACTGAGTAATATGCATCTTTATGGTCGATGCTTGCCATATGACATAATCTGGAAAGCAGGTGTTTAGCAGTAGTAAAAGTTTCCATTTTGAAATGTTTATACTGTACAAAGGGGTTAAGGCTCGTCAGGTCGAGGATGATTCTACATCCTCCATATTTTTTTGACAGAGGAAAAATATTTGACACAAATTGGTGGAGTTTGCGAACCGACATCTCAATTACCCCTTTTATGCATAATTTTTCAAATTCTGCCTGGATCTCCATATTTTCTTTCTGTGAAAACATGAGTGTCCGGCTTGGAACATGCTGAGTGGGTGAACTCAAATTGTGATAGAATTCAATTTGAAAACCTTTTATGCTGCACAGTATAAACGGATCTGATGTTATCTCAGACCAGTCTTTTGTGAACCCGTGAAACCCCCCCCCCCCCCAACTTGTAGGTGTCTTTCACTTAATGTGTTCCTATCTGGACCAGACCCACCTACCTCCATGGTGACCCGTGGAATTTGTTGCCCCCGGTTCCTGGTGGGAGGAGTCACATTTGCTCGTGCCCCAGTAGCAGTGCGCCAACTGCGTACATTGGTAAATGCCCGTCTGGTCCATTGACCGGCCCCGGTCTCTGCAGCTCATCGGTAGGGGTGTTGGCACCGAACCATTCTGCTGGTCATCCTTTAATTAACCCCACCGTTTTTGCCTTGTCGTCAAGCTCTTTCACTCGCTTAGCGAGGTCGTCCCCAAATAACAAATTTGGCGGTTGAATATTGCTTGACTTGCAGAGCGCCGCAAATTTAGGGTGCATCGTAGGGCGTATTGCACTTTTGCGCAAACAGTTTATTTCAAGGTGGGCACTGCACAGAAGGGCTAAGGCATCCTGCTGTAATACAGATGGCCCCTCGTCCACCGATCTGGTGAACTCCGTAATGTCTGCAGTGAGCAACTTCAGCACCCGCTGGAGCTTCATTTTTTGTGCCCGAATACCAATGCCCATATGGCCCCATGTCACATGGTTAACCAACGGTACTTTTAGTAGTTGACAATTAATCAGGGTTTTATATTTTTTCGCCGTCTCGTCCATGGTCAGCTCTTGCAGCTGGTGGAAGAGCAAATAAGTTATAGTTGTTCCCAACTCCTCATCCAACGGCACTCCAGCCCCTCTGGGGACGGCAAATCTTGCTGCCAGACATGGTATTACGGGCTCATGCCCTTCATCCCGTGGGTTCTGTTCTCCCACAAATTTGGCGTCAGAATAACCCTGACCTGTCAAGCTCTCCTCCTCCATGAGGCAGCGATTGAGCAGCCCTATTCCAGGCGCTGTTGGTGCAGGCTCTCCTGTAGGCCGACGCAGATACCACCCCTCCTCCAGGTGTGTATCCTGATTGAGCATCCTCTCCAACAGGAGCTCTACTTTTCGTCACCGTGTAACCGTGTAAGAATGGTATCCTTTTCCAGAGGAGAACCCTCCTGGCCCGACTCCTTGGAGTCAATGGGCCTTGCAGACTTTCTAGTAGCCTCATGCCCCAACGGCGTGGCCACGGTGCTCAAAGGCAATGAGTCTGCAGTTGGTGGCCTCCCTGCCAGCGACGGTCTAGGTGAACTGAGGTCTAGGTGAACTGTCATCTTACTAGCGGCGCGCCTTGCTTTCACCTTTGTCGCATTCTGCATTTTTTAGTATAAACTTGTACCTGAAACACAAGCCTGCGACAAAAAGGCGACCTCCAACCAAGCTATCACTTACCTTGGGGGTTGTAAACTTACCGCTGGAGGAGCGCTGCTCCTCCAAACCGGTCGCTGCGCCAGTGCGTCTGACGTTAATGACGCGCATGCGGCCTGACGGGGTTTTCTTCGCGTAGTCACTCATGTGACTCCGAAGTAAAATATGCTATTTCTACTATTTTTGCCTTTCCATCACCACAGAAGCTGCTTGACCAGCTGACTACATCCAGTGTTTTCAGTCTTGATTTCTCAATTCCCTTTAAGAATAACTGCTATTTACACATGCCCCACTTTCTAATCAGAAGTACATCAGATATCCCAACTGCAAAGCATTGTATTGGCCTGCATCTAACACAGCAGGACTGTACTTTGGTAACTCTACTGCTCAATAATTTTCCAGCATCAGAGAATGATTGTAAGTTCAACATGCTTACAAAATATAAAACGGTTCTACTCTGTGACAGATCTAAGGGTACATGGAGTCAACTACTACCATCAATATTATTAAACATTTTTCATCATGTTCCTGCAAGATATTCAGCCCATTTAGCAAATGTATTGACTTACCTTAAGGAAATGTATTTCATACATTGATGATTTAGATGAGGGGATTGGGGGTAACAATAGTACATTTGCAGATGACACAAAGCCGGGTGGCAGTGTGAACTGTGAGGAGGATGCTATGAAGATGCAGGGTGACTAGGACAGGTTGGGTGAGTGGGCAGATGCATGGCAGATGTGGATAAATGTGAGGTTATCCACTTTGGTGGCAAAAACAGGAAGGCAGATTATTATGTGAATGGTGTCATGTTATGAAAAGGAGAAGTACAATGAGATCTGAGTGTCTTTGTTCACTGAAGGTAAGCATGCAGGTACAGCAGGCAGTGAAGAAAGTTAATAGCATGTTGGCCTTCATAACAAGAGGAGTTTAGGAGCAAAGAGGTCCTTCTGCAGTTGTACAGAGCCCTAGTGAGACCACACCCGGAGTATTGTGTGCAGTTTTGGTCCCATAATTTGAGGAAGGACATTCTTGCTATTGAGGGAGTGCAGCATAGGTTCACGAGGTTAATTCCCGAGATGTCGGGACTGTCACATGTTGAAAGAATGGAGCGACTGGGCTTGTATACACTGGAAATTGGAAGGATGAGAGGGGATCTTATTGAAAGATATAAGATTATTAAGGGATTTGACACGCTGGAGGCAGGAAACAATGTTCCCAATGTTGGGGAACCCAGAACCGGGGGCCACAGTTTAAAGGGTAGGTCATTTAGAATGGAGATGAGGAGGACCGTTTTCACCTAGAGAGTTGTAAATCTGTTGAATTCTCTGCCTCAGAAGGCAGTGGAGGCCAATTCTCTGGATGCTTTCAAGAGAGAGTTAGATAGATCTCTTAAAGATAGCAGAGTCAAGGCATATAGGGAGAGGGCAGGAACGGAGTACTAATTGTGGATGATCAGCCATGATCGCAATGAATGGCAGTGCTGGCCCGAGGGGCCGAATAGCCTACTCCTGCACCTATTGTCTATTGTCTATTAAAGTAATTTCAGTTAATGGCATTATTCGAAAGGCATTCACTCCCTCACCATTTCATTCACTTACCAGATGGATCATTTTCATGCAGTGTGACCATCCTGTTCTTTTTCAGGAGGGACCGAGTTCGCAAATTCTTCACAGTGCTTTGATGGAACCTGGATTTAAAAAAAACTATTTTGTTATAATCCTCAATATCATGGATTCAATTAATAAAACCCAGTCTCCCCAGCCCCCTTTCAGCTATGTAATGACTGCTAATTGCAGTTCGCAGCTGGTCAATCAAGATTGTTGTGTGTTCCACGGTGAATTGCGTAGCAGCTGCACAGATGTTGAAGCACACTTTTCTTGTGACTTCACTGATGTCAGTAATATCATAATTTTTTTCCCGGCTTTGGTTGGTGATAGAGGAAATACTGTAAATGATAAGAAAATCGGGCAAGCTTGACGTACGACTAAGCTAAGTGTTTATATACTAGAGCAGCAAGATGGGAAAGAGGCCAACATCTGAAGAAGGGTGTCAACACGAAACGTCACCTATTCCTCCGCTCCACAGATGCAGCCTCACCCGCTGAGTTTCTCCAGCATTTTTGTCTACCAACATAATGAAGGTGAAGGGCCTGTCCCACTGTACGAGGTAATTCAAGAGCTCTCCCGACTTAAAAAAAAAATCAAACTCGTGCTAAGCACGTAGAATATCTGTAGCCCGTACGTCGGAGCTCGGGACGTCTCTTTGCGGCTCGTAACGCTATGGGAAGGTCTCGTGAAACGCTGTAAGCTCGTGAAGACTCGTGATGATTTTTTAACATGTTCAAAAATGTCCACGAGAGCCCCGAGTACCCATGAGCGGCTATTACCATAATTCTCCAAGTTCGAATCAGGGGAAACTCGGGAGAACTCTTGAATTAGCTGGTACAGTGGGACAGGCCATCAACTTAAAGGTCTCAAGTAGATTTAAGGAATTGGAGATACAAGGAATTGGAGATTCTGGTTAAATGCAAAAACAAAGACCCAATGCAGTGGAGTAGGGCAGCACGGTTGTGGCAGCATGGTAGAGTTGTTGCCTTGCAGCACTTTCAACGCCAGAGACCCGGGTTCGATCCTGGCTACAGAGGTTGTCTGTACGGGGTTTGTACGTTCTCCCTGTGACTGTGTGGGCTTTCTCTGAGAACTCCAGTAGTCTCCCACACTCCAAAGATGTGCAGGTTTGTAGGTTAATTGGCTTGGTAAAAATGTAAATTGTCCCTACTGTGTGTAGGATAGTGTTAATGTGCGGGGATCGCTGGTCGGTGCGGACTTGATGGGCCGAAGGGCCTGATTCTGCGCTGTATTTTTAAACTAAACTCAATGAGTCAGGCAGCTTCTTTGGAAAACTCGGACAGATGGACAGATGACATTTCGGGTTGGGACCCTTCTTCACATTGATTAGTGAAGGGGGTTGGGGAAGAACTGGAAGTGTGGGGGGGAGGGGGAGAGGAGGAGGAGAGGAGGGGAGGAGAGGAGGAGAGGAGAGGAGGAGGAGAGGAGGGGAGGAGGAGAGGAGGAGAGGAGGGGAGGAGAGGAGGGGAGGGGGAGGAGAGGGAGGGGGAGGAGGAGGAGGAGGAGGAGGAGGAGGAGGAGGAGGAGGAGGAAAGAAATAGAGAGTTAGATAGGATAGTAAGTGCGGGAAAGAGTGATCTGGAATTAGTGATCATGTTTAATGTTATATGTGTCATTCCTAACTATCACTGTATGTCATTTTGCCACTTGTGGGTGGAGCACCAAGGCAAATTCCTTGTATGTGAATACTTGGCCCATAAAATTATTCATTCATTCTGGGACAGGGGATAGTAAGATTGCTTGCTGCCACAATTAAAGATTGGATGGACATAGCATAGGTGATTGTCAGTAGTAACAATGAACCACATTGCAGATTTAGTTTAGGATCATGACCTGTTGAACTCAGGATGGTGGTTCCATTTGCACACTCACCTACAGAACTACTAGACTAAGTGGGACCCGTTGGGTCCCATGTTCACACGGGAGGGCTGGTCCCCCAACACAAAATTCCACCACTCCACCAATTCCAATTTCTGTGGCCAGTGGGGGGGGGGGACATTGTGGGCCCAATTGATTCTTGGGGTGGCAGCTCAGTCCCTCAAGCCTGATGTGCTGGCAGCTCACTCATGGCTGGTGGGCTGGCTGTTGACTCGCAGCTAATCCCTGAAATTCCTTTTCAAGCAGAGTGCAAGGCCACCAAATTCAAATACATTTTCTTACCATTTCAAGCAAGGTGCAAGGCCACCAAATTCAAGTGCAGTTTCATACCTCTTTGAGCAGGGTGCAAGGCCACAAATGTCAAGTACAGTTTCATACCACTTCAAGCAGGGTAAAAGGCCACCAAATTGAGGTTCAGTTTCCTACCACTTCAAGCAGGGTGCAAGGCCACCAAATTCAAGTGCAGTTTCCAACCATTTCAAGCATGGTGCAAGGCCACCAAATTTAAGTGTAGTTTCATACCACTTCAAGCAGGGTGCAAGGCCACCAAATTCAAATGCAGTTTCATACCATTTCATGCAGGGTGCAACAACACTACATTCAAATGCAGTTTCATACCATTTCATGCAGGGTGCAAGGCCACAACATTCAAATGCAGTTTCAAACCATTTCATGGAGGGTGCAAGGCCACCACATTCAAATGCAGTTTCATACTATTTCAAGCAGGGTGAAACCACCATAAAAACCACCATAAAACCACACAAAACATCCCACTCACAGTTCAGTAGACATTCAGTGTGTTCAGTTGATTCACAGCTCAGACAGAGTCGTGACCTCTCCCTCCCCCATCATGCAGAGACTAAACCACACCCACACTTCCGGGTTTTATAATCCCTCCTCCTCCCACCGGAAAAGGTGTGGCCTTCATGGAGTGATTGACAGGAAAGAGATTCTCAACATTTTTTAAACACTAATAACACTTTTGTTTTTCATTGATGGGAGGAATCCTCTGCACCAGATGAGCGGAGGGGGACTGAGTAAGATGGCCAAAAATCACAGCCACAAGTGGTAGCATTTTATCTAAAATCAATATGGTGCAAACAGGAAGTTGTCCAGTTTAGACAAACAACCATCTGCAGTGCCTTTTCACATCAACCCAAACCCCCCCCCAAACAATCATTTGGATGCGGTGCCTTTTCACTTCAACCCAAATCCCCCAAACAACCATTTGCATGCAGTGCCTTTTTACTTGAACCGAAACGACCAATTGCAATGCCTGTTTACTTCAAACCAACCATATTTTCATTTTCAAACCACATTAAGGGCACTCACAGTTTAGTAGACATGTGTTCAGTGTTAGTCAGAGCTCAGAGAGACGTGACCCTCTGGCTTCCTCCATCTTGCAGAGACTGAGTGAGGCACACCACTTCTGGGTTTTATAGTCCCTCCACCTCCCACCAGCAGGGGCAGCTGAGAGAATGACAAATTAAAAAAAATGTTAATATTTCTCTGATTTTTATTCGATGGGAAAAATCCTCTGGTCCAGTCCAGCGGAGGGGGGCTCTGAGGGAGGTGGCCAAAAATGACGGCGTAAGTGGTGGCTTTCTCTCGGAAATCAAATCGCAGTGCATCAAAAGCGGTCAAGATCTTACTTATAGTAATAAAGATAATGTCACCTGACCTGTTTGCTCTGCTTTCGAAAGCTTTCGTAAGCTCCTCTGTCCCACTAATTGCCAATTCTATACATTTCATATCCCCATCTAGCACTCTCAACCCTGCTTATATAATTTCCTTTCTAGATACTGTAGCGTTATTGTGTGGGGTCGTTGGTCGATGCAGACTCAGGGGGCAGATGGGCTTTTTCCATGCTGTATCTCCAAATTCCAGATACACTTCCACAAGCTGGGGATGGGTTAGTATGGGCAAAAGGGGAGAATGAGGGCAACTAACGCTGGTACTGCCTGTAAGGCGTATGAATTGACAAGATGGATGTGGCTGAAAACATTGCACATGTTAGTTATCAGCTCGACAATAGGGGTGAATCGGGCAGAACATAATAAAGTGTAACTTTGCCACCTTTTGGGCCCTCCTACAGCTACCTGGAAGTGGTCAATGACCTGCTATTTTACACAAGACAAGCTGAGGGAAAACACCATTTTGCTGTTGATCGTCCTATGGGTGGTATGATGCTTTGACTGAGGAGTTGATTGTAGCCTTTCTTATCAACTGTCATCTATTTCCACGACACAAAAACTCCACATCAGGCCTAAAACCCTTTTTTTACAATGTGCAATGCTGCCCAGTTCTTGATGGAATGCAAACAGCAATAATAATTTTATCTTCAGGATAAGTATACATAATTCAGCTTTGATTTGTTCAGTGCTCGTTTAGGTTTAGTTTGGTTTAGTTTAGTTTAAAGATACAGTGTGGAAACAGGCCCTTTGGCCCATCGAGCCCGTGTACACTAACATTATAATTCCCGCACACTAACATTATACGACAAACTAGTGACATTTAAAATTTTTTACCGAAGCCAATTAACTTACATATCTGTACGCTTTTGGATTGTGGCCGGTTCACCTGACAAAAACCCACGCGGTCATGTGGAGAACGTACAAACTCTGTACAGGCAACACCCGTAGTCAGGATCGAACCCGGTTCTCCAGAGTTGTAAGGCAGCAACTCTACTGCTGCACCACCATTCCACCTTGATTCGTCATTGGATGGGACTGAAGATGCACAACTATCAGTAAGCTATTCTGACACCACATAAATGATAGAGTTTTATAAGAACTTGCAGAAACAGAGAAACATGGCAGTATATATACACAGTTCTTCAAAAGTAGAAATCTAACGACTGGTTGTCATAAAAGCAAACAAGATCTTAGCTTCACATCTTACACTCTAGAAGAGAAAAGATAGGCCTTAGGGTAAACTGTAATAAATCACAGGTTACATCTCAGGTGATTAACTGTATCCAGTTCTACAGACCCCACAGTTAGTTGAACGCCAAACCATCACAGAAGAGTGTGATGTCAAAAATGATTTCTAAAATTGGAAGCCTGTGACCTGAGTTGTTGGACCTTTGCTGTTTATTATCTACATTAATTATATGAATGTGGCTGTCGGAGGCATGACCAGTAAACGTACGGCTCACACCAAGATTGGTGCTGCTGTTGATATAGTGGAGGGCATTTCTTGCTTAGAGAATGATATTAATCAGTTGATGAAATGGTGAGAAGGAAAGCAGGGAAATGGTCAGAGTTGGAACAGTGGCATTGCATGCACAAATCAAAAGAACTTAATGCTTAGATGGTAGGTCATTTTCAGTTCAGAGATATGAAAACCATTGCTGCTTTTGCAGAAGCACCCATCGGTCAAATGTCTTTTTAGTTTTTAGTTGTTTGAGTTTTAGTCTCGCTGCATTCCAACCTGTAGTTTAGAAAGCTCAGTGGCTGCCAGCTGGAAAATATAACCTCTGCAATATAATCATGAATCATAGCACCTTCAGCAACATAAGGTCAGTGTGCTGATTGGTGAGTTCAAGCAGTATTCTATTTACATTGTGCCACCAGTTTTTGTGAACTGGTGGCAAATAGGTTTTGTAAAGGCTGGTCAAATAACGATGGTCTTCTGCAAAATATAGATAAATAATTGAATGTTCATGATACCAGTGAAGGCCTTTTACACCACGCATTCTCAATGTTTCATTCTATCCCATGCCATCACGTCCATTTATGCTTCAACTATGCATCCAATTTGAATTCAATAGTAACAATAGTCTGTGCTTCAACATCCTCGATGAAAAAGCTTTCCACGTCGGTCAATAAGTGTTGTGAAGAATGAATGTATGATGAAGAATGGGTCGACTGGGCTTGTATTAGCTGGAATTTAGAAGGATGAGAGGAGATCTTATAGAAATGTGAAATTCTTAGATGATTGGACAGGGTAGATGCGGGACAAATGTTCCTGATGTTGGGGGAGTCCAGAACCAGGGGACACAGTATAAGAATAAGGGCTAGGCCATTTAGGGCTGAGATGAGGAACTACTTTTTCACCCAGAGAGCTGTGAATCTGTGGAATTCTCTGCCACAGAAGGCAGTGGAGGCCAATTTACTGGCCACAGAAGGCAGTGGAGGCCAATGCACTAGATGTTTTCAAGAGAGAGTTAGATTTAGCTCTTAGGGCTAAGGGAATCAAGAGATATGGGGAAAAAGCCAGAACGCGGTACTGATTTTGGATGATCAGCCATGATCACATTGAATGGCGGTGCTGGCTCGAAGGACCGAATGGCCTACTCCTGCACCTATTTTCTATGTTTCTGTACCTGCAATCTTTCCACGAGGATACTGAGAATGGCTGCAAAATCAATTTTCTGAGGGGGCTGTCAATTTAATGTTAAGATTCTAATGTTGGTATTGTATGGAGTTAAATGCTATGATGATCTTCACAGCAAATACCTGCAGCTTCGTCATCACATTGAGTTAAACATCAATCACGTTCAGTTTTAGATTTTATTTTCATACTTATGCACGACCAGAAAAGAACCATCCAACAGTGTGGTTACAATAGTACATTATATGTATGGCTGGTCCTCTGGACAAACTTTGTTGTCATCAAAATATGAGCACTGCAGATTTCAGAAAGCAAGTTTTGAGTTCTCAGTGGTCCGAGAGTTAGGAAGAGTGTGTTAAGGACCTGAATGAGCTGGTACAGTATGTCGAAATATTTCAAACTATACATGTGTACATTGACTTGGAAAGGGTGTAAAGATCATATTCAGAAATTAAAGGAAGATTAAATAAAAGTAAGGTATTCAGAAAAATAAACTCAGTGATGGATGATCTTTCACAACAGTGTTTTGGGTAGTTTATTTAATTCTATTATGTGCATATTATTATAAATACATTTTAATATGTTTGGTTCCATGATTCATGTTTTCATCTTGAGTACCAGTGTGAAGTTACTGCCTCAGTCCATTTAAATATTCTTCCATAACTATGATTCTTTTTATATTGACACCGTGACCCCTTCATCTAATACCAATGGCTATTCCTAATCGTTCTGTCAACACCCATAATAATTTAAAATGCCTCTTTTCAATCTTTGACGTTTTTATTCTATTGTTAATAATGCTGCTATTGCACATCCCTCCTCATGAAAGAAGAATGGGAATTCCACGCATTATCCCATTGAATCTCTGCCACATACTCCCCTACGCTTTTTAATTTTTTTTTTAAAATTAGAAGTAAATACATAATAAAAAACATTTTGCTTGTTGTAGTCATACATTAATATTGTTTGTATTATCAATTGTATAATAATTGTACTTCTATATATATTTTTTATTTTTTATATAGATAGAAAATAATAGAGAGGGAAAGAAAAGAAACCAAAAAAATTAAAAGAGAATGGAGTAATCAGTTAATTATACATCATTGGAGATATGTCCGTGGATTATAAAATGTAATTCTTCATCTAATCCTTGATTCGGGTTTCAGTCAGGTTCTCGTGCCGAACCGGTTTGCCCCTTCAAATATTCAATGAATGGGGACCATATTCTAGTAAATAGTTCTTGTTTATCCATTAAGGTGAGTCTTAATCTTTCCAAATGTAGGGTCTCCGACATTTCCATAATCCACATTTTAATTGTGGGGGTTATAGGGCTCTTTCCAAAATTTTAATATTAATTTTTTTCCAGTTATTAAACTATAATTGATAAAGCTTCTTTGGTTTGTTGTAAATAATTGATTTTGTTCTAGTATTCCTAATATTATTAATTTTGAATCGGGGTCCAATTGGATATTGATAACTTATTTTAAACATTTCCGTCCAAAAAATTATTAATTTTTATACAACTTACAAATGTGTGCGTTGTTAGCCTCTGAGTGCTGATATTTTTCACAAATAGGGGATATGCTTGGGAAAATTCTATTTAATTTTGTTTTTGAATAGCGCAATCTATGTAATACTTTAAATTGTATTAAAGAATGTCTAGCATTTAATGAACAGTGATGCATATGTTGTTAGCTCTCGTCCCATATTTCTGGCCTTATTGTTTGGCCTAGTTCATTTTCCCATGATTGCCTATATATTTCCGTCATGGGTGCATCATTATCTAATAGAATATTATAAATATAAGATATCAATTTTTCTGTGTTAGGGTGTTTATTCAAACATTCATCAAGAATTTCTGTCTTTCTATTTCTATAGTCCTGTGTATTTGATTTAGCGTAGTCTCTAAGTTGTAGGTATCTAAAGTAGTCATTTGAATGAAGCCCATAAATTTGTTGTAGTTCCTGAAATGAGAGGAATATACCTTTCTTATAGAGATGATCCATCTTTGTAATACCGTGATTTTTCCATTGTAAAAAACCTTTATCCATCATTGAAGATTTAAATGTAGCGTTGTTTACAATGGGAAGAGGTAGTGGTAACTTATCCAATTTCCGTGTCTTTTTTAAATTGTATCCAAATGCGTATTCCACTATATATTATGGGGTTTGCACTATAGGTTTTTTTGCTTAATTTAGTAATAACAAATAAGACCGACCCAATTTCAAAAGGTAAACAGTCTTCCTTTTCCATTTATAGCCAATCTGGTTGTTGGTCCAGTTCTTTCAACCAAAAATTCATATTTTTGATGTCAACTGCCCAAAAATAGAGCATAAAATTCAGTAGTGTTAAACCTCCATTTATTTTTGAATTACATAAGTGTTTTTTTTATTTATTCTGTAGCTCTTATAATCCCAGATAAAATTGGTGACTATAGTTGACTATAGAGTCAACCTTTTAAAAAAAAGTTTTTGGGAGATATTTCGGGATTAATTGACAGAGGTACAATAATTGCGGGAGAAAAATCATTTTTATTGTATTAGTTCTACCCAACATTGAGATAGGTGATGTTTTCCAATATAAAACATTCTTATGTAATTTATTCAATAAAGGCGGAAAGTTAAATTTAAATAAAGAAGTATATGTCTTTGTTACATAAATTCCAAGATATTTAAATTTTTCATTTACTATTTTAAAAGGAAATTGTTGTATTATTATGTGGGTTACTTTCCATTATTGGCATTATTTCACTTTTATTCCAATTAGTTCTGTATCCTGAAAATGAGCCATATTGAGTTATTAAATTTTAATAAGTTTGGGATACTAACTTCTGGTTTTGTATTGTAAATTAATACATCGTCTGCATATAATGAAATTTTATTCTCAGTATCTTTGGTGTTATACCCATATATTTCAGGATGGGACCTCACGCTTTCTGCTAATGGTTCTATTGCGAGTGCAAATAATACGGGGATAACAGACATCCTTGTCTACAGCCTCTAGATATGTTAAATTTAGCTGATACCATTTGATTTGTCGATATTTTAGCTGTTGGCCTAGTATATAAAGTTTTACCCATGTACTAAACTTCTCACCCAATTGAAACATTTTCATAACCGAAAATAAATAGGGCCATTCCACCTGGTCGAAAGCTTTCTCAGCATTTAACAAAATAAATGCTAGATCTTTGTTAGTACTTCTCTTTGAGTATATAATATTGAATAATCATCTCAGGTTATATGAAGAGTAGCTGTTTGGTATAAATCCTGTTTGGTCTGGGTGTATTAATTTATTAATCACTGTGCTTAATCTTTGTGCTAGGATTTTAGTTAATATTTTTTGATCAATATTTAGAAGAACTATAGCTCTATATGAACCTGGATCATCCAGGTCCTTATCTATTTTTGGTATAAGCGTTATTATAGATTCATTTAGCGTTTCTGGTAATTTCTGTTGGGTGTAGATATGTTCATACCGTGTCTTTAAACGCGGAACAATCAGGTCATAGAATGTTTTATGGAATTCGGAGCCATCGGGTCCCGGGGATTTACCGTTTTTTAGAGATCCGATAGACTCTTCAATTTCATTTACTGTTATTTCAGCGTCTAATAATTCTCTATCTTTCAAATCTAACTCTTTAAGATTGTATTTTTTGTAGGAATGCTTCTGTTCCTGTCCGGTGATCTATCGTTTTAGCAGAGTAACCTTTTAAGTTCCAGAGTATTCATATTCCATTAGTAAAAATATATATATATAGAATAGAATATATATATATTTTTTTTTTAAATAAAAAGGTAACTATTATCAAGATATAGTATATATCAAAATAGATAACAAAAGAGGAAGAAGGGAAAAAAAAGGAAAAAAAGTGTAATCAAGCTTTAAATCCAACCGTACTCATAATTGCCATTTAACTAATTCTAAGTAATTAAATTATAAGTAATTAGTAACCATTAGTAATAGTTATTAGTAGTACCGCGCAGTTATAATTAGTATTTATCACTTATTAATGTAAATAGTAACTATGAGTGTAACATATCCATAGGAAAAGCCTTATTCAGCAATCCTTATCCAATTTCAATTATCCTTAGGTATAACAGCTTAAATTCCATCCGATCTTTAAAGAGTTGCATTGTTCGTTGACATCAGGTGTTTTGTAATTAACATTGAGTCGTCAGGCAGATTCTTGATCTTCTGGGCGAACTCCAATACATCCTTAGGGTTGGTAAAGATATGTTCATTCTGATTGTAGGTAACTCTTAATGGGTACATCAAACCATACTTCAGATCTTTCACATCCTTAAGTGTTCTTTTTGTCTCTTTAAACAGCGCTCTCTTCCTGGAGACCTCCACAGGATAATCTCGGTAGATACTGATCTTATCACCATCGTATATGACATTCCTGGTACGAACAGTTTTTTTCATCATCTCCTCCAGTACATGGTCATATTGCATCTTTACTATCATTTGTCTTGTTGGGGCATCTGCCTGTGGGTGACGTCTCATCACTCTATATGCTCGAGCTAGCAGAAGCTTTTGATCCAAGTTTAAGACTTTTTGCAATAAGTCTGCAGCGAATTTGCGGGGGTCTCGTTTCCCCTCTCTTCCTTCTTGAATGCCGACAATTCTTAAATTCTGACGCCTCTGACATCCTTCCAGTTCGGTGCATTTTTCAGTTATTTTACTCAGTAATTCCGATAAGCGTTGATTTTCTCTGATAAGCTGTTTTGTCGTTTTGGTACTTGTTGAAGCAATCTCCTCTAAATTGGTTATTGCTATAGTCTGTTGATTCAGTGCTTTCTCAATCGGCTCCAACCTGTCATTAAAGCTGGACTCCATCGAGTTGAATTTGACATCCATCTCCGCATCCATCTCCGTAATTTGCTGATCCATCTTTTCTTTCTTCCATTTTTCCGATAATTCAAGGATGGTGGAGTTGATTTCTTCCTTCATTTCCTCCTTAAACTCTTCCTTAGAAAATTGAATTTCTTCTTTAAAATTCGCTCTCTTCAGTTCTTCCTTTATATTTTTAATTTCCTGAGTTAGAAAAATCCGAAGATCTTCTATCTCAGATTATTTAGGCTTTGGCTTCCTCAAAACATCTTCCTGGGACGACGTTGTACCTGAGCCCAAGGCTTCAGTCGGGCCTACTTCTTCCAGTGCCTGTTTTGGCCTGGCAGTCCGTTTCGGTTGCTTGGGGGGGGTATGTTGCAGAGACATACGGGAGTCGCGCGCCTGATGACGTCACTCATGCGTTGCAGGCAGCCGGTGCAGTAACAGCAGTTAGGTCCGTTTTTCTCCCCATTTATTGCAATTGTTTTATGGAGCTAGCTGGCGCTGGTCTCTAGCCTTGCATAGCACCACCGGAAGTCAATACTCCCCTATGCTTTGATGACCAATCATAAATGAATCACATAAATTGCAGTAGAACACCAAGCATATCGTCATTTTGTTTAAATTCGTAATTAATTCATCACTCATACTTTGTACACCTTTTTCATAATCTAAACTATCCGCGACATTTAAAAAAATGGTTTTACTCACTTGCTGTCAGTCTTGCAGGATGTTTCAGCCATGTTGATTTTGGGATGCATACAGTAAGTATTGGGCTGGTTGCAACTCATGCATATGGATCAGCATTTCCAGACATAAGCATACGTGCTTACCACTAATCTCCAAGCCAGTGGCACATAAAGACACCCTGAACATAATGGCATTATTCCCTCTTGTATCCACGTACAATGCCATCACCAGCCAAGCTCTGTAGCCGATCAGATTGAAGAATAGCTCCTAGCGGTAGATTTGCTGCCTTAGGGCGCCAGAGACCCAGGTTCGCTCCTGACTACGGGTGCTGTCTGTACGGAGTTTGCACATTCTCCCTGTGATCATGTGGGTTTTCCCTGGGCACTCCAGTTTCTTCCCATGCCCCAAAGAGGCACAGGTTTTCCACACCATTCTTCAATACAGCAGTAATGTTACTACCTTACAGCGCCATAGACGCGGATTCTATCCTGACTACAGGTGCTTGTCTGTACGCAGTTTATATGTTCTCCCTGTGACCTGTGTAGGCTTTCAATGAGATCTTAATTTCCCTCCCACACTACAGGTTTGTAGGTTAATTAGCTGGGATCGCTGGGTGGCGCAGACCTGGTGGGCTGAAGGGCTTGTCCCCACGCTGTATCTATAACCTGAAACTAGACTAAATATCAAACTGTGAAATAAGAAGTGTAAACTTGGATAGTATCCCCTGAATATCTTCAAAGGAATGGCGATGTGTGAATAACCTGCATCCTATTTATATGATCTTGGCAGAATCTTGTGTTTCCACGTCAAAATGCTTGACAAAATGCAGGTCCTCTCATATTTTATTCTCTCTCTTCCTCTGGCACTCTGTATCTTCCTTTGTAAACAAGCATCCATGTATTTCCTTGTTTGTAAACAATTTCCTTTGTGCAGTACTCTATATGCAGAAGAAAACATATCAAAGTTGGGCGGCACAGCTGTAGAGTTGCTGTGCCAGAGACCCGGGTTCAATCCTGACTACATGTGCTGTCTGTACGGAATCTGTACGTTCTGCCCCTGACTGCGTTGGTTTTCTCCGGATGCTCAAGTTTCCTCCCACACTCCAAAGACATATGGGTATGTAGGTTAATTGGCTTTGGTATAACTGTAAATTGTTGCAGGTGTATAGGATAGTGTAAAACCCCCGTCTCACTTAGGAAACCTGAGCGGAAATCTCTGGGGACCTTGCGTCCCACCCAAGGTTTTCGTGAGTCGCCAGAAGTTTTGGTCACTAACCTGGAAAGCCTCGACCGAAGTGTGAGCTGCATCTACTGACCAAAGATCCTACAGGATCTTTGCTACCGACCGCACACACACACACACACACACATAGCGAAGGTGGGGGCCAGGGACAGCGGAGGAGCGCTGTCTGCGCGATGAAGAGGATAGTAAACGGCTGCCACAGAGCACGGTAAGTCCTTTAGAGAGTGCGGGAGGGAGGGAGAGAAGGGGAAAGAAGGACAGAGAAGGGGTGAGAGATGGGGAGAGGGGAGGGAAGGGGAGAGAAGGTGAGAGAAGGGGGGAGAGAAGGGGGGAGAGAAGGGGGAGAGAAGGGGGAGAGAAGGGGGAGAGAAGGGGGAGAGAAGGGGGGAGAGAAGGGGGGAGAGAAGGGGGAGAGAAGGGGGAGAGAAGGGGGAGAGAAGGGGGGAGGGAAGGGGGGAGGGAAGGGGTGAGAAGGGGTGAGAAGGGGAAGAAGGGGGGAGGGAGAAGGAGTGGAGACAGTTTTAAGAAGTTTAATAAAGTTAGCGGGCATTTTACCTTCCGGCAGATCTTCTAGGTCCTGAAAACTACTGAAAACTCCAATGAGCCAATCAAAATGGCCGGTCAGCGAAGGAGATTGCCTTTGACTGCCTGTAAGTAAATAGTGACCCAACTCCACTGGCTTCGACCAAACAGCAACCTATTTTTAGTCGAGGCCAGTCTTGAATTTGTTGAAATAATCGTGGGAACATAGAAGAAGCGGAAACCACTTTCGACCTTTAAGGAGAGTGACCAAAACCTCCGGGAATCTCCGGGAACCTCACAGAAACCTTGGGTAGCAATGTTACAGAATTTTGAGTTTTTAAAAATCAAGTCTGCAATTTATCCCATCAGATAAAGCATAAAAATAAGTTTAATTTGACACCTAATTCACTTTCATATCTTCAGTATTAAGAAAGTTATGACCATTTTCATACTTGGAAATTAGCATCTTGTTCCCCATTGCCTTTCAATTGACTGAACTCAAAAGCTGTGATCTGGAACAGTTAAAAGCCCATAACTTTCTTAAAAATTAAGAGAACTCAATGAAATTTTCAGTTACTATAGATTGAAGCATTCTGAAACAAATATGAAACAATCTTACTTGGATGACCTGAAATTAAAGCATATAATTAGTTAGTTATCTAATTGTAGCTAATTACAAAATTCAATGAGTAGATCTAAACATCTATCCATTTCTTAAGAAAATATAAACTTTTTTTTAAAATTGCCTAAATGTCCAAATAATCACACAATAATCCACAATATAACATAATTTTTAAATCTCATTTTCAAGAATTTCTAGGCCAAAAGGAAGGAATTTAGTGTTTAATGCCTGTAAATTAATGGCCATTTAAATCGACTAGCGAGTGGGTTTTAGTGGAATGCAGTGGATTGGAACATTACAGTTTGCGGTGAAGTCGGGAGGAAAAATACTGTTGGTTCATACATTTTTTTGGACCCCATTTCGCAACATGAAAATGTGATTAAAGCCTCCATAAAAAACAACTTTTAATATAAAAATAAACTGTGTACCTTTTTTTCTCCCCTACGCAAAATCCTTCCCGTTGTCGGCGCTCACGGCTTTTGAAGGTGATTTTTAAATTACTCTAGTTAATAAATAATCTAGTGTAATTTAAAAATACCTTCATGAATGAAATGTCGGAGCGATTTTTCTTCCGCAACGAAATCGCCCGACATGGAACGATTTTCCCAGTCTGCAGAAAAACGGCACTTTAAGCCCGCCCCCCCTCTGAAAGGCGCCAAAGTCACGCACACGGGGAGCGGCAGAACTGCAGCGCTGCTCAAGGTAAGTTTTGTAACATACCTACCTTGGGTGCGGCGCAAGGTCACCAGAGGGTTCCGTTCAGGTTTCCTAAGTGGGACAGGGGCATCAGTCTATGGGATGATCAGTGTTGGTCGGACTTGTCGGCGACCATCAGGCCGCTCGTTGGCATCGGCTAAAAGGCCTGCTTTCATGCTCTATCTCTAATGTATAAAAACTTCCCAGAAATGACGGGGAACTAAGATTCCAATACAAATAATAAAAGTAAAGCGGTTAATATTAGTAAAGAAGGACTCTATGAGAACTTCACAAACCTGAAGCCGATACATCTCATTGACATGCTGGTTGATATTATTTTGCGAGAGCGTGGCACGGTGGCGCAGCGGTAGAATTGCTGCCTTGCAGCACTTTCAGCACCGGAGACCCGGGTTCAATTCTAACTCGGGAGATGTCGGTACGGAGTTTGTACGTTCTCCCCATGACCTTTCTCCGAGATTTCCGCTTTCCTCCCACATTCCAAAGATGTACAGGTTTGCAGGTTAATTGGCTTGGTATAAATATAAATTGTCCCTAATGTGCACAATGGTGTGGGCTTCGCAGGTCAGCACGGACTCGGTGGGCCAAAGGGTCTGTTTCCACCCAGCATCTCTAAACTAAACTAAAACTAAAGGTGACACTAGAGATAGCGGAAACACTGGTGGTAATTTTCCAAAAATTGAAAAGATACTGGAATGTTTAGAAAAGTTGGAAGGTGGTTAATGTGACCTCTATTTAAGGAAGGCGGGAGAGAGGAAATGGGGAACAGCTGACATTCGCTTCTTATCTCCTTTGTCTGAGTAGACGACACAGAGCTAAGTGGGAGCATGAGTATTGGGACAAATAAAACAGTTCTAAGGGGATATACAACAGGGCACAAGGCTTTGAGCACCAGTCCACTCACTCCAGTGATTTCAACACTGAATCTGTGCAGTGCGCTTTGGGTTAAACATCTGAGGCCTAATATTACACCAATGAGCCCATGACCTAGGCAGTTGTTGGCCCCTTGCAGTATATTATACATACAAATTGCTGGCGTAACTCAACAGGTCAATCAGCATCTCTGTAAAACATGGATAGGTTACGTTTTGGGTCGAGACCTAAGCTGCTAGAAAAAAAGCTAGAAATGTGGATACAGATAAAGTGAGTGAGTGGACATGGTAGGAGAGTGTAAGGTGGAGAATGTTAGTGGAATGTTCTCCACTTGTAGAGAAAAAACAGACATTCTAAATATGTTTTAAATCATGAGTGATTGGCAAATGTTAATATTCAAAGAGACCTAGGTGTCCTTGTATGGCAGTCATTGACAGCCAACAGGCAGGTGCAACAGAAAAGCAGCAAGCCAAGTGGCATGTTGGTTTTATTGCTAAACCATCTGAATACAAGAAAGTAAAGATTATTCACTGCAATTATACGAAGCTTTGGCAGACCGTATGCAGAACACTGTGTAAGTTTCAGTCTCCTTACATGAAAGACGCACTGTGACGCACAGGTTAGTGCTGCTGTCACCAATGTCCAGTTTGATCCTGACTTTGGGTGCTGTCACTGTGGAATTTAACCATGCTCCCTTTGACCACATGGGTTTCGCTTGAGTGCTCCGTTTCCCCTCACATTCTGTATCAAACAAGCTTTGATACGTTAATTAGCTAGTGTAAATTGACCCTCGAGTAGGTGGGTGGCCCAAAGATTTAGGCAAGAATTGATAGGTATATGAAAGAGAACAGTCCAGAGAAAATAATTACCCAGGGGTTGGTGTAGCCTGAAAGGACTCTTGAAGAATAAGAACATTGAATTATGAAACATTGGTGATGGAGGGAATGCAGCAAAGGTTCAACCAAATCAAATCAAGAGTTAGAGTGTTTTAGTTATTATAAGTACAGACAGCAGAACAATTAAATTCTTACTTGCAGCAGCATCACAGACCTGTAAACATAGTACTCATGGATAACATAAATGAATCAAACAAATTCAACAAATTAATAATACCAAGTAAAAAAGCTTCAAGTCCTTTGTGCATTGGAAGACAGTTTATAGGTCATACTTAATGGATCTCTGGGATGGTGGGTCCATTAAATGAGGAAAGGCTGAGTAGACTATGTCAAAATTCTACAGAGTTTGGAAAATGCCCTTGTTGAAGCTGACAAAATACTTAATGGGCTCGGCAAGGTACATTTGCGGAGGTTGTTTCCACTGACTTAGGACCTGAGATCTGGCATTGGCATCTCAAATGAAATGACAAGCATCTATATTACTAAAAGTAAGATCTTGACCACTTCCTGTTTTTTCTGTTTCATGATTTTGGAAAAAAACGCTGCCACTTACGCCTGTGATTTTTGGCCAGCTTACTCAGAGTCCCCCTCTGCTGCGCAGGACAAGAGGATTTTCCCCATCGATTAAACGTAAAAGAGGTATTAATGTTTTAAAAATGTTGACATTCTCTCTGCTGCCCCTGCTTCAGGGAGGGGGAGGGACTATAAAACCCACAAGTGTTGTGCCTCAGTCAGTCTCTGCAAGATGGGGGAAGTGAGAGGGTCACATCTCTCAGTCAGTGCATAACACGGAACATATGTCTACTAAACTGTGAGTGTGGTTTTACTGACCTTGAGTGCCCTTAATGTGGATTGAAAATGAAAATGTGGTTGGTTTGAAGTAAAAACACTGCAAATGGTTGGTGGGGGGTTTGCATTGAAGTCAAAGCACTGCTAATGGTTAGTGGGGGTTTGGGTTGAAGTAAAAGCACAACAAATGGTTGGTTTGGTGTTGGATTGAAGAAAATGTACTGCAAGTGGTTGGAGGAGGTTTGGGTTGAAGAAAAAGCACTGAAAATGGTTGAGTGAGATTTTGGGTTGAAGAAAAAGCACTGCAAATGGTTGGTTTGGGGTTTGGGGTCGAAGTAAAAGCACTGCAAATGGTTGGTTTGACATTTTTGGATCAATGTAAAAGCACTGCTAATTAATGGGGTCTGGCTTTAAGTCGAAGTAAAAGCACTGCAAACAGTTGTGTGGAGTTTTGGGTTGAAGAAAAAGCACTGCAAAAGATTGGGTGGGGTTTTGGGTCGAAGTAAAAACACTGCAAATGGCTGGTTCGGGGTTTTGGGTCAGAAGCAATAGCACTGCATATGGTTGGTTTGAGATTTTGGATTGTAGTTAAAGCACTGCAAATGGTTGGTTAGGGGTTTTGAGTTGGAGTAAATGGACTGTTATTGGTTAGTGGCCTAAACTTGATAACTTCCTGTTTGCACTGTATATTAATTTTGGATAAAATGCTACCACTTACGGTTGTGATTTTTGGCTATCTTACTCAGTCTCCCTCCGCTCATCAGGTGCAGTCTCCCTCTGCTCATCAATGAAAAATAAAAGTATTTTCAGTGTTTAAAAAATTTGAGAATCTCTCTCCTGTCAATCATGCCATGAAGGCCATGCCCCTTCCGGTTGGAGGGTGAGGGATTATAAAACCAGAAGTGTGGGTGTGGCTCAATCTCTGCAAGATGGGGCAGGGAGAAGTCGCGACTGTCTGAGCTGTGAATCAACTGAACACTGAAGTACTGAACTGTGAGTGTGGTGTTTATGTGGTGTTTTGTGTGGTTTTATAGTGGTTTTATGTGGTGTCACCCTGCTTGAAATGGTATGAAACTGCATTTGAATGTGGTGGCCTTGCATCCTGCTTGATATGTCATGAAACAGCACTAGCATTTGGTGGCCTTGCACCCTGCTTGAAGTGGCATGTAACTGCATTTGAATTTGGTGGCCTTGCACCCTGCTTGAAGTGGTAGGAAACTGCACCTGAAAATGAAAAATAAAAGTGTTATTAGTGTTTAAAAAATGTTGAGAATCTCTCTCCTGTCAATCACGCCATGAAGGTCACATCTTTTCCTGTGGGAGGGGGGAGAGATTATAAAACCCGGAAGTGTGGGTGTGGCTCAGTCTCTGCATGATGGGGGAGGGAGAGATGACTGTCTGAGCTGTGAATCAACTGAACACATTGAATGTCTACTGAACTGTGAGTGGTGTTTTATGGTGTTTTCACACTGCTTGAAATGGTATGAAACTGCATTTGAATGTGGTGGCCTTGCACCCTGCTTGAAATGATATGAAACTGCATTTGAATGTGGTGGCCTTGCACCCTACATGAAATGGTATGAAACTGCATTTGAATCTGGTGGCCTTGCACCCTGCTTGAATGGTATGACACTGCACTTGAATTTGGTGGGCTTGCACCCTGCTTGAAATAGAATTTTCAAGGAATGGCCATGAGTCAACTGCCAGCCCACCAGCCGTGAGTTAGCTGCCAGCACATCAGGCTTGAGTGACTGAGCTGCCACCCCATTTGGCCCACAATGTCATACTAGCCCTCTGGAGACCTGTCGCTTCAGCCCACAAGACCCATACCAGCCCCCCCCCCCCCCCCCCCCCCGGCCAACAATATTGGAATTGCACCCACTTAGTCTAGTTTAGCACTAAAATTAAGAGGAATTTCTACAATCTGCAAATGATGAATCTTTGAATTCATTCTCTCAGAGGATGTGGAGGCTCTGTTATTGTTTTCAACCCTGAGTTTGATAGATATTTGGACATGATAGAACTCAAACTTATTTTCTTATATAAACAGAGTGAACCTGACAACAAAAACATCATGTGTTGGCTCCACGATGCGTACATCTTGCACTTGAATGCTTGGCAATGTTAAGAAAATGGATTGTGGAGAAATGTGCTTTTGTGCTCCTTGTGATTCAATTTATTCAAAATGATGCGATATGGACTGTCTGGGACTTATTGTAATATATCCAAAGATCACACTTTTCCTTTCAGATGCGCCTGTCTGACACTCCATGCATAAAGGAGTTCAAACATTTTCAGTGATGTGAAATACAGGCCTTGAATTCTCTCGAGATTGCTGTCTATTCATGCATGACCAACACAATCTGTGGGTGACACATGCAAAAGTAAGCCTTCAGACTGCTACAGTGTGACTGAGAGGGGATATGCCTAAGTAATAGAAACATAGAAACATAGAAAATAGATGCAGGAGCAGGCCATTTGGTCCCTCAAGCTTGCACTGCCATTCATTGTGATCATGGCTGATCATCCACAATCAGTAACCCATCCCTGCCTTCTCCATATATCCCTTGATTCCACTAGCCCTGAGCTCTATATAACTTGCTTTTAAATTCATCCAAAGAATTGGCCTCCACTACCTTCTGTAGCAGAGAATTCCACAAATTCACAACTCTCTGGGAGAAAGGGTTTTTTCTCACCTCAGTTTTAAATGGCCTCCCCTTTATTCTTAAACTGTTGCCCCTGGTTCTGGACTCTCCCAACATTGGGAACATTTTTCCTGCATCTAGCTTGTCCAGTTCGTTTATAATTTTACATGTTTCTATAAGATCCCATCTCACCCTCCTAAATTCCAGTGAATACAAGCCCAGTCTTTCCAATCTTTCCTCATGTGACAGTCCCACCATCCCGGGAATTAACCTTGTGAACCTACGCTGCACTGCCTCAATTGCAAGGATGTCCTTCCTCAAATTAGGAGACCAAAACTGCACACAATACTCCAGACGTAGTCTCACCAGGGCCCTGTGCACCTGCAGAAGGACCTCTTAACTCCTATACTCAAATCCTCTCGTTATGAAGGCCAACAGTAGGCCCAGCGCCATGGAATTCAGCAGTGAAACCACCTTGGATACCATTAGTAAATACTTAGCAGGTCCTCAGCAGATTTGTTATGTCCTTCCTGTAAGGGATATCACCCTCTCCTCAGGCACCCAGCACATTATTCTTGGCCAGAGAAAAAGTTTATAAAATTCTAACAGTATAAAATGAGAAAGATGGGCAGAGAATGGCAGAGACACTGATGTTTTTTGCTATTTTCAGTCCTTCCCACCCAGCATGCGTGAAAATGTCCAGATGACGAATCCCATTAAAACACTTTGAATTAGCTAGTAATTTATCATTACATTTGTCATCCTTAATCTCTTTACTAGAAGGGCAGGATAAGCACATCAGCAATCAACCTGCCACAGTCCCAATACATTGATCTTCATGAGTTATGTGACATCTAATCAAGGAGGATAGAGATGAAATTGGCTACTTTGGGCACAAGTGGCAATCCAGTCACCAAATTAGTTTTTAAAAAAAATTGCAATTGTTTTCCAATAAGAAATTTTGGTTAATATTTCTAGCCAACGTTGCTTGCATTATCTCAAATGTAACAATTACCACAAAGCAGCACATTCAGGCACTGTGCTAGGATACAATCATTTATGCTTCTCTTATAACACCATGTGAACCGTCATAGTTTAATGACTGGTGAACTGTCCAATCTAACTTGTATCACTGAAAATGCTTTGGCATTTTTAACATCTGTCAACATCTCCTATTTCGTAGTATTCTAACCTTAAATTATGCCTTAAATTATACACAACTATTACTGATAATGGTGATCCTCAGTACATTGGTCATACTCAGTAAATTAGCTATTTTTACCTCTAACATCTTTTATAAAGTTCCTGTTGGCTTTGGTTTAAAAATAAATTTAATTTTCAAAGCTTTGTTGAATTATATCTGAATGGTGAATATTCCATTGTGATGATGCTGGCATCCATCACTGCATAAGATCACAGAAACTTACTTTGTGCTGGGTAGAAGCTGCTTTTGAATTTCCACAATATTTTCCTAGTTTAGATCATTTTTAGAGAACCTGGTGGGAACTCTAGACCTGAGTGTGTGATATATTCATGGAACACAAACAGAAAGAGAAAGTAGTGTAAGTGAGAGAGTTATGGGCCTGTCCCGCTTAGCCAATTTTTCCTGCGACTGCCGGTGACAATAGCAGGTCGCTGAACAAACCAGCGACTGGACCCCCTACATCAATATCTATGACAATGTCTGCAACAACCTTCCACCTAGTCGATGTCAAGCCACGGCAAACCACCGACGACCCATTGAGACGTCTACCTACGGCCACACCTACTACAACCTACGTCCACCCGCGACAGGCTACGATAAGGTAAAATAATTCAGTTGCCGGTACCTGTCGCCGGTTGACATACGTTGACATAGGTAGTCGCCAATGGAATTTACTGGTCAGCACCGGCAACAATCTATGTCACCTGATGACTAGCTACATCATCCTTGCGACAACCTACGACAGCACCTGCGTCAGGAGAAGACAAGCTACGCTCGTTGGCATCAAGTCCACTGTCGCCGACTGTTGCCGAAAAGTTTTGAACATTTCAAAATCCAGAGGCGACCAGAAAAACGCTACGACTCGTCAGGCGACACCCACGACCATCTGGCGACAGCCTAGTCGCCTGTAGTCGCCTAAAATCGCGTAATTGGGACCGGTGCATAAGAGAGAGGTGGTGGTGTTCCTGAACAGTGCAACCTGGTTTCCATGGATTTGTTTTCAGGGTAGTCATTGGCTGTGACAATGCCTCATCATCTTTCATCCAGCAGAGTTTCCTGTTCAACATTCTCATCCTCCCCGTGACTGGGCCACCGCATACCTCGCTAACCCCAGCAAGACAGCACAAAGGCAGTCAGTCAAAAGTACTTGGCAGTAACGTGGACATAGAGGCCAAGGCACAAGTAGCAAATGAAAAAGAAAAGAAAAACATGCTTTAATTTTTTGGTTAGTTTAGTTTAATTTAGAGATACAGCACAGAAACAGGCCCTTCGGCCCACCGAGTCTGCACCGACCAGCGATCCCCGCACATTGACACTATCCTACACACACTAGGGACAATTTACATTTATACCAAGCCGATTAATCTACAAACCTGTACGTCTTTGGAGTGTAGGAGGAACCCGAAGGTCTCAGAGCAAACCCACGCAGGTCACAGTGAGAGGATACAAACTCCGTACAGATCGCACCTGTCCATCAATCAATCAATCAATTTTATTTGTGGAGCACATTTAAAAACGACTCACGTTGACCAAAGTGCTGCACATCAGTGCTGATACTAATGTGCTACATACAACGGTAGACAGGCCTAACAATACCTACATACACTGTTTACAGCGCCCCCTCAGAGGGCCTCAAAAACACTAGGGAGTCGAAATTGTTTTTAAGGCTCGATTTAAAGGAGTCGATGGTGGGGGCAGATGATGAGGAGAGGGATGTTGTTCCACAGTTAAGGTGCTGCAACTGTAAAAGCACGGTCACCCCAAGCTTAAACCTGGACCGCGGGGTAGTCAGTAGCCTCAAGTTGGCCGACCTGAGGGATCTGGAGGTAGAATGGTGGGTTAGAAGATTTTTGATATAGGAGGGGGAAGCCCGTTAAGGGCTTTGTATACCTGTAATCAGGATGGTATCCAGGTCTCTGGCACTGTAAGGCAGTAGCTCTATCGTTGTGCCACCATGCCGCCACAAGTTCTGAAATAAAAACAGAAAATACTGTAAGCATTCTGCAGACCAGGCAGTTTTTCCGGAGGGACAAACAAGGTTTCAAGTCAGAAAGTTCTTCCACCTGAAATGTTAATTCTGTTTCTTTTCCTGCAGATGCTGCCTAACTTGCTAAATGTTTCCAGCATGTTCTGCTTCTATATCACAAGCAGGAAACCTTCCTATAATAACTATGTGCTTCCTTGCCAGGACTGAATTAAACAGGAATTGCTTTCTGCTTCCTGGCTCACCTGCAACGCCAAGCTTGGGCCAACTGTTGGCTCTCTGTTTTGACATCATAAAACATCAACTGGATAATCCTGATGGGCCCACGCTACTCCCATTGTGAGCTGAAATGTAGACTTTCTTGGGACCGATGGTTTGTTCTGACAGACAGTTTTTGAGCATCGCCTTCAACATACAATGGTGAAGCATGCACTCTGATCGACAAAGATTGCTTATGTTAAGGTGATTCGCTTGTTGTGCCAGTCACTAGTTCGGTATCCTACAGCTGCTAAGCTGTCTTTTGCCCAAGTAAGATGATGAATAAAGTTGACAAAAGGGAATTGATACACATTGTATGGAAAGTAGACAAAAATGCTGGAGAAACGCAAGGGTCTCGACCCAAAACATCACCTATTTCCTTCGCTCCATTGATGCTGCCTCATCCGCTGAGTATCTCCAGCATTTTTGTCCTCCTTCTATTTTTCGAGCATCTGCAGCTCTTTCTTAAACGCATTGTATGGAATGTCATCAATGATGAAATTCTTGGGTTGGATATTGATACTCTGAGGCTTCACTACAGGGTTCTTAATATCGATTGCTGTGCTGAACGGCACATGTCTGCCCACACAACACACGTTAAGACATCTTCATGACCAACCTTGCCTTGCAACAAGATGAATAAACTACAGTGAAAAAACTTTTGCCAGTCCAGTCTGTGAACAAACATTTACAAAGGTCACGAATGCACACTGGTCTATGCTGATGAATTGAAAAGCTGATATACACAGTTTTTGGGTAAGACTTTGTGATCTTAATCTTTATAATCCAAGATTCAATAAAGTATTGAATATTCCAGATGAGATCCCTACGTTGCATTTAACATAACTTTGTGGAGCCAATTAGATAATTCTTCATTCTTTATTTAAAATCTATCATCAAATTTAATGCGTTAGTCCAAAACTAAGGATCTTTGCGGAAAATGTTATGGTTTTTAATGAGGTGGTATTTTTTTCCCCCCATAATCTAATCATTGCATTTCAACAAATCCTTTATATTTGGAGCAGTTACATTAAATGTATTTATTCATTTAATTTAACGAATAGTTCCACAAAAATGCAACACAGTCTTCATTAACTTTCTTATGGACATCTTAAATCCCACAATCAAAAGATAACCTTTGATGAAGAAATGATATGAATAATTGATCTCACTATTTCAGAGTTTCAGTTTCCAATTTCTACCCAGGAAAGCCTAAAAGCTGTGTCTCATGGTGCGAGTCCACTCACGAGTGACCCCAAGTGAAAGAAAAAAAAAACAGACTTGTGGTTATGTACGAGATTCCAAGTTTATGTTCAAGAGTTTAACCAAGTTCTCATGGGTATGTCATTTCTGCGATGTTTGTTATATTTTAATTGAATTTACTACCAGGTCTACACACTGCGGGGAGACAGGAGATGAAATCTTTGAATGTGGACAGATGTCTCCGCGCCTGCTCGTTCTAAGCGGAATATATATTTAGTTGCCTTTCAAGCCGGGCTTTGGTTTTATTCCTTGTTTTTGTTTATTCGCACACACTTTTCGTGTGTGAGGGTGTGAGAAGTCCATGCCGGGTGCCGGCCGGCCAGCCACAGCCGCTGTTCTTTCACATCCGTTGCACATCAGATTGTGGGGAGACTGAGTTCAGGGTTCACCTCCTGAGCTGCTTTGGTGCCCAAGCATGAGTTGAGGTGGAGGGAGCTTGGAGGGGGGGGGGTGCGCGGGCGTCATTAATCTGTCTGGGGTGACAAGGCTCTTGGGTTAGGCTGGGTTCATTCTCTGCGGGATGATCTTAGTGCGGGAGGCAAGTGTAGGAGAGGTGTACCGACTGTGTGGGCAGACACTTTGTTAGCGATTGCCCACCAGTCTCAAAAGCCGCTGGGTCTCCCTGTCCCTGGGATCGCAGGGGGCGATCAAACAGCACAATACCCCCCTCCCCCTCCACGCCAACACGAAGGGCAATGATCCCAAGGCTTTAGATGGAAGGCAGACGCAACAAGCTGGAGGTGTTTAGTGACAAGTTGTTCTGTGAGCACCAGTCCGCCAGGTTCTGCACCTCCGCTCTATAGTTTGTTTTGTCACCGTTGGTGATCAGCCCGATCACCGTTGTGTCGTCTGCAAATTTGACAATGGTGTTGTTGTCGAATGCAGGAACACAGTCGTGGGTGAAGAGGGAGTAGAGCATGGGGCTCAGTACACAGCCCTGTGGTGTGCCGGTGCTCAGGATAGTGGAGGACAGGTGCGGCCCCAGTCTCACTGCCTGCGGTAGCTCCGTCAGAAAATTCAGGATCTAATTGCATATCAGTGAGCTGAGGCCTAGCTGGTGGAGTTTGGTGGTGAGCTTGGTGGGGATGACCGTATTGAAGGCAGAGCTATAGTCAATGAAGAGCATCCTCACGTAGGTGCCCTGTCTTTCCAGGTGGGTCAGGACAGTGTGAAGAGCCACAGAGATGGCATCCTCTGTGGATCTATTTGCCCTGTATGCAAATTGATGAGAGTCCAATGATGCAGGGATGCTGGATTTGATGTGGGAGAGGACCAGCCTTTCAAAGCACTTCATTGGTATTGGAGTTAGGGCAACCAGGCGGTAGTCATTCAGGTTGGTGACTTTAGACTTTTTCGGCACCGGCACTATGGTAGCTGTCTTCAGGCACTTGGGGACCGTTGCCAGAGATAGAGACAGGTTGAAGATCCTCGTAAATACCTCCGCCAGCTGTACAGCACAGTCCTTTAGTACCCTGCCCTGGACTCCATCCGGGCCTGCAGCCTTGCGTGGATTGATCCTACACAGAGTGCACTGTACCTCCTGGGTGCTCAGTGTTAAGGCCTGTCCCTCCGCCCTAGCCAGGGTTGTTCCTCTCCTGCTGGTGTTGCCAGTTTTGAAGCGTGCGAAGGTGTTTAATTCATTGGCCAGTGTGATATCACTGTGGGGGCAGACGGGGCTGCTCTTGTAGTCAGTGATGTCCCTGACACCCTGCCACATGCTTCTGGTGTCCGCAGTGTTGAAGTGGTCTTCCACCCTTTGCCTGTGGATGTCTTTGGCCTTTTTTATGCCTTTGTTCAGGTTTAACCTGGCAGCACTGTGGGCAGATGTGTCCCTGGAGTTAAAGGCAATGTCGCGTGCCCTTAGCAAATTCTTGTTCATCCACGGTTTGCGGTTTGGGAACATCTTTATTTGCTTGTCCACTGTGACAAACTCCACACAGCAGTTGATGTAGGAGAGCACAGTGGATGTGTACCCCTCCAAGTCTACCTCTGTGCCACTGGTAGCCTGTTGTGCAAACAGGTCCCAGTCGGTGCAATCAAAGCAGTCCTGGAGTTGTAGGGTGGCGTCCTCGGGCCATATTTTGACCGTCTTCATTGCAGGTTTGGTCTTGCGGATGAGGGGTTTGTACGCAGGCAGTAGAAACAGTGAGAGGTGATCGGATTTTCCCAGGGAATGGGAGGGGAGAGCTCTGTATGCGTCCTTGATGTAGGTGTACACTTTATCCAGCGTGTTTGAGCCCCTGGTAGGCACTGCACATGCTGGTGGAATTTGCGGAGTGCAGCTCGTAGGTCCACCTGGTTAAAGTCCCCTGCAAAAATGAAGGCACCGTCGGGGTGAACATCCTGCTGCTTGCTGATGGCAGAGTGCAGCTGTGCTAGCGCTAGGTTAGCATTAGCCTGTGATGGGATGTATATGGCCATGATGATAACCACAGTAAACTCCCGAGGCAGGTAAAACGGCCTACATTTAAGCAGTAGGTATTCCTGGTCTGGGGAACAGTAGCTCTCTACTTCAGTGTGGTTGGCAACATTTGCGAAGCAACATATATGCCAAGCAACATATTTCCTACTGCTTCCCCAAATTCCCATTCCTCAAGAAAGGGTTGAAGCATTAACATCATAAAAGATCACAAAGTGCTGGAATAACTCAATGGGTCAGGCAGCATCTCTGGAGAAAATGGATAGTTGACGTTTCAGGTCGGACTCTTCTTCAGGGCCTTTAGTTTAGATACAGTGTGGAAACTGGCCCTTCGGCCTACCGAGCCCATGCTGACCACAATCACCCAGACACTAGTTATATCCTACACACTGCAAGGCAATTTTACAGATGACAATTAACATACAAACCTGCACGTCTTTGGAATGTGGGAGGAAACTGGAGCACCTGGAAAAAATCTATGTGGTCACTGGGAGAACGTGCAAACTCCGTACGGACAGGACCAGTCGTCAGGATTGAACTCGGGTATCTGGCGCTGTGAGGCAGCAACTCTACTGCTGCGCTGCCAATGTGACATTCCAAGTTTTAGAATGAAGTTAGCCGCTTACAAATCCCATTCTCTGCCCAGCGTGGAGAATCATGAATTGCCAAGACACAAGGCACTGTAGATGTTGGTTCCTTTTTTAAAAATCACAAATTCAAAGTTATCTATTGAAGAATAATGTAGTGTGGTTCGTTGGATGTGTCGATACTCAACTTAAAATTGTCCATAATCTATAACTTAAAGTTTTTTTAAAGCATTTAGTGAAACTACAGATAGTGTTCTGTTCAGGTTCAGTTTCCTGGGTCCAACTCAGAGAGAAGTCTCCCCCCTTTCCAGGGTTATTCGCTCCACTGTTTATAATGCTCTCTGCATTATGAAGTCCTCGACAGTGAATCCCATGGGCAATCACTACCAATGTGTCTACTCACACAGTCAGTACACTTGTCTCCGGTACTAAGTCACCCCAACCCCGCCCCCCCCCCCCCTCCTCACCCAATAATACCCAACAGAAATTACCAGAAACGCTAAATGAATCTGTAATAACGCTTATACCAAAAATAGATAAGGACCTGGATGATCCAGGTTCATATAGAGCTATAGCTCTTCTAAATACTGATCAAAAAATATTAACTAAAATCCAAGCACAAAGATTAAGCACAGTGATTGATAAATTAATACACCCGAACCAAACAGGATTTATACCAAAACGCTACTCTTCATATAACCTGAGACGATGATTCAATATTATATACTCAAAGAGAAGTACTAACAAAGATCTAGCAATTATTTTGTTAGATGCTGAGAAAGCATTCGACCAGGTGGAATGGCCCTATTTATTTTCGGTTATGAACATTTTTCAATTGGGCGAGAAGTTTAGTACATGAGTAAAACTTTTATATACTAACCCAACTACTAGAATATCGACAAATCAAATGTTATCAGCTAAATTTAATTTATCTAGAGGCTGTAGATAAGGATGTCCATTATCCCCGCTATTATTCGCACTCCAAATAGAGCCATTAGCAGAAAGTGTGAGGTCCCATCCTGAAATATATGGGTATAACACCAAAGATACTGAGAATAAAATGCCCTTACATGCAGACGATGTATTAATCTACATTACAAAACCTGAAGTTAGTATCCCAAACTTACAATTTAATAACTCAATATGGCTCGTTTTCAGGATACAGCATTAATTGGAATAAAAGTGAAATCCTGCCAATAATGGAAAGTAACCCACACATATTGCAACAATTTCCTTTTAAAATAGTAAATGAAAAATTTTAATATCTTGGAATTTATGTAACAAAGATATACTTCTTTATTTAAACTTAACTTTCCGCCTTTATTGAACAATTTACATAAGAATATTTTATATTGGAAAACATTACCTATCTCAATGTTTGGTAGAATTAATGCAATAAAAAATGATATTTCTCCTGCAATTATTGTACCTCTTTCAATTAATCCCGATATATCTCCCAAAAACTTTTTTTTAAAAGGTTGACTCTATAATCACCAATTTTACCTGGGATTATAAGAACCACAGAATAAATAAAAAGCACTTATGTAAATCAAAAATAAATGGAGGTTTAGCCCTACCGAATTTTATGCTCTATTTTTGGTTGGAAGAACTGGACCAACAACCAGATTGGTTAAAAATGGAAAAGGAAGACTGTTTACCTTTTGAAATTGGGTCGATCTTATTTGCTATTACTAAATTAAGCAAACCTATAACGAAAACCCCATAATATATTTTTAATTGGAAACAATTAAAAAAGACACTAAAATTGGATAATTTACCACTATTTCTTCCCATTGTAAACAACCCTACATTTAAACCCTCAATGATGGATAAAGGTTTTTTACAATGGAAAAATCACGGAATTACAAAGATGGGTCATCTCTATAGGAAAGGTACATTCCTCTCATTTCAGGAACTACAACAAATTTATGGGCTTCACTCAAATGACTACTTTAGATACCTACAACTTAGAGGCTACGCTAAATCAAATACACAGGACTATAGAAATAGAAAGACAGAAATTCTTGATGAATGTTTGAATAAACACCCTAACAGAAAAATTGATATCTTACATTTATAATATCCTATTAGATAATGATGCACCCACGACAGAAATATATAGGCATCATGGGAAAATGAACTAGGCCAACCAATGAGGCCAGAAATATGGGACGAAAGCTTACAACATATACATCACTGTTCGTTAAATGCTAGACATTCTTTAATACAATTTAAAGTATTACATAGATTGCACTATTCAAAAACAAAATTAAATAGAATTTTCCCAAGCATATCTCCTATTTGTGAAAAATGTCAGTACTCAGAGGCTAACTTAACGCACACATTTGTAAGTTGTATAAAAATTAACAATTTATGGACGGAAATTTTTAAGATAATTTCGGAAGTTGTCAATATCCAATTGGACCCCGATTCAAAACTAATAATATTAGGAATACGAGAACAAAATCAATAATTTACAACAGACCAAAGAAACTTTATCGACTATAGTTTAATGATTGGGAAAAAAATAATATTAAAATTTTGGAAAGGCCCTATAACCCCCACAATTAAAATGTGGATTACGGAAATGTTGGAGACCCTACATTTGGAAAGATTAAGATTTGTCTTAATGGACAAACAAGACCTATTTACTAGGATATGGTCTCCATTCATTGACTATTTGAAGGGGCAAACCGGTTTGGCACGGGAACCTGACTGAAACCCGAATCAAGGATTAGATGAAGAATTACATTTTATAATTCACGGACATATCTCCAATGATGTATAATTAGCTGATTATTCCATTCTCTTTTAATTTTTTGGTTTCTTTTCTTTCCCTCTCTTTTATTTTCTATCTATATAAAAATTTAAAAAATATATAGAAGTACAATTATTATACAATTGATAATATATACAATATTATAATGTATGACTACAACAAACAAAATGTTTTTATTATGTATTTACTTCTAATTTAAAAAAAATAAAAATAAAAACAAATTAAAAAAAATAAAACCTCAAACATGTTTGAATTTTTTCAAGAGTTAACAAGTCTCACGGGTACCTGCCGTTAGCGCCAAGAGTCGCTAAGTTGCGTGCGCGTGTTCCGACGTTCCCGCTACGTTAATTGTACGTGATTACCGCGAGTGAAAATTTGGGGTCACTCGTCGGTCGACTCGCACCGTGAGACAGAGGTTTTAGGCTTGTTCTTAAATCTTGGAATAGAGATTTGGTTAAAGGTAGGCAGGGTAGTTAAGGAAAGAGCAGGGACATGAACAATGATAATAGGTTATTGGGAAAAATAATAATATGAAAGATAAAGGAACAATCGGTAATTCCTATTTTATCTGTGTTATTAATTCATCAGTATTGTTGAGAATGTTTTATACAAAACATTCTGAACAATACTGATGAATTAATAACACAGATAAAATAAATAGGTTTGATCTGCTGGTACCTCAACACTTGAGGTTCCAGCAGAATAGCAAATTGTCCCCAGTTTACAAAGGGCAGTCAAGATAATTTGGAGAATATTCTGAGGGACAGGCTTTATGTTTGAGTGGAAAGACAGGGCCTGATTCAGAGGAGGTATGCATGGTTTTCTGCAGGTGGGATTTCTGCAGGGGAGACAAGCTAGATGCAGGAAAAATGTTCTCAATGTTGGGCGAGTCCAGAACCAGGGGCCACAGTCTTAGAATAAAGGGGAGACCGTTTAAGACTGAGGTGAGAAACTTTTTCACCCAGAGAGTTGTGAATGTGTGGAACTCCCTGCCACAGAGGGCAGTGGAGGCCAAATCACTGGATGGATTTAAGCGAGATTTAGATAGAGCTCTAGGGGCTAATGGAATCTAGGGATATGGGGAGAAGGCAGGCACGGTTTATTGATTGGGGATGGTCAGCCATGGGGCTCGGGGCTGAATGGCCTCTTCCTGCACCTATTTTCTATGTTTCTATGTCTATGTTTCTATCTCACACACCTGAATTTTTGAGGAGAACATTGATGAAGGCAGATCAGTAGAAAAGGTATACGTGGAGTTTATTAAGGTTTTGACAAGGTCCTGCCTGTCGAAGATCCATAGAACATTAGCAAATTGGATTTTTGATTGTTAAGGATCCAGAGTCAAGTCAAGAGAGTTTTATTGTCATCTGTCCCGAAACAGAACAATATGAAACGGAGTAGAGGGGAATGGTAGCTTGGTATTTTTCTGAGTGTAGGATTATAACAAGTGATGTTCCACATGGATAACAGTATATATATATATCAAACAACAAAATTCCACAGGGAACAACCTTATGACCTTATTTTGCATTCACGCAAATATACAGTCTCGGAGGTGATGGTCACTTGAACCCTTGGTCATTTAACTAAATTGTGGGTTAGCTGATTGTTAACTCAGACCAACATTCCTTTGTACATAAGCTGTGATTTGAGTTTAATGATAAGTGATAAGCTTCAGTGACAAGCTCTCCACTCCTGCAACTGAAAGCAATGCGGCAGGCACCAGCTCATCGGATAACCTGGCAGTAGTGAGGGGTAGCACAATGGGAGCCTCACACTGCTACCAGATGACCGAGGCATGGGCAGAAATCCAGGGGGGGCAGGGGACACCCCATGTTTTGAGGGTTAGGGGAAATATCCCCCATGTTTTATAATCCGGATTTTGAAATTCGGTGAAAAAAAATCTATTTAAAATCTCCGCTTTCCGCGAGACAGTGGGGGTAGGACTAATGGTCGTGGGCGCCGATTGGACCAGAGAGACGTCAGTCATCAGGCAGTGGGAGTGGCAGTGGGAGGGGGGGGGGAGGTGGGACATGATGATTCAGCGCGATGAATGGAGGAGGGAGGTGTCAGTGAGAGGCGGAAGTAGGGGGGTGGGAGAGAGGATAGAACACGGTGATTGGAGGAGAGAGATGTCCTGGTGGAGCACAGTTCATATAGCGGAGCTTGAATTGGCCCGTTCGTGGGGCCTCTCATCGCCCAGCGTGGCTTAAAATCGGCCACGGGATCTTCCACAACCCCACAGTCAAATTACTGCTTCGAGGTGATCGAGGCTCCCGATGTTGAAGCCCCCCGCCAGACAATGGAAGATCACAAGGCCGATTTTAAGCTGCACCAGGCGATGAAAGGCCCCGCAAATGGGCCAATTCAAGCCACACGATTTGGGCCTGATGAAGCTGCTGTTGCTGGAGTTTGGAGTTGGTCACCAACCAGGTCAGCTCCCAATGTTATCATCCACAGGGCTAATGACCGAAGCCTCGTGTGTGTGTATGTGTGTGCGCATGCACGTTCAGCCACCAAAAAATCGTGTGTCCCCCATGTATTGACAGCGATTTATGCCCATGGACCAAGCCATGCATTACCAAGGTGACACAGGTGCAGTGACGCATGCTGCATCTGCATCTAGGACCCCATGACCTTGCTTTGTTGCAGCGGCTGCAAACCCGCATCCAATGCAACGCTCCTCATGAGTGGTTTACTGGTTGCTCTCTCCCCGCTGCCACCTTTCTGTTGTGCAATGCTGCGCTGCAACCTGCCTGACAACCACCACTATCAACGGACACCTCTATAACCAACATCTGTATTACTGAAAGTCTGATCTTGACCGCTTTTGACTCACTGTAGTGTGATTTCTGAGAGAATGCCGTGACCTACGGCCGTCATTTTTGGCCAGCTCGCTCAGAGCCCCACTCCGCCTTCCAGGACCAGAGTGTTTTTCCCATCAATGAAATATCAGAGAGATATTAATGTTTTTTTAAAAATTGCCATCCTCTCTGCTGCCCCTGCTGCAGGGAGGGGGAGGGACTATAAAACCAGGAAGTGGTGTGCCTCACTCAGTCTCTGCAAGATGGAGGAAGCCAGAGGGTCACATCTCTCGGTGCTCTGAATACCACTGAACACATGTCTACTCAACTGTGAGTGCCCTTAATGTGGTTCTAAAAATGCTTGCAAAGAGTATCGATTGGTTCTAAAATGCTTGCAAAAAGTGTCTATTGGTTCTAAAATGCTTGCAGAAAGTGTCTGTTGGTTCTAAAATGCTTGCAGAAAGTGTCTCTATTGGTTCTAAAGTGGTTGCAAAAAGAATGTCTTTATTGGTTCTAAAATGCTTGCAAAAAGTGTCTATTGGTTCTAAACTGGTTGCAAAAAGTGTCTCTATTGGTTCTAAAATGTTTGCAGAAAATGTCTCTATTGGTTCTAAAATGCTTGCAGAAAGTGTCTCTATTGGTTCTAAAATGGGTGCAGAAAGAGTGTCTATTGGTTCTAAACTGCTTGCAGAAAAGTGTCTCTATTGGTTCTAAAATGCTTGCAGAAAGTGTCTCTATAGGTTCTAAAATGTTTGCAGAAAGAGTGTCCATTGGTTCCAAAATGTTTGCAGAAAGAGTGTCTCTATTGGTTCTAGAATGCTTGCAGAAAGAGTGTCTCTATTGGTTCTAAAATGCTTGCAAAAGGAGTGTCTTTATTGGTTCTAAAATGCGTGCAGTAGGTGTCTATTGGTTATAAAATGCTTGGAGAAGGTCTTTTGGTTCTAAAATGCTTGCAGAAAGTGTCTCCATTGGTTCTAAAATGCTTTCAACAAGTGACTCTATTGGTTAAAAAATGCTTGCAAACGGTGTCTATTGGTTCTAAAATGCTTGCAAAAAGTGTATCTATTGGTTCTAAAATGCTGCCTGGCCATAGTGGCTGAGCAGCCTGGCCTGAGTGACTGAACTGCCAGCCCAATAATCCATTCGGCCCACAATGTCCACACTAGCCCTCTGGAAAACAGTCCCTTTGACCCACAGCACCCCCCCCCCCCCCCCCCCCACCCCAACAGGCCAGCAATATTGGAATTCGTTAAGAGGTGGAATATTGCATTGGGGTACCAGCCCTACCGTGTGAAGCTGGGACCCAACAGGTCCCACTTAGTCTAGTCTGTAATATAGAGGATAGACACAAAATGCTGGAGTAACTCAGCAGGACGGGCAGCATCTCTGGAGAGAAGGAATGAGTGGCATTTTGGGTCGAGATCTTTCTTCAGTCAAGACACGTTATGTAATATAAGAGGTCTGTAATAGCGAGGGTTTATTGTGTATATAAGCGACTTGGATGAAATCTAAGTGGTCTGATTAGCGAGTTTGCAGATTACGTTAAAATGGTGAAGTCATAGATAGCAAACAAAGTTTTCCAGTGTAGCAGAACGACATAGATTATCTGAAGTGTTGGGTGCAGCAGGTGCAGATGGAACAATCTAGACGAGTGTGAGGTAATGCCTTTGGGAAATAAAGTCCAGGAAGGATGGCATAGCGGTAGAGGTACAGCGCCAGAGACATGGGTTCGATCCTGACTACGGGTGCTACCTGCACGTTCTCCCCATGACCTGCGTGGGTTTTCTCTAAGATCTTCAGTTTCCTCCCACACTCCAAAGACGTACAGGTTTGTAGCTTGATTGGCTTGGTATTAATGTAAATTGCTTCTACTGTGTGTAGAATAGTGGTAGTGGGGATCACTGCTCAGTGCGCTGGGTGAGCCAAAGGGCCAGTTTCTGTGCCTTATCTCTGAGCTAAACTAATGTTGAGTATATGGCAGGGATTTTTGGAGGATTGATGAAAAAGGAGACCAAGTCAATAACTCCCTGAAAATGGCCACACAGGTAAATAGGATAGTGAAGAAAACATTTGGTACATTTGCTTTCATTGGCTGAGGCACTGAATATAAGAGAAGACACAGAGTGCTAGATAGGTGGCGTTTTGGGTTGGGAACCTTCTTCAGACTGAATCATTGAATTACAGTGACTATATGGGTTGAATGTGCAGCTGTACAAAATATTACCATACAATATTACCATATAACAATTACAGCACGGAAACAGGCCCTCTCGGCCCTTCCAGTCCGTGCCGACCATTTATTTTTCCCCTAGTCCCATCTACCTGCACTCAGACCATACCCCTCCATTCCCTTCCCGTCCATATACCTATCCACTTTACTTTTAAATGTTACAATCGATCCTGCCTCCACCACTTCTGCTGGAAGATCATTCCACACAGCCACCACTCTCTGAGTAAAGAAGTTCCCCCTCATGTTACCCCTAAACTTCTGTCCCTTAATTCTCATGTCATGCCCTCTTGTTTGAATCTTCCCTACCCTCAATGGGAAAAGCTTATCCACGTCAACTCTGTCTATCCCTTTCATCAATTTAAAAACCTCAATCAAGTCCCCCCTTAACCTTCTGCGCTCCAAAGAATAAAGACTTTGATAAATATATTGCTTTACCATCGAGAGCTCGCAGTTTCAGGAGAGACAGTGGATGTTGGGACCTCCATTAACGCACAAGGTTTGACCAGCCCCGACCCGGGGTCCGACCGCTCGGCGCAGGGGAGATGAGATCCTCCCCCCCCCCCCCCAATGCAGGAGTGATCGCCCAGACGAGGATGGCCTGACCACTGGCTACAGGAGTCAAGATTGTCCCGCCAAGGCTCGAGTCCCCTGATCGCGGCATTACAAAGGGAAGAGATTTAACAGTGAGGAATGTGGAGGAGTCATTGTGGTGGATGTTTATGTTAAAATGTATTTTGTGTGTTCTGTTGCATTTTATTTGTATGACTGGCTCGGAAAGTGAAATTCCTCAGAATGGTGCAAAACATACTTGACTAATAAAGTATTATGGTGCAAAACATACTTGGCTAATAAAGCATTATTGTATTGCATTGTATTGATGCACTAAGAGTATTGTGTACAGTTCTGTTTGCAAGAAGGAAGCTGTACGCATGGAGATAATGCAGAAGAGACTGGGCCAGGATGTTGTCTGGAATGGACGGCTGGAGTTAGAAGGACTGTAGTTAGAAGGTAGAGATTGGATAGGCTGAATTTATTCTCACGGGACCATAGGAGGCTGAAGGGTGACAAAATCATAATGGGCATAGACAGGATAGAGACTCAGAATCTTTTGATTCCAGGGGAATCTTGCATTAGAGGGCACAGTTTTAAGCGAGAGGAGAGAAATTTAAACGAGATGTGAGGGCTACATTTTTCACGCAGAGATCGATGTTTATCTGGAATGAACTAGCAGATGAGGCAGACACAATTACAATGTTTAAAAGGCGTTTGGACAGCTACTTGGGAAGGAATGGCGTTGAGGGATATGGGCCAAATGTAGGCAAGTGGGATTTATGTAGATAGGCATCTTGGTCAGCATAGAGAAAGTGGATCGAAAGGGGCCATTTCTGTATTGTACAATTAAATGATTCCGCTAAAGGTTATATTGAAGAATTCCCACCTTGTTCAGCTCCCCGAATCCAGATGAGCTCTGCCATTAGCCTGGTTAGTGTAACTGTATCAGGCCTTTCATTTGGGCTCAGGATCACTGGCGCCCACCTCCAGCATTCACCAGTGCCTCCATTAGAGTGCAATGGAGTCATGTAGCATTGAAACAGCCCCTTCGGCCAACTTTCCCACTCCAACCAACATGCCCCATCTAAACTCGTCCCACCTGCCTGCTTTTGGCCCTTACACCTGTGAACCTACCCTTTCCAATTACCTGTCTAAATCTTTCTCAAACTTTGCAATAGTCCCTGCCTCAACTACCTCCTCCAGCAGCTTGTTCCATACACCCACCACCCTTTGTGTAAAAAAGATATCCCTCAGGTTCCACTCTCACCATGTCCTCTTATGCTCGATTCCCCTACTCTGGGCAAAAGTGCATGGGAAATCGAGTGTAAGAGAAATCCTCAGACAATATACCAGTCAGATCTGATGCAATGATTGAAATTTTGGAACATTATGTCAGAGTATGGGATACAACACAAAAATAGTTTATTAAATATTAGTGGGCTAAATTTCAGCCAGAACATTTGTTCTTCGATCATCACTTTTGCCTATCATATCTGCTTATTGTTTCAAAAAAGTAAATCTGACTTCAAAAAAAGTTTTAAATCCCATGGAGCATGTGAAAGCTTTTTCTTTCATTATAGGGCACCCTTTAAAATTACAAGATTTAGGTACAACCACAGTTTCATGTTTAGCCACAATAAAAAATAACATTCTATCCTTTTAGGTTCAGTTTTCCCCATAGAATCTCATATTTTATTAATAACCTTGCAATAAAAATGGGAAATGCTGGAAGTAATCAGCAGGTCAGGCAGTATCTGGAGAAAGGAAAAGTGGTCATATTTCAGATTAATGGACTTTCTCAGGTAACCGATGAAAGCTTCTGAAGAAAGGTCAGCAGTCCTAAAAGATTAATGTGCAGGAAGGAGCTGCAGATGCTGGTTTAAACCGAAAATAGACACAAAATGCTTGAGTAACTCAGCGGGACAGGCCGCATCTCTGGAGAGAAGGAATGGGTGATGTTTCAGGTCGGGACCCTTCTTCAGACTGCTAATCTCTTCCTCTCTTGTTCTCTCCATACACACCGTCTGACCTGTTAAGTCTTTCCTGGTTTTTTCTGCTTTTCGTTTCAAAATATGCACAATATTTGGCTTTTGTTCATCAGCAATCAACCCTTCCCCATTTCATAGTTCAATTCTAAACAGAATGTCCACTGAGGGCCCAGGGGAAATAGCAGATTTGTAGTACGGTTGAGGGAATAGTTAGGGGAGGCAGAGGCTCAAGCATTTGGGTCAATAATTTCCTCGGACTCAGCGGGGTTGGGCTGTGATGTGATGAGATATTGATGGTCGGAGGTGGAGTGGGGTGAGGGACAATGGGTACATGGTGACTATAGCCCAAGACAAGGTGTTCCTCGGGTTCACCTGTACCATAGTTACTGTTGCAGATATCACCTGAACCCGCAGAAAGTAACATGCCCATATTAAGAGATTGGACAGGCTAGATGCAGGAAACGTGTTCCCGATATTGGGGGAGTCCAGAACCAGGGGCCACAGTTTGAAAATAAGGGGTAGGCCATTTAGAACTGTGACGAGGAAAAACTTTTTCACCCAGAGAGTTGTGAATTTGTGGAATTCTCTGCCACAGAAGGTAGTGGAGGCCGATTCACTGGATGCATTCAAAAGGGAGTTAGATAGAGCTCTGAGGGCTAGCAGAATCAAAGGATATGGGGAGAAGGCAGGAACGGGGTACTGATGCGGATGATCAGCCATGATCACAGTGAATGGTGGTGCTGGCTCAAAGGGCCGAGTGGCCTACTTCTGCACCTATTTTCTATGTAGTCCCAGGCTGTTTCCTTAGAACAGGAGCAGACCAGCAGTCAGGAGTATTGCAGATATCTTGAACCTTTTCCATCCCAAATCAGAGGTCCCCACCTGCTTTAAGAATATTGTCATCCAAACGAAAGCAAGGTGGCATGCATTAATAACGTCCATCCGGTGGCTCTGACATCCACCATCGGGAAGTACTTCAAGAGGCTATCATGGAGTGCATCAATTCCAGCTTTCCAGGCAGCCTTGATCCACCGTAAATTGTTACCACTGCAACAGGTCCATGGCAGATGCCATCTCATTGGTCCTGCATTCAGCACAGGAACATCTAGATAACAAAAACTCCTCTGTTAGGCTCTTACGCCTCCACCTTCAACACCACAATTTCAATCTAACTCATCTCCAAACTCCTGGACCAGGGACCCCACATCCTTTCCGCAACTTGATCCTTTCCATCCTGACCCATGGTCCACGATCGGTGAGAATAGATGACAAAATATCCTCCACATTACGTCTCAAAACTGGCTCAGTCACTCAGTCACTCACTATATTCCCTATGAACACATCCATGGCCTGCAGCCAAATTTTACTCTGTCCATTTACAAGTTGGCAAATTACATGACAGGAACGGGCGAGATCGCAAACAATGATGAGACAGTGTGCAGGAAGGATCGTAGCATGTAGTCAAGATGACAATCTCTCCATCCGTGTCAGCAAAGCACATCAGCTGGTCGTCATGTTTAGAAAGCGGGGGCCAGAACAAAGCCCAGTCTGCAGCAATGGTGCTGTGGTGGAAATGGGCAAGAGCATGGAACTACTAGGTGTAAATATCAGCAACAATTGTCCCTGATCCAAACACATTGAAGCTGCAACCAAGAAATCACATCAATGCCTCTACTTCCTCAGAAGGCTAACAATATCCCAATTGTCTCCAATGACTTTTACCAGTTTCTGAGGGAGCATCTTGCAAAACATCCAATCTGGACGCATCACCACTTGGTTTGGCAACTGTTCTGCCCATCACCGTAAGAAATTGCAGAGTTGTGCAGAGAGTTGTGGAGAGATGGTGGAGAGCAAAGTGACCAAGAGAGAGGTGCAGGAGTAGGCTATTCAGCCCTTCGAGCCAGCACCACCATTCAATATGATCATGGCTGATAATCCAGAATCATGCCGCCCATGCCGCCCATGGCTTCTCTTCAAAGAAGAATTCCAACTCACACATCGCAACATCTCCTTTAATACAGATGGTCAAGCAACTTCTTGTCACATGATCAATATTTCCTGTCATGTAACAGATAATAATGGCAACTAGATTTCAGCAAGCTGTTTAACGACAATCGTGACATGTGGGCCAATGTCACAACAGTACGTGGATGGCTCGATTGTAATCATGCATAATCTTTCCGCCGACTGGTCAGCACGCAACAAAAGCTTTTCACTGTAACTCGTTACATGTGACGATAAACTAAACTCAGCTAAACTAGAATGTTTTAACTAGGCTAGTTGCACATCACAAAAGTTTTACAGAATGTACAACTGATCACAAAGTTCTTTCTATCATCTGATTATGAAGAAAGCAACCCAAAATTGACCATCTTCACTTTCCACTCCAGGAAACAATTAGTACATACATAACACTAAGTAAAAAGTGTTCTGACTGTGATTTCTGCAACCATTATAATGTTTTGTAATTATTTAAACTTATCGAATGGAAATAAGTTATAATTCATCTTGTCTGCTGAAGATTACATAATATATAATAATGTTGTCGGAGAGCAGTTTCTATGTGGCAGACAAATTTGCATTGTTAAAAGATTCAAGCTAAAAGGTGTAATTTTGTTTCAGCGTCTTGTTGAGAGGGGCAAGTGGAAGCCTGAGTCCAGAAACTTAAAGTTGGCTGAAGAAGGATGTCGACCGGAAACGTCACCCATTCCTTCTCTCCAGAGATGCTGCCTGTCCCGCTGAATTAATCAAGATTTTTTTGTGTCTATCTTCAGCATATTTAGGTTTTTTGGGGTTTTTTTTTAGAGGTAAATTGCGGAAACAGGCCCTTCTGCCCACCGGATCCGCGCCGGCCAGCGATCCCTGCACATTAACACTATCCCACACCCACTAGGGACATCTTTTACATTTACCAAGCCAATTAACCTACAAACCTGTACGACTTTGGAGTGTGGGTGGAAACCGGAGATCTCGGAGAAAACCCACGCAGGTCACGGGGAGAACGTTCAAACTCCGTACGGACAGCACCCGTAGTCGGGATCGAGCCCGGGTCTCCGGCGATGCATTCACTGCAAGGCAGCAACTCTACCGCTGCGCCAACGTGACCACCATGAATTTCTTGATGATTGTAAATTTTGATTGGGCGCCCATCCCATTAGCTTTACCAGAAAGATGTAGTGAAGCAGCCTTCCACAAAGTCACTGATGTGTAGCCCTTGAGAGGGATGGGGAGATGCCAGGAGGGAGGGGGGATGATTAGGAGGAACTGGGACGGAGGAGCAATGGGGGTAAGGAAAAAAATGTGAGGGCAGGGGATGGTGGAGAGCAAAGTGACCAAGAGAGAGGTGCAGGAGTAGGCTATTCAGCCCTTCAAGCCAGCACCACCATTCAATATGATCATGGCTGATAATCCAGAATCGGTACCCTGTTCCTACCTTCTTCCCATATCCCTTGATTCCGTACACCAAGTGAATCGGCCTCCACTGCCTTCTGTGCCAGCGAATTCCACAGATTCACAACTCTTTGGGTGAAAAATATTTTCCTCATCTCAGTCCTAAATGGCCTACCCCTTATTCTTAAATTGTGACCCCTGGTTCTGGACTCCCTTAACATGGGCAACATTTTTCCTGCACCAAATCTGTCCAATCCTTTGAGAATGTTATATATTTCAGTAAGATCCCCTCTCATCCTTCTAAATTCCAGTAAATATAAGCCCAGTCGATCCATTCTTTCATCATATGTCAGACCCATCATCCCGGGAATTAGCCTGGTGATCCTATGCTGCACTCCCTCAATAGCAAGAATGTCCTTCCTCAAATTAGGAGACCAGAACTGCACACAATACTCCAGGTGTGGTCTCACCAGGGCCCTGTACAACTACAGTAGGACCTCCTTGCTACTATAAATCAAATCCTCTTGCAATGAAGGCCAACACACTTTCTTCAGTGCCTGCTGTACCTGGATGCTTACTTTCCTGACTGGTGTACAAGGACATCCAGGTCTCATTGCACCTCCCCTTTTCCTAACCTGACACCATTCAGATAATACTTTGCCTTCTTGTTCTTGCCATCAATGTGGATAACGTCACATTAATCCCCATTTTACTTCGGAGTCACGTGAGTGACTACGTGAAGAACCCCATACAGCCGTTCATGCGTCATTGCGTCAGACGCTTTCGTGCAGACGACTGTGGAGCAGCGCAGCTCCTCCAACGGTAAGTCTAAAAAAGTTTCAGGTAAGTGCTATTTTCTTACCTGTTCTAGGTCTCCTGCAGGAACCTCCAGGGTTTTGCGGGATGTTCGCGATGGCCGACGTGGGAACCAGCCTAGGGCTTTGGGGGAAAACCCTGGTCAGACCGCGGAAGCGGAGAGCTGGGAAAGTTGGGTTCGCGATCGGAGTCACTGATAACGCGGTCAGTGACTCCACACGTTGGGGTCCCGGGGAGAGGATACCCGAGAATAGTGCGGTTCTAGACCGCAGTAGTCCCTAGGGGATGGGGCTTAACGGACCTGAACGGTCAGCCTGGGTTCCCGGTGGAGGGGAAACCCAAGTATATGTGTGGTTCCCAGACCACAGTAGTCCCCAGCACATGGGGTTAACTCACATAAATGATTAGCCTGCGTGCCAGGAGGGTACCGCAGGTGTATATATATATATATATATATATATAATATTTATATGGATGAATGGGAGATTTCATTTCTGGGAGTTAATTTAGAGAGCAGCACCTTTGGGTAGGGCTGCTTCATGGGGATGCCAAGCTATGGCAGGCTAGCCTATTGCAGAAGTGGTGCCAGCAGTACCTTTGCTCGGGACTGCTCCAGGGGAATGCCAAGTTATGGTAGGCTAGCCTATTGGAGAGGTTATGCCAGCAGCACCTTTGCTCAGGGCTGCTTAATGAGAACGCCAAATCTATGTCAAATACTGGCCTATGGGAAAGGCCGCGCCAGCAGCACCTTTGTTCAGGGCTACTTCATGGGCACCAGCGGTACCTTGTTAGGGCTGCTTTATGGGAATAACAGTTTAGTAGGGTATTCCCATTTACAGTGATCATGGGGGATGAGGAGGCATTGTTAGGATAAGGCAATATAACAGAATGATGACAAAAAAGCATTCAACGAAAACTATTCACAGTTTTAAAAAACGCTGGTTATATTTGTGCTAAAATCCACTATTTAGTCTCAAACTATATTTGAGGAATTGGGCTCCTCTATCCAGTTAGATTAAGTTCCTATCAAATAGATTTGTAGGATGTTGGGATTTACTTTTAGGTATTCAATTGGCCATGGTGCTGGCCTGGGCAACAGATTGCAGTCAATAAGACTTTGGTAACAATTGTTGGTATAAAACAGTTCTAGTCGTTGGACTAATTCTTAATTGTATAGATGCAATTCAGATGTGTAAGTAGAGCAACAGTTATTTTATTAAATGGTTAATTATTAAGTGCCATCTAGGTCATTGTTAACACCAGCTGAAATTAATAATGTCACGATGATGGACAAACAGTGTTCATTACTGCTCCAGTAGTTGTTAGGTAAATCTTTCATTATATTGCAAATTGGTGCTAATGGCCCTAAATGGGAAATTGTGTCAGCAGGGCTTTGTAGCAGGCCTGCTTTATGGCTCCCTCATGTAAGAGGAGAGCATGTGCAATTGGCATAGTTTAACGTCGAGTCTAGGGTATAGCCATGGAGCATGCCCAAGAGATCAGGGCATGTGCCAGAGGTCTATGCCTGGCAAGAAAGTCGCGATCCCAAACACATATGCAGTGAACACCGCTCTCAGGGGGACATTACAGTTGGCTGCCGAGTCTTTTATTTAGGTAAGACTCTTCCATAGGTGTAACCTGGAGGGCGAAGCACAAGCTATTGGAACGAGCAAGGTTTCATAGTTTTGGCGACAATGCATCCCATGTCTTTATTGGCAGTAGTGGTTCACTGAAGTTGCTGGCAGCATGAAAGCTGGCCAGAGGTTCCACGCACTGGACCTGTGTTACTCTACAGTTAAGGGACCACTTGCAGTTTGGTAAGGTGTATACTTAGTTATACATTACAAACGATTGAGACATTATCAGCTACTTTGAACGGTAAATGTAAAATGTACAATATTAACTTTCAAGCAGGTTAGAATTGGGCAGGTTCAGTATAAGGACCAAGATTGTCTTGCTAGACTGGCTCGGAAATCGGGCCACAGTTGCTGTTTAAGGTAGTTACCAAGTAGCTCAAATATCATCTCAAGTTTGGAGATGGAACAGATTTGCATGACTTGCCAAAAAATTTATGTTCTAAGTATCAACTATCTATAGACTCTACGGGCATTGTATGGGTTATAGAGTGATTGGACAAATAAGCATATTGGCATGCTCATGTTCAGGTTGATGCATTGTGATGATGGCATATGTTAGTCACGAGGGTGCAATCGGTTAAAGAATCACTGGAATAGTTACATAATCGTGTTGTCACAGGAGAATCATCAAGTGTGGGTAATGGCAACACTGAGTTGTGTTGAATCGCACTGTATTATGAAATTCTGGTTAAATGGAACACCTAATATAAATATATGTATATGGATGTATGTTGGTTTCATGTTTATTTCACTGGTTGCAAAATATTTGGCATAGCAGTGGCAAAAGATACATTCTTGCCAAAAGGAGAAGGAGGGTCTTTTATGGCTACCTCCATTTTGTCTCATCAATCGAGGCTTGAAATAAAGTCATTAAGAGGCTTTAAGTTCCTATTGTGTGATTATGCAAATTGATTCCTGATTTGTTGCGAATAATTATATAACCTTATTGGTTATTTTAAACTTGAATTTGTTTGTTCAGCCTGAGGCTTCGGAAATCAGATGTTGCATGATTAACTCAAATTTATGTTCTGCAGGTTTAACAAACTGCCCTAAGATTTGGGTTGTTACATCTATCCTTCTATGTGTTCAAAGTGTTTGCATAGCACCAAATGGCTGAATTTCTTTTCCGGGAGATGAAAGAATTGTTATGCTTGTGTTCCATGGAAAATGGTATTGATTGCTAATGTTTCGAGTTCATGCTAAATGATTGTCAGTTAATTATGGAGGTATATGGCCATTAATTGGCTCGATGAGCATCCTCATTGAATTGGCTGTAGCAAACAAGACTCGCTCTGTCAGGTCCACACCGGTTATCAAGGGGTAGGATATCTTCAACATAGGTCCCAGGACCAGTATAATGCCATATGCGATGTTGACATTTGTGAACACTAGTTCACCAGGAGGCAGCAACTATATCCTTAAATTTGGCTGGAGTTTATTAGGTAGTTATCCTTCTGGCACTGGTTTAGTGCAGCAGGTTCAGTAGCTAAATAATTGTGATGGTACAGGATGATAACATCTGTAAATTATAATATGTTATAAATACTTGAGCAGACCAGAAGGGGGTCAGGTTTCAAAATAGTCACAGGCATACCAGGGGACTTTGATAAGGTAAGCACACATGTATACAACAATATCTCAAGGTCATCAAGAGCCTTGGAGTTCTGGACTAGCAATGTTGTTAGTCACAAGGAATTTGTGAGAACTTATTTTTCAGGGCATTCCAGATGAGGAAAACGGAGTTATGTTATGTACAATGGATTCTGTTTCCAGATCTCATTCCACCAGGGCTGCTACAACATCAGCAGCAAGGGTATTTATGTTCCGTTGGGTCGCATTGTTGCGGCTGCAGCATGGTCCATCGAATGAATCTCCAAACATCTGTAATGACCCATTGGTGAACCAGGAGTATTTGTTAAATCTATTTATGTTCTGGTTATATGTTCCATCTGGGTGAGAGATGGAAATATTATTGTTTCGTTTAAACAGCATCAGCATGTTTACATCTATGTTATGACTGTATGCATTATGAATGTTTTCCCTTCATTTGTCAATGAAGCAGCTGTGGTTGTGTATACTCATTTCAAACGGCATGAAATCACAGAGCTTTGATGTCTTCACGTAGTCACTCACGTGACTCCGAAGTAAAATAGTAAGATTAAACGAGAACTTACCAGTTTGAAGTTTGATCTTTATTTTATGAGGAGTCGAGTTGAGGGACTACGTGCCCTCCGCTCCCAGCCCTCATACATTTCATCTGGTAGTCCTAGTCTTTGTTATCTTACCATTATACTTCAGTTACTATTTGCTGTGATTTCACACCGTTGCTTTGAAGATTGACGCACGAACGGCTGTACGGGGTTCTTCACGTAGTCCCTCAACTCGACTCCTCATAAAATGAAGATCAAACTTCAAACTGGTAAGTTCTCGTTTAATCTTACTATTATACTGCATCTGCTGTGCATCTGCCCACTCACCCAACCTATCAAATTCGCCCTGCAACTTCATAACTTAGCCTCATAGAATGTATTGTTTCTGGGCCAAGCAAATAGCTGCATGGAAGTAAAGTAGCATATGTCATGCACTCAGACTATACTGCGACTTTGCAGTAAGTCTCACACTGATGCAATGAGCGACATTATCATGGTGGTCATGACTAATGGTGGGAGCAATGTTCTCTGAGATGCATCAATATTCTGGTCAAATAATATTACTCACTCAAAAATTTACCCCACTCTTACAAGAATTAACTACTATCTACCTCTTTGATGTTCTTTGGACTATCCTTGACCGGACTTTGCTTGCTTTATCTTGCACAAAACATTAGTCCCATATCATGTAACTATACATTGTTAATGGATAGATTGTAATCATGTATTGTCTTTCTGCTGACTGGTTGGCACACAGCAAAAGGCTTTGCACTTTACCTCGGTACTCATGACAATAAACTAAACTCAACTGTACTAAAGGATAGCAAAATTAATTTTATTCATCGGAGGGTTGATGTCACGCACACAGATTAGAAATGTGCTTAAACGGTTCTCAACCTTTCTTCTTGCGTTTGTGGCAGCGGAGGTGGTGAGGCCTTCTGCATTCAGCTGCAGCAGGGTGCTGCCATCCGGTTCGACATCTGTAGGTGCCCGCCCTAAGAAGGGCGCTTGCTCCGGGTTGGCACCAAGCTGCGGCCGCTGAGGTTGCATTAGGGCTTCTGCTTCTGCTGCTGTCTCTGTTTGTTGTCATTCGCCTGACTACGGTCAGTTGATAGGGCTCACCACGGGGAGGTCGGCGACATGAGGCCCCTCAACCCTTCTTATCCTTTACTACCCCCCACCCCTAGACTTCCACATTTTTATGAGTATTTATTTCAGTTCAGTATGCCCCCATGTACTGCTCATTAAGTAATCGTTTAGGGTTGGGGACAACAAATGCAGATTGAATGATTCATTTCCACCCAGTCTATGACCTTGTACTTTAATCCGCCACTTGATCCTCTGTCCCTCTCATACCTGGCCATTCTGTTTCCCAGTTCCTGCATTGCTCACAAGAGGCTCCACATAGGTTTAATGAGCAGCACCATATATTTCACTTGCGTTCATTACAACCCTCAAGACTCAACATTTTTCTCAACAATCTTCAGACTATGATTCTGCTACTCCAATTTACACATTCTCCAGATCTGTCTTTTGTTTCTTTACTTGTGCCTTTTGTGCCCTACACCTTGTGGCTTCATTCCTTTGGACGTTTAATCCCTGCTCCCTGCCATACTGTCGCAGGCCTGCCTTTTGTATTATTTCCCCTCCCTGCTATCTCAACACCTTATAACTGCCAAGAAACTCAAATGCATCACACTGCCTTTTCCAGTCTTATGCAATTGAAAATCGATTGATCTGTGAATGTAGCACAGTTACAACCATTTGCTTTTCATTTTTCACTGCTAGGAAAATTGTATCTTTCACCTCCTTTGTCAATCGTGCCACCCCAACCCATCACCTTGCAATGTTTATGTTAGTCTATTTGTACGCGCGCACATTGAAGCACACATACACGGGTACACTCAGTATACACACACGCATGCACACAATATGTCTCTGTTTCTCTGGTCTCTTCCCATCACCTTACCAACCTCCTGAACCAGTGTGGGAAGGAACTACAGATGCTGGTTTAAACTGAAAATGGACATGAAAAGCTGGATTAAACAGCATCACTGGAGAAAAGGAATAGGTGACGATTTGGGTCGAGACCCTTCTTCAGAGTGCCTTAATTCTCAGTCTGAAGAAGGATCTCAACCCGAAATATCACCTATTCATTTTCTCCAGAGGTGCGGTTTAACCCGCTGAGTTACTCCAGCTTTTTGTGGCTATCCTGAACCAGCTTCAGGACAGGAGGGCCAGGTAGCAATTTTCAACTGCAGCAATGTGCGATGCTCACTTTGCTTCACTCAGTTGTAACTGAAATGTAATATGATTAGTTCACAAACAAAATCACTTTTGGTTCATTGCTTCTGCACTATTCGAGAACACCCTTAGGGATTCACTCGAATGTTTAGGTAGAATGTCTTTAATTCCTCCTGCTTCCTTTGACAGGCCCCTGAACTAAATGTTTGTTTTGTTTCTTGCTGCGTGGATCTGGCTTGACCAACTAGATATTTCTGGCACTTTCCATGCTAATATTAGATTTTTGGTTGGGTGTGTGAATGAAATGAAAGTATCTCCAAGATTCCAAAATTTGAGGGATTTCAATTGTCTGCCACATTTAATTCTTCAAATATTCGTCGAACAATGGAATCCACTGGAGCCAGGTGTAATGTAAATGGCAGCGCCCCTTGAGGCCAGGAGTGGAAGCTGGCGAGTGTGCCAGTGCCTCCTGACTGAGGTCAAGTGACATTCTAGAAGTTTCTGTTAGTGTTGGAAATAAAACGCTTCTAACAAGATGTCGTCAGTGTCAGACATGTATTCATAGTGTTAGCCACAACAGGGACATACAAAAAAAACATAACACCAAGTAACTAAGCATTTGTTCTTTTAGCTCTTCTGAATACACCATTTACCTGTTCTACGTGTGTATGGATTGATTGTATTCCTGTCTCGTGTTGCCCGATTTCGTTGGACAGCATGCAGATCAAAGTGTTTCACTTCAGATTGGATCACAGCTTGGCTTAGGAACCAAAGACTGCAGTGACTGTAGAGATGTGGCCCAGTCCATCACCTGACCGCCTACTGTTAAAGTCTGATTCACTACAAACAGATACAACCCAATAAACTTAGTAATAAGGCAGTAAAGGGCCTGTCCTACCAGCATCCGACTCCATGCGATGAGCGCGATCAAACTAGAAGCAGGGGCCGCGCGGAGGTCGGGTGATCCCTGTACAGGGCCGTTCCCACCAGCATGCGCCTGCATGCGGCAAGTGCGACCAAACCGGCAGTGAGGGCCGTGCGGAGGTCGGGTAAGTGGCGCAACGCGGCGCAAAGTGAGGCGAACTTGGAGCAAAATCTTAAAGGTAAGTTCACCAGGACAGAGAGGGGCACACAGAGAGGGGCACAGAGGCACACACAGAGAGGGCCACGGAGCCACACACATAGAGGGTCACGGAGACACCTACAGAGAGGGTCACGGAGGCATGACATTGAGACGGTGTGTAATGAGGCGACTGCGAGCCGACAAGCCGTTGCCGCGCGGAATTTTTGAACATAGTCAGTTTTTCGGAGCCCCGCGCGATGTCGGGACAAACTCCGCACAATTACGCACGACTCCGGCGATCGAAGTGGGACCGGCCCCGCGATGCCGGACGGCTCAAGCGAACACGTTAGGTCGCGCTCATCGCATAGAGTTGCATGCTAGTGGGACAGGCCCTTAACGTCTTTATTTTTCCCAGGCGGGTGTGGGAGCCAACTCTAAGTATGTAAACACAGGCACAGAGTTCCTCGTGTTCAACACAGATATATGTAACTATAGCAGATATGTTATATGAGGAGAGATTTAGCCACCTGTGTCTGTTGTCTCTTGGATTTAAAGGATCAAATATAATATAATCAAAAGCAGCAAGGAACTTGACAGGGTAGATGTGCATGTTGAAGTGAATAGACTCAAGAGTCACAGAATATATGCAAGGAGTCAGTCATTCAGGACTTAGAGGAGAATAAATGTCTTCATCAGAAGGATCTTCGGGATTCACAACCTGAGATGATTGTGGAGAATTAGTTGCTCAGTACATTCAAGATGGGCATCAATAGATAGCAATGGGATTAAGAGATATGGCATCAGTGTCGAAATGTAAAATATTGGCCAGGATGTAAAATATTGGCCAGGATCCAAATGAATGGTGGAGCGGTGGGGCATTCTGGATGAGTTGCTCGTTCATCCATTTCATGTGATCCCCTGATGGAAGTAGGTGGTAGGTTTTGTGCAGCAGTTGAATTGTTTTCCCAGTATTATACTGAAGCTTGCCGAGGCAACAACATCACAAAACAAACTAAGATATTTTGGTACATGCAAGGCGGAGATACCCTCAAGGCCCACACTAGAGATTAGTGGGCAAAATTAGATCACATTGTATTGGGGGTAGGGTATTGACATGGATAGAGAAGTGGTTGGCAGACAGGAAGCAAAGAGTAGGAATTAACGGGTCCTTTTCAGAATGGCAGACAGTGACTAGTGGGGTGCCGCAAGGCTCAGTGCTCGGACTCCAGTTATTTACAATCTATATTAACGATTTAGACAAGGGAATTAAATGTAACATCTCCAAGTTTGCATATTACAAAAAGCTGGGTGGCAGTGTGAGCTGTGAGGAGGATTCTATGAGGCTGCAGGTTGACTTGGATAGGTTGGGTGAGTGGGAAGATGCATGGCAGATGCAGTATAATGTGGATAAATGTGACGTTATCCACTTTGGTGGCAAGAACAAGAAGGCAGATTGTTATCTGAATGGTATCGTATTAGGAAAAGGGGAGATGCAACGAGACCTGGGTGTCCTTGTACATCAGTACTGAAAGTAAGCATGCAGGTACAGCAGGAAGTGAAGAAAGCTAATGGCATGTTGGCCTTCATAGCGAGAGGATTTGACTATTGGAGCAAGGAGGTCCTACTGCAGCTGTACAGGGCCCTGGTGAGACTACACCTGTAGTATTGTGTGCAGTTTTGGTCTCCTAATTTGAGGAAGGAGATCCTTGCTATTGAGAGAGTGCAGCGTAGGTTCACCAGGTTAATTCCCGGGATGGCGGGACTGTCAAATGATGAAATAATGGATCGACTGGGCTTGTATTCATTGTAATTCAGAAGGATGAGAGGATATCTTATAGAAATATATAAAATTCTTAAGGGATTGGACCGGCTAGATGCAGGAAAAATGTTCCCGATGTTGGGGAAGTCCAGAACCAAGGGTCAGAGTTTAAGAATGAGAGGTAAGCCATTTAGGATTGAGATGAGGAAAAACCTTTTCATCCAGAGTTGTGAATCTGTGGAATTCTCTGCCACAGAAGGGAGTGGAGGCCATTTCGCTGGATGTTTTCAAGAGAGAGTTAGATATAGCACTCAGAGCTAACGGATTCATGAGATGTGGAGAGAAAGCAGGAATGGGGTACTGATTTAGAATGGTGGTGCTGGCTCAAATGGCCGAATGGCAGACTCCTGCACCTGTTTTCTGCAGTTGCTGCATCACATCTCCACCTTCCGCATATTTATTATGTACGATTAGATGGATTCGCCTTGGGAAATCCATGTGCTCAGTACACAGCACTATAAGACTCACAGGATAGTCACAGTAAGTAGCAATGTTACAAAATTTTGAGATTTAAAAAATCAAGTCTGCAATATATCCCATCAGATAAAGCATACAAATAAGTTTAATTTGACACCTAAGTCACTTTCATATCTTCAGTATTAAAAAAGCTATGGCCATTTTCATACTCTGAAATTAGCATCTTGTTCCCCATTGCCTTTCCAACTCAAAAGCTGTGATCTAGAACAGTCAAAAGCTCATAACATTCTTAAAAATTAAGAGAACTCAATGAAAATGTCAGTTATTATAGATTGAAGCATTCTGAAACAAATATGAAACATTCTTACTTGGATGACCTGAAATTAAAGCATATAATTAGTTAGTTATCTAATTGTAGCTAATTACAAAATTCAATTACTAGATCTAAACTATCCATTTCTTAAGAAAAGATAAACTTTTTTAAATTGCCTAAGTGTCCAAATAACACTCACACAATAATTCACAATATAACATGATTTTTAAATCTCATTTTCATGAATTTATAGGCCAAATGGAAAGAATTTAGTGTTTAATGTCTGTAAATTAATGGCCATTTAAATCAACTAGCGAGTGGGTTTTAGTGGAATGCGGTGGATTAGAACGTTGCGGTTTGCTGTGAAGTCGGTATCAAAAATACAGCTGGTTCATACATTTTTTTTCCCCCTTTTCGCAACATGAAAATGTGATTAAAGCCTTCCTAAAAACCAAGTTTTAATGTAAAAATAAACTCTGCACTTTATTTTCTCCCCTATGTTTGGTCCGTTCTGCTGTCGGCATTCAGAGCTTTAGAAGATGATTTTTAAACTATTCTAGTTAATAAATAATCTAGCGTAGTTTAAAAATACCTTCATGAATTAAATGTCGGAGCGATTTCTCTTTAGCGACGAAATCGCCCGACATGGATCGATTTGGACTGTCTAGGGAAAAACGGCATTTTAAACACGCCCCTCTCTGAAAGGTGCCAAAGTCATGCACACGGGGAGCGGCAGAACTGCAGCGCTGCTCAAGGTAGGTATTGTAACATACCTACAGTAAGGGCCTCGGCTGAACCTTCAATATACTAACAATACATAAAGCATAGAACAGTACAGCACAGGAACAAAACCTTTGACTTACAATGTCTGTGCCAAGCATGCCATTTAATAGTAAGATTAAACGAGAACTTACCAGTTTGAAGTTTGATCTTTATTTTATGAGGAGTTACGATGAGGGATTACGTGAAGACCCCGCCAGCACGCATGCGCGACATTCTTCAAAGCAGTGGTGTGAAATCACAGACAGTCACAATGACTAATATAGTAAGATAAGAGAGAACTTTCATACCAGGTGATCTTTATAGTAGAGGGTTGGGAGCGGAGGGCACGTAATCCCTCATCGTAACTCCTCATAAAATAAAGATCAAACTTCAAACTGGTAAGTTCTCGTTTAATCTTACTATTTTACTTCGGAGTCACGTGAGTGACTACGTGAAGATTTCAAAGCTCTGTGATTTCATGCCCTGGAAGCTCCACGCTCACACACCGCTATGCTGGGATAAGAGGATGAACGTAATTCAGACATAACACTGGCTGAAAAACAAAGAAGGTATTTAATCATACCTAAAATGATATGCCCCACATTGGGTAAATCATGTAACAGAAACTTAACATATTCCCCTGCAAACGTCTCAGGAGCGGCCACGGGTTTATAAAAGAAGTGCTGAAAAGTCCGTTCACTGCTCCAACCCGCTGTAGCAAGGATGTGGTCCATAGGAACTCCCATCATCCTAGCCGCTGACGTGGATGCAGCTTTAGCTTTATAAGACTGGACCCGTTGTGCTGTTACAAGTGCCATAACCATAACCATATTATATGTAGTTATCCAGAGAGAGCCCCGATATTGGTGCCCATCCTCGAAGCATAGTAAATTCTATGCCTAAGTCCCATGTATGGGTGTATCTGGCCTAGGGGAAAAAGAATTAATACCCCTCATCAGATTGATACCAGAGGGTGAGATCCTATACGCTGGTGATCACCCCCTCGGTCCAGGTTGGTAGGTAGGGCACTCCTGCAAATTTAATGGCACTGTAGCTCAAACCTTCATGGAATGAAGGGTGGCCAGAACTCCTGCAATCCAGTGATGGTGGCCGAGTCATATGAAGTGTTTGTTCTGAAGAAGAAAACACTCCCATCTGCTGACATATGTCAGTGCTGTCCCTGGTGGATTCCCTGCACGACAAAGTGATGACATTGATCGTCCTGTCGGAGTATCCGAAGTCTAGAAATGGCCTGTTCAGAAACGGCATCAATAGGTTAATGCGATCATGGCATGGATGACTTACCCGTCACAGGGTGTGCCAACAGGCCCGGCCGTTTGAGGATCCGAAAGCAGTGTTCTGCGGCCATCTTTGTACTGCTGGGGACCATGGTTGGGTAGGCCAGTCGGGAAACCCGAAATACCCGTTGCGGAGTCTATTAAATTTTTGTAAGACCCGACTGATGAGGCAGAAGGGGGGAAATGCATAGCAAACAATCCCCCCAATGCAGCGAGAAACATCCATCGCTGCTGGCCCCGGTCCCGATCCAACATCCATTCAATGTTGTCGTTGAATTGCGTGACCTGGTGTTCGCCACCGTATTTAGTTTACCTGAAAGGTAAGTGGCTGAGATCCAAATCTCTCTATCCAGACACCAGTGCCAGTTGTAAAAAGGCAATTCATCACATGATATCGATTTTATTCCACACAAAAGATTAATATAGGTCACCACTGTGGTATTATAATTTGTAACCATACATGCAACTGGTGCATATCTAAGCAGTAGGCCCCGGGGTCCATGAATGCTTCCAGTATTTCTAGATAATTAAACCCTAGTGCTCCCAACAGGGTTAAATCTTGTGCATTCCATCTGCCACCACAAACAGTGGTGGTATTAGCTGCTCCCCACCTTTAACACTGGCATCAGTCTGTAATGTAACCGAGGGATTTATGATAGTGATGGATTTGGAACAGAATTGAGCATTTCCCATCCACCAATTTAATTCAACTCTTGCCTTTTCTAATAATTTCATAGGCCTGTCGAAATGGTATGACTTTTGAGAGCTATAATTTTAGCTCTTTGTAGGTTTTGATAATGTAGTGGTCCGAATTGCGCTGCGGGAAAAGCAGCCACTATCTTCCCAATTACCATGGCCACCTACCGTATGGATGGATCCCTGATGCCAGTAAGGCTTCTGCAAGCTTCTATCAAGTCCACCACCTTGTTCGGTGGTAAGGTGGTAGACATTTGCACCGAGTCAATGGTGAACCCCAAGTAATCCATGGTAATAGAGGGTTCCAACTTTGATTTATCTGGATGTATGATGAACCCCAGCTTTTGAAAGAGATGTTTTTTTTGTTTGTTTTTTTTTTTGGCTAGAACTGCCAATGTAGCCGTTTCCAAATTCTCCCGACAATGAGGATATCATCAAGATAGGCCATAACAGTATGATTTTGTTTCCTTAAATAGGCCAAAGCTGGTTCCAATAATTTGGTGAACAGCCTGGGTGCTGATGATAACCCATTGGGTAAGGCTATATATTGCCATAATTGTCCCATCCAGATAAATTTAAGGTATTTCCTATGATCCTTGTTTATTGGTACTGAATAGTATGCATCTTTGAGGTCAATGCATGCCATGTAGTACCCATAGCTATTAGCTATCTGCTGTGTCGAAAGTGTCCATTTTGAAATGAACATACTGAACAGAAGTATTCGGTTCGGTCAGGTCTATGATTATGCGGCATCCGCCATCTTTTTATTTTTGGTAAATATATTAGATACGAACTCCTGTGATTCTCTCAATTACCCCTTTGCTAATTAGTCTTAATAGTTCAGCATGGCCCGCCGTTCTTTCTTTGTGAAAGTATAAACTTTCGGCTAGGCGAATGCTGGACCGGGGTAGGGAGTTCGTAGATGAATTCAATTTTATAGCCCAGAATACTCCGAGTATGTAAGGATCAGAGGTAAAAGTGCGCCATACTTTATAAAAACAAGTGCAACCGGCCTCCCCCACAAGATGAATTTTAGACATATGATGTTCCTGGGGGAGGCAGACCCACCTACCTCCAATACCACCGTTATTTCTTCTGTTGAGTTGCTGCGTTGTAGGGATGGCGCATTTTCCAAGAAAGCCGGGCTGGGCCATGGCCTAAAAAGGCTGTTGTGCAGGTGGGCCGGCCTTCGAGCTTTCACCACCGGACGATCTGTAGTGATAGGGTTACACAAAAGGCTGGAGAAACTCAGCGGGTGCAGCAGCATCTAAGGAGCGAAGGAGATAGGCGACGTGTCTGAAGAAGGGTCTCGACCCGAAACGTCGCCTATCTCCTTCGCTCCTTAGATGCTGCTGCACCCGCTGAGTTTCTCCAGCCTTTTGTGTAACCCTCGATTCTCCAGCATCTGCAGTTCCTTCTTTAACACAACGATCTGTAGTGATATCTCTGTCCGGTGGGTGTGTAGGGGTGCTGTTGCTGTTGGTAGCTCTTTGTCCAGGTCTTTCACCTATTTGGGGAGCTCCGCACAGCAGATTTGGTGGTTGAGCGTACCTGGTTTGCATAACCCCGCAATTTGGGGTTGAGTTGCTCTTCCTGTAGTTATTATCTCAAACTGTGTTACACAGTAAGGCCAGAGCATCCTGTTTCTACCGGTAGTTCTATACCCACCGCAGTACTGGCACTGCCGAAATTCCGGCGGTCAAAAGCTTCAGGATCCTCTGAAGTTTGGCTCCTGCCCTCTAATCGTAGGGCTCATGATCCCCCAAATAGGGTATTCCCCGCGGGAACAATCAGCGAGTACAATTATCAGGAGCAAGATACTTATCAGCTGTAGCATTGATGGCTTGCTCCTGAAGCTGGTTTGTAGTTATATAATTGAACTAGCTGCCAGCTTAGGGTGGATAGGTAACCTTTTAGAAGGAACTGCATGTTACTTACCATATCCAGAACTCTTCACTGCACCCCTGACACTGTTGGTTTGTTCAGCCAACTCCCCCTCTTCAGGGTCAGCCCAGTTCTGACCCCCAATGCTCCCCTGCGAAGAGGGTGAGACATTTAGGCAGTCCATAATAGGATCCTGCCGTGGGCCTGCGAAGAGGCCCACCGTGACCCTGCCCCTGCAAAAGCAGGTCACGCTGGAGCAATTGCTCCACCATCCGCTCCATGCGGGTAAGACGACCTCCGTCGCTAACAGCGAACGGGGTGTCCTCGGGACTGGACCCAGCTGAGTCGGCAGTCCCGATCGGCTTCCGGGTGGATTTACCGCCTGTCCGTGGCGAACCAGCGGCCCTCCCGGGCGGAAGTCTCCGTGGCGAACCAGCAGCCCTCCTGGGCGGAAGTCGGGAGCTGCAGGTCGCACCTGCAGCTCGGAGAAAAAACGGGTGGATTTACCGCCTGTCCGTGGCGAACCAGCGGCCCTCTCGGGCGGAATTCGGGAGCTGCAGGTAGCACCTGCAGCTCGCAGAAAAACGGGTGGATTTACCGCCTGTCCGTGGCGAACCAGCAGCCCTCCCGGACGGAATTCGGGAGCTGCAGGTCGCACCTGCAGCTCGGAGAAAAAACGGCACGCTGCTGGCAGCTCTCTATAGCAGCAGCTCTAGCCGCTACTCTCGCCGCGCTCACCACTCCGGTGAGTCTTACCGTTCATAAGTTACGCTGGAGGAGCCCCGGTCCTCCCGACTGTCGCTTCCGCATGCGAACGACGATATGTCGCGCATGCGTGCTGGCGGGGTCTTCACGTAGTCACTCACGTGACTCCGAAGTAAAATTAATCTTCTTTGCTTGCATATGATCCATCTCACTCCTTTCCCTATATATTCACATGCCTATCTAAAAGCTTATTAAATGCCACTATCGAATCTGCTTCCACCACCATTCATGGCAGTACATTCCAGGTGACCACCCCTCCCTGAGCACAAACCTTGCCCTGCATATCTCTTTAAACTTTGCCCCTCTCATCTTCAGATTTTGCCCTCTAGTCTTTCCCACTTTCCCACCCTGTGAACAAGGTTTTGAGTATCTACCCTGTCCATGTGCATCACAATTTTATATACTTACTAGAGTAAGTGGGACCCATTGTGTCCCATTCTCACAAGGGAGGCCTGGTCCCCCAACGCAATACTCCACCCCTCCACCAATTCCAATATTCCACCAGTCACACGTAGCCTCCGATTGCGCAGGCACGGCTGATGGGTTCCTGTTGTGATGCCCCTAATACCCCTTCATCCCCCAGTTCCGCCCCTTGCCCTCCCCCCACCCACACACACACTCCATCCCCCCTCAAACCCCCCCCCATCCACTCTTAGCGGCTGTCCGGCGGTGCAGCCATTCGCTCCCATAGGGTTCCTATTGTGACGTAGAACATGCGGATATTACTGCGCAGGTACGGCAAGTGGAAAAGGGATTTATTGAACTTAAAATGTGAATAACTCTTAAAATATAACAACAATTTAAACGTTAAAGAGGAGATTTATTCAGTCCATTCTTTCTTGTTGCGTCTCTTGTTGCATTCTGCAGCCGGGGGGGGGGGGGGGATGACGGCTTCAGGCTGTGGCCAGTGGGGGCGGGAGGGGGGGCCTTTCTGGAGGATGATTATGGGTGTTGTAGGGCGAAGGGATTGATTTACAGAGGGCTAGTATGGACAGAGTGGGCCAAATGGATTATTGGACTCACAGTTCACTCACTCATGGCTTGTGGACTCACAATTTACTCACTCACGGCTGGTGAACTCACGGTTCACTGAGCCACGGCTGGTTGGCTCACAGTTCACTCAGCAACGGCTGGTGGGCTCACATTTCACTCAGACACGACTGATGGGGTCACAGTTCAATCAGCCACAGCTACTGGAGCCACAGTTCACTAACTCATGGCATCTGGACCCGACTCTCATTCATGGCTTCTGTACCCGACTCTCACTCATGGCTTCTGTACCCGACTCTCACTCACGGCTTCTGGACCTGACTCTCACTCAGGGCTTCTGGACCCGACTCTCACTCACGACATCCGGGCTTCTGGGCTTAAGGGCTTTGGGCATGCTGACTCATGCCCGACTTCTGGACTCACGCCTGGCTTCTGGGGCTTTATTCTCCTCTGAAGGGGCGTTACCTTCATGATGAATGACAGGCGAGAAGACCAATCTGCTCATCTTATGATTTTGTAAACCTTCATAACTTTTCTAATATTCCATCGATCGGAACAAAACTTGGTGCGCTTGGAGCAGAGGGGGACGGTGAGTAAGGGTTCGAAGAAACTCTAGCGATATAGGGTACCGTTTCTGTACAAATTTAAATACAATGCAGGATGGAAGTGGTCAAGTTGAGAGTTTTAGTTATAGTATAGATATCCGGTCTCCCCTTCGGCTCCAACACTCAAGAGAAAACAATTCTAGTTGGTCCAATCTCTCCTTTATTCCAGCATCACGGTAAAATTCACAGCAAGTTCCAAGTTCTTGGCTCAGTAAAGGTGGCAGCACAAGTGGAACAGCGTGATAGAGAAGGTGTATGGTATGCTTGCCTTCATTGCTAGGGGCATTGAATATAAGAGCCAGGAAGTCACAATGCAACTGGACTTTGGTTATGCCGCATTTGGATTATCATGAGCAGTTCTGGTCCCCCCATTACAGGAAAGATGTGGAGGCTTTGGAGAGTGTACAATTTACTGGAATGCTGCCTGGAATAGAGGGTTTCATTTCCAGGGAGAGGTTGGATGGATTGTTTCTGGGATGGTGGAGATTGAGGGGAGACTTGATAGAAGTGTACAAAATACGAGATACATAGATAGGCAGAATCTTTATCCCAGGGGGGAAATATAGAAACAAAGAAACATAGAAAATAGGTGCAGGAGTAGGCCATTCGGCCCTTCGAGCATGTACCGCCATTCAATATGATCATGGCTGATCATCCAACTCAGTATCCCGTATCTGCCTTCTCTCCATACCTCCTGATCTCTTTAGCCACGAGGTCCACATCTAACCCCCTCTTAAATATACTCAATGAACTGGCCTCAACTACCTTCTGTGTCAGAGAATTCCACAGATTCACCACTCTCTGTGTGAAAAATGTTTTTCTCATCTTGGTCCTAAAAGATTTCCCCCTTATCCTTAAACTGTGACCCCTTGTCCTGGACTTCCCCAACATCGGGAACAATCTTCCTGCATCTAGCCTGTCCAACCCCTTAAGAATTTTATGTTTCTATAAGATCCCCCCCCAATCTTCTAAATTCTAGCGAGTACAAGCCGAGTCTATCCAGTCTTTCTTCATATGAAAGTCCTAACATTCCAGGAATCAGTCTGGTGAACTTTCTCTGTACTCCCTCTGTGGCAAGAATGTCTTTCCTCAGATTTGGAGACCAAAACTGTATGCAATACTCCAGGTGTGGTCTCACCAAGACCCTGTACAACTGCAGTAGAACCTCCCTGCTCCTACACTCAAATCCTTTTGCTATGAATGCTAACATACCATTCACTTTCTTCACTGCCTGCTGCACCTGCATGCCTACTTTCAATGTGTTAAAGAAGGAACTGCAGATTCTGGAGAATTGAGGGTACACAAACGGCTGGAGAAACTCAGCGGGTGCAGCAGCATCTAAGGAGCGAAGGAGATAGGCGATGTTTCAGGTCTCGACCCGAAACGTCGCCTATCTCCTTCGCTCCTTAGATGCTGCTGCACCCGCTGAGTTTCTCCAGCCTTTTGTGTACCCCCCTGCCTACTTTCAATGACTGGTGTACCATGACACCCAGGTCTCGTTGCATCTCCCCTTTTCCTAATCGGCCACCATTCAGATAATAGTCTACTTTCCTGCTTTTGCCACCAGAATGGATAACCTCACATTCATCCACATTGTACTGTATCTGCCATGCATTTGCGCACTCACCCAGCCTATCCAAGTCACCCTGCAGCCTCCTTGCATCCTCCTCACAGATAACACTGCCCCCCAGCTTCGTGTCATCCACAAACTTGGAGATGTTGCATTCAATTCCCTTGTCCAAATCATTAACATATATTGTAAATAGGTAGGTCCCAGCACTGAGCCTTGTGGTACCCCACTAGTCACTGCCTGCCATTCTGAAAAGGACCTGTTCATTCCTAATCTTTGCTTTCTGTTTGCCAACCAGTTCTCTATCCACATCAATACTGAACCCCCAATACCGTGTGCTTTAAGTTTGTATACAAATCGCTTATGTGGGACCTTGTTGAAAGCCTTCTGTAAGTCCAGATATAACACGTCCACTGGTTCTCCCTTATCCACTCTACTAGTTACATCCTCAAAATATTCTATGAAATTCGACAGACATGATTTACCTTTCGTAAATCCATGCTGACTTTGTCCAATGATTTCACCACTTTCCAAATGTTTCCAAGTGCTGCTATCCCATCTTTAATAACTGACTCTAGCAGTTTCCCCATGACCGATGTTAGCCTAACTGGTCTGTAATTCCCTGAATTTCTCTCTCCCTCCCTTTTTAAAAAGTGGGGTTACATTAGCTACCCTCCAATCCTCAGGAACTACTCCAGAATCTAAAGAGTTTTGAAAAATTATCACTAAGGCATCCACTATTTATGGGGCTACTTCCTTAAGTAGTCTGGAATGCAGCCTATCTGGCCCTGGGGATTTATCAGCCTTTAATCAATTCAATTTACCTAACACCACTTCCCGGCTATGCTGGATTTCACTCAGTTCCTCCATCTTATTTGACCCGTGGTCCCCTGCTATCTCCGGCAGATTATTTATGTCTTCCTTAGTGAAGACAGAAACAAAGTAGTTATTCAATTGGTCTGCCATGTCCTTGTTCCCCATGATCAATTCACCAGTTTCTGACTGCAAGGGACCTACATTTGTTTTAACTAATCTTTTTCTCTTCACATATCTATAAAAATGTTTTTATGTTCCCTGCCAGTTTTCTTTCATAATCTATTTTCCCTTTCCTAATTAAGCCCTTTGTCCTCCTCTGTTGGACTCTGAATTTCTCCCAGTCCTCTGGTTAGCTGCTTTTTCTGGCTAACTTGTATGCTTCATTTTTTGTTTTGATACTATCCCTGATTTCCCTTGTTATCCACTGATGCACTACCTTCCCTGATTTATTATTTTGCCAAACTGGGATGAACAATTGTTGTAGTTCATCCATGCAGTCTTTCAATGCTTTCCATTGCATATCCACCATTAACCCTTTAAGAATCAATTGCCAGTCTATCTTGACCAATTTACGTTTCATACCCTCAAAGTTACCTTTCTTTAAGTTCAGGACCCGTGTTTCTGAATTAACAATGTCACTCTCCATCCTAATGAAGAACTCAATCCATATTATGGTCACTCTTGCTCAAGGGGCCACGCACAACAAGACTGCAAACTAACCCTTCCTCATTACTCAATACCCAGTCTAGAATAGCCTGCTCTCTCGTTGGTTCCTCTACATGTTGGTTTAGAAAAATATCCTGCATACATTCCAAGAGATCCTCTTCCTCAGCACCCCTGCCAATTTGATTCACAAGTTGATATCCAACACTGGAGGGCATGGCTATATGGTGAGAGGGGGATGTTTAATGGGGATGTGCGGGGCAGTTTTTTTACACATAAAGTAGTGGGGGCCTGGAAAGAATTAGCAGGAGTGGTGGTGGAGGCAGATACAATAGGGCATTTAAGAGGCTTTCAGATGGGTGCATGGAAGTGTAGGGAATAGAGAGATATGGATCATGTGCAAGCAGATGTGATCAGTTTCATCATTGTGGGCCGAAATGGCCTGTTCCGTGCTGCACTGTCATAGGTTCTATGTTCTTAAACCACTTCTGCACTCTCTCCAAAAACTCCACGTTGTTCCTGTTAATGAGGCCACCAGAACTTCATGCAAACACTCCAAATGTGGTGTCAACAAATGTTTCTAAATCTGCAACATGATTGACTGACCCTTATGCCTGACCAATGAAGGCAAGAATGCCTGACCAATGAAGGCTGATTTGCTTTGCCACTATCTACTTATGTTGCCACTTTCATGGAGCCAAGAGCCCTCTCTGTACGTTGATACTGTTAAAGGTCTTGCCATTAACTGTATACTTTCTCCTGAAGGGCCTGTCCCACTTACGCAACTTTTTCGGCGATTGCCGGCACCCGTCAGAGGTCGCCGAAAATTTTCAACATGCTGAAAATTCAGCGGCGACCAGGAAGATGCAACGCCTCTTTTTGAGACCTCTCACGATGATAGGGGACCTCTCACGACCATACAGGTTGCGTACCATGAAGAAAAACAATAAGATATTCATCCAACCTTCTTCTCTGACTCGTACACGTTAATCTTTGTCAAACTCCAGCATATCGCTTTTAAACGTTAGAAGGCTCCTTGTGTCTCAGCAAACCTCCTCATGGTCGAAGGGTGTTCCTTCTGCCATGTAGCTCCGAGCTAAACTAAAACTAAGCTTCTGCGCAAGAAACCCAGCAACAAGCACGCCCTTGACTATGTAATACATCCCACCCACATAATTACAGGCAAAATTTAACGACAAATGCCATAATTAATGACACACAAAATAAGCCAAATGGCCACTACAAATAAGTCTCACACTCTGTGCAAATAATTAATCAATGAGGTGGATTGGAAAATTTGCCATGTCCACTCAATCCAATCCAGGTCTGGTTTAGGTTAGGATTGAGCCTTTGCGAATTGGTATTTAATTGCAATAATTAATTAATAGTAGATTCTTAGAGCAGATTTAAACTGGTAACTTTGTAAAATAGATAGAAATAGAATCAAAAGATAATTTCAACTTCTAGCACTTAAAATAAATACAAAGCATTCACCGAGTTGTCATAATGATGACTCAACAGCTTCCAATGCGTTTTTGTGTTGGTTTTGTATGAGTTCATGAATGGAACCCTAATTTGAAGAGGGACCAAGGTTAATTCTTGCTTCAACACAAATTACTTTTCGAATACAATTTGCCATTTTTAAGGGTTTCAATGGAAATGTATTAAAAATTAAGGTTTTCTAAAGATGTACTGTAAGGTCATTATCTGAGACGAAAAGCCATTATGAATTCAAATGCTCTTTCCCATTCTTTGCTTCACTTTTAAAGCGATCAATAATATGGATATAAGCAGCTGTTAGCTGCATGTGCATGAATAACATTTCTCCTAAACAATTACTGATCATTGCTTGGAACAAGGAATCCTTGGGGAATAATAATGGATGAATAACCGCAGATTCTTATTATGTTTTTGAATACTGTGAATGACGATGCATAAAAAATGCTAACATGTTGTTTTGTTCATTGAGACTGCCACTGATATTTTAATTTCACTCCTATTAGTTTAGTTTAGTTTAGAGATACAGCACGGAAACAGGCTCTTCGGCCCACCGGGTCCGCGCCGACCAGCGATCCCCGCACATTAACACAAGCCTACGTACGCTAGGGACAATTTACACTTATACCGAGTATACAAACCCAAACCAACTTACAAAACTGTATATTTCTGGAGTGTGGGAGGAAACCGAAGATCTCAGGGAAAATCCACGTGGTCATGGGGAGGACGTACAAACTCTGTCCAGACAGCACCCATGGTCGGGATTGAAGACGCATCTCCGGTGCTGCAAGCGCTGTAAGGCAGCAACTCTACCTCTGCACCATCGTGCCACCCTAACATTACTTGAACCTAGGTAAGGCAAACATGCTTTGCATTACTGAGAGTCAACAGGGTAGCTGCATTGCTAACATGGAGTTTATTTAAAAAAATATGGTATACACATACAGGAACTAAGTTGCGTCAAATCAGTTTTGCCAATGTATACAGCACTAGCCACGATTCTGGGGTGGCTTTGTGGATGGCAGGGATGGGGAAAGCTTTCAATTACAACAAAACACCGTTAGTGTGCATAATACTGCTTTGGTTTGGTATTTAATTTCAATATTATTCTGATGATTGGACATGGTATACAACTTTTTCCTTCAACATTCATTCGCTGTATCCAGTTTTTTCTTGGAATATATCTGTATTGTTCATTATAATGTTTAGGTGTTGTTTTCAACCTCTAATGGCTAGTATATGTTCTTCAATCTGTGACTAGCAAATGAAAACTGCTGAACATTTTTCCCAAGATGGTCACAAAATGTTGGAGTAACTCAGCGGGACAGGCAGCTGCTCTGGATTCTTCCCTTTTTGTGTTCATGTACGTATCCTAGTATTTGTCCTTCAGCCTTATGTACCAGGATTTGCCTGTGTTTTTCTGCATGTCTGAAAATGTGTCCATGAGTGAAATCTTGTGGAGAATCCTACTCAAGTTCAGCTGCCCTCTGAAAAACATGGCCATTTCAGGTGTCAGTGACACATGATATGCAAGTTGTGATTTTAGCCAATGGAGGATCCACTGCAGATCCAATCTCATTAGAGATTGGGTTCAATCAGCCTGCATCAATGTTCCAATCCACAGCTCAATCTTCCTTGCTGCAATGCCACACTTCCACCTTCAACAAGCTGCCCACTGACGTGTAACAAGTCTACAGGATAAATGGGAAACTGTCCAACCTTTGTTGTCAGCGATCCAGAACAACTTTGGCCAGACTTCAATCAGTAAAGAAATTCACCAGTGCCTTCAGTACAGCAGCAGAGTTCTCTGAGAAAATATATGATTGACGATCAAGACCTCAAACTCTGCCCTCTTCTCATGTTCCACTGCAACGACCCCCACCCAAATGCATGCATTGAAAACATGATCAACATGGATTTGAGGAGCAGACACATCAAACCACTAGAGATGGCATGTCAATGTGGTTTCTCAAAATCATTAAATCCATTGTTTGGCTAAAGGGCCTGTCCCACATGGAGATTTCTTCGGCAACTGTTGGCATCATTGACTGACGTATCCAGTCACCGAAAAAGTTGCGGCGGTGATGCGACGGTGACCCGGCCTAATGCGGTGTGACGACGTATTGACTCCTCAAGTGTTGCAGCATTTTTTTTTGTCGCCACTGGATTTTGAAATGTTCAAAATCTTTCCGCCACCCTGATACGCAATCAATGACCCTGGCAGTCACAGGAAAAGTCGCCAAGTGGGACAGGCGCTTAAGTGTTTTCTCCCAGAACAACATTCCAAGCAGAGGCTTAAACATATTCAGTTCAGATTTGTTTAGTTTATTGTCACGTGCACCGAGGTACAGTGAAAAGCTTTTGTTGCGTGCTAACCAGTCAGCGTAAAGACAATACATGATTACATTCGAGCCATTTACAGTGTACAGATATGTGATGAGGGAATCACTTTTAGTGCAAGGTAAAGCCAGTGAAGCCCGACCAAAGATAGTCCGAGGGTTCCTGATGAGGTTGGTAGTAGTTCAGCACTGTTCTCTGGTTGTTGTCAGGTGATTCAGTTGCCTGATAATAGTTGAGAATAAGTCTCAATGAAGAACATGCAGTAGTCAAATGAAAATGGAGGAAGGAGAAAATAACCTTCCTTCAGAGCTGAAACATTAAAGGGCCTGTCCCATCAGCATGCGACTCCATGCGGTGAGTGCGACCTAACGTGGTCGCTTGAGCCATCCGGCCTCGCGGGGCTGGTCGCACTTCGATCGCCGGAGCCGTATGGAGTTGTGCGGAGTTGGTCCCGACATTGCACGGGGCTCCGAAAAACTGACCGTGTTCAAAAATTCTGCGCGGCAACGGCTTGTCGGCCCGCAGCCGCCGTAACACATTACGCACCGCCTCGACGCCGTGCCTCCATGACCCTCTCTATATGTGCCCCTGTGACCCTCTCTGTGTGCCTCCTTCTCTCTATGTGGCTCCGCGTCCCTCTCTGTGTGTCCCTCTCTGTCCTTGCGAACTTACCATGGACATCGCTCCAACTTCGCATCACGTCGCGCCACTCACCCGACCTCCGCGCGGCCCCCGCTGCCGGATTGGTCGCGCTCGCCGCATGCAGGCGCATGCTTGTGGGGCCAGCCGTGTACGGGGATCACCCGACCTCCGCGCGGCCCCCGCTTCCAGTTTGCTCGTGCTCACTGCATGGAGCCGCATGCTGGTGTGACAGGCCCTTAACTTTACTTCTCTCACCACAGTTGTTGCATTTTGTGTTTTATTTCACATTTCCAGCATCTGCAAGTCTTTGCTATTCTTTTTCAGCTGCATTCATAGCCCCAGAGTCTTCCAGTGCAGGTCATGCATTCCCAGAACCTCAAACAATCTTTCCAGTTCGAAGAGGCAATTTACCCTGTATTTCTTTCAATTTGCCGCACTATATTCACTGATTACACACAATAGACAGTAGGGAATGGGAGCAGGAGTAGGCCATTTGGCACTTCAAGCCAGCACCATCATTCAATGTGATCATATGATCATGGCTGCTCATATGATACGGTCTCGTGCACATTGCGGAGACCATATGCAGCATATGTTGTTGATGGTTGCTCAACACTACACGCTTGATCATCCAGACCTTAGACCCTGCAACGTTCAACAATTTCTTCAATTTCAGACAGTGAGATTTTTCTGCATTTTCATAGGTTCGTAAGCTCATATTTGCAAAGGCCAGGATTATTTTCCATTCAAGTCAAGAGAGTTTATTGTCATGTGTCCCAGATAGGACAATGAAATTTAGCTGATCTACATCGGTGAGACCAAGCGGAGACTGGGCGATCGTTTCGCCAAACACCTCCACTCGGTCCGCAATAACCAACCCGACCTCCCGGTGGCTCAGCACTTCAACTCCCCCTCCCATTCCGTATCCGACCTCTCGGTCCTGGGCCTCCTCCACGGCCAGAGTGAGCAACACCGCAAGTTGGAGGAACAGCACCTCATATTCCGCTTGGGGAGTCTGCATCCTCTGGGCTTAAACATTGAATGTTCTCAATTCTGTTAACCCAGACTGCCCCCTCCCCTCCCCACCTCTCCCTCAGCCCTCGGGCCCTGACATTCCTTCTCCATCTCTCTCTCCCCCCCCCCCCCCCCACACCAGTCGCACCCGAAACATCGCCTATCTCCTTCGCTCCTTAGATGCTGCTGCACCCGCTGAGTTTCTCCAGCTTTTTGTGTAACCCAATGAAATTCTTGCTTTGCTTCAGCACAACAGAATATAGTCGGCATGAACACAGACCAGATCAGTGTGTCCATGTACCATTATATAAATATATACACATATCAATCAATTCAATTCAATCTTTAATCTTTAATTGTCATTATGCAGTGTACAATACAGAGACAATGAAATGCAATTAATAGCAGATAAAGTGCAAATAAACAGATAATGGTCTGTTAACGTTCAGAGATTTGTTTTAGTTGAGTTTAACAGCCTGATGCCTGTGGGGAAGTAGCTATTTCTGAACCTGGATGTTGCATTCCTCGGGCTCCTGTACCTTTCCACCTGAAGGTAGCGGGGAGATGAGTGTGTGGGCAGAATGGTGTGGGTCCTTGATGATGCTGCCAGCCTTTTTGAGGCAGCGACTACGATAGATTCATAGGTGATAGGAGCCGAATTAGGCCATTTGGCCCATCAAGTCTACCCCACCATTCAATCATGGCTGATCTATCTCTCCCCCCCTAACCCCATTCTCCTGCCTTCTCCCCATAACCCCTGACACCCGCACTAATCAAGAATCATCTAACCCTGCCTTGAAAATATCCTTCAAAGGATCGGATTTCCAGCAGTAATTTCCGATTATAATTTCAAATAATGATTCTACTGGCGCCACTTACATTCCCCGCACAATGGCCTCGGAGTGCCCTCTTTCACCTCTCCTCCTGCCTTATACCCATCACTGACTATCTCTTCCGCCCACCCCCCTTCCCCTTATTCTCTCTCTCTTTAATACTTCACACTACCAGCCTTTTCCGGTTTTGATAGACGATCACTGACCAAAAACATCAGCCTGATTTCTCTCCCCACGGATGCTTCCTGATCTGTTTCTTATTTCCATTTTTCAGCTTTCACTGCCACTGGACCTCCTCCTTGTGGAGTTGGGTGGCACTGCAACCCAAAGCTCCTCCTAGTGGAACCTGTCGGCACAGCAGGACAAATGTCTTTTGAGGGAAGAGTTAAATTTAGTTTAGGGATACAGCGCGGAAACAGGCCCTTCGGTCCATCGGATCTGTACCGACCACCAATCCCAGCTTATCAACACTATCCTCCACACACTAGGGACACTTATACCAAGCCAATTTACCAACAAACCTGTGCGTCTTTTGCGCGTGGGGGGAAACCGAAGATCTCGGAGAAAACGGGGAGAACGTACAAACTCCGTACAGACAGCACCCGTAGTGGGGATCAGTCCTGGGTCCCTGGCGCTGCAAGCACTGTAAAGCAGCAACTCTACCGCTGCACCACTGTGGCAAGTTAAAATTATTTGATGACAATAACTCTCTTGAATCTTGAATTTGAAAATTAAAATGCACAACACAATGCAATTGGAACTCAGTAAATTTTACGAGATGTTTAGGGTTAGTTGGAAACTATTTTTGCTAGTAGGGACAAGGTGGGCTTAATCCAAAAATGAGAACTAGGGTTTTCAGACGTGAAGTTTGAAAAAAAAAAACAGACTGTGTAAAAACTGTGGACTTTCTTTCCCCAAAATTTGCAAATGGTGTTTGGTCAATTGTTAATTTCAAATCTGAGATTATGTACACCAAAGATGTTAAAGATATTAGAGCAAACCTAATTGTGTAAGAAAGATCTCAACACGGAACGTCACCCATTCCTTCGCACTGAAAATTCTGCCTGACCTGCTGAGTTACTCCAGCCTTCTGTGTCCACCTTAGGATACAGATTCCCCTGAATACTGAAAAATCCACAAAGAGTTAAATGGGCCATACATGTCCTGAAATTCTCTTTTCATCAGCGAGACCTGTGGTTGAAGATGTGAACTCCTATACATCGGCGAGACCAAATGTAGACTGGGCGATCGTTTCGCAGTACACCTTCGCTCAGCCTACCTGATCTCCTGGTGACCAGACACTTTCATTCTTCTTCCCACTCCTACACAGACCTTTTTGCCCTAGGTCTCCTCCATTGTCAGAGCGAGACGAAATGCAAATTGGAGGAACAGCATCTCATATTTCGCTTGGGCAGTTTACAGCCCAGTGGTATGAATATTGATTTCTCTCACTTCAGGTAGCCCTGGCAATCCCTCTCTCTCTATCTCACACTAACTTCTTGATTTTATCATACAAACACCTAACAATGGCCTGGGGTTACACAGACCCTTCTTGTCTCGGCCCGAAACGTCGTCTATCTCCTTCGCTCCTTAGATGCTGCTGCACCCGCTGAGTTTCTCCAGCTTTTTGTGTAACCCTCGATTCTCCAGCATCTGCAGTTCCATCTTTAACACCTAACAATGGCCTGTTTCCTTTATCATTGTTACTTTTTTGCATATCTTTCATTCATTGTTCTTAATCTCACCACACCATCGTCTAAATCTCTTGTTTCCCTTGTCCCTAACCAGTCTGAAGAAGGGTCTCGACACAAAACGTCATCCATTCCATTCCCTCCCGCTCCAGCCCTTCCCCGGGCACTTTCTTTTGCAACCGCAAGAGATGCTACACTTGTCCCTTCAGCTCGACCCCTCCACTCCTTTCAGGGACCCAAGCAGTCCTTCCAGGTCCGACAGAGGTTCACCTGCACCTCCTCCAACCTCATCTACTGCATCCGCTGCTCCAGATGCCAGCTGATCTATATCGGTGAGACCAAGCGGAGGCTTGGCGATCGTTTTGCCAAACACCTCCGCTCAGTCCGCAATAACCAACCCGACCTCCCGGTTGCTCAGCACTTCAACTCCCCCTCCCATTCCGTATCCGACCTCTCGGTCCTGGGCCTCCTCCATGGCCAGAGTGAGTAACACCGCAAGTTGGAGGAACAGCACCTCATATTCCGCTTGGGGAGTCTGCATCCTCTGGGCTTAAACATTGAATTTTCTCAATTCTGTTAACCCTTGCTGTCTCCTCCCCATCCCACCTCTCCCTCAGCCCTCGGGCCCCGGCATTCCCTCTCTCTCTATCTCTCCCCCACCCAAGTCGGACTAGCTTCTCATTTTCACACTACAAACAGCTTACAATGGCCTGTTTCCTTTATCATCGATGCTTTTTGCACATCTTTCATTCATTGTTCTTTATCTCTCCACATCACCGTCTATATCTCTCATTTCCCTGATCCCTGACCAGTCTGAAGAAGGGTCTTGACCCGAAACGTCGCCTATCTCCTTCGCTCCTTAGATGCTGCTGCACCCGCTGAGTTTCTCCAGCCTTTTCTGTACCCTCGATTCTCCAGCATCTGCAGTTCCTTCTTTAAAACTTTAATTCTTCTTCCCATTCCCACACAGACCTTTTTGCACTAGGTCTCCTCCATTGTCAGTGTGAGGCTAAATGCAAATTGGAGGAACAGCATCTCATATTTTTCTTGGGCAGCTTACAGCCCAGTGGTATGAATATTGATTTCTCTCACTTCAGGTAGCCCCGGCAATCCCTCTCTCTCTATCTCACACAAACTTCTCATTTTTATCATACAAACACCAAACAATGGCCTGTTTCCTTTATCATTGTTACTTTTTTGCATATCTTTCATTCATTGTTCTTAATCTCACCACATCATCGTCTAAATCTCTTGTTTCCCTTGTCCCTAACCAGTCTGAAGACGGGTCTCGACCAGGAACGTCATCCATTCCTTCTCTCCCGAGATGCTGCCTGTCCTGCTGAGTTACTCCAGCTTTTTGTGTCTATCTTCAGTTTAAACCAGCACCTGCAGTTCCTTCCTACACATTCTAATATTCTTATCGGCTTGCTGTCTGTTATAGTGGTTCAAAAATTCGTATAGCTCTTCAAAAATTATTCCTTAAATATGTGGTAAATTGCAAAGATAAGTTAAGGAATTACTCAAATCAAAGTACATTCTTCTTCCTTTTCAATGATATACCGCAATCATGAACTTCAAGGTTTGCATTCAAGTGAGCATTAAGCAATTAAGTCAATAATTATGGCACAGGACTGCTTCAACTTTATCAAGTCCCTATATTCCACTCGTATTCAAGTATTATATTATTATTAAGCCCCGTCAAGTTATTGAGCCTCCTACTGCTGCTTACCAGCCCTGCACAGTCCATGTGATAATGCGGTATGCTTTATGAATCGTTTAGAAACAATTTGAGATGAGATTCTTATATATAAACAAAATGGTGACTTTGTAATTCAGTTGTCATGCTGTGATTGATTAGTAGGACTGGATGTTACAATCCATAAGATTTCGCTACATTTGACATTCTTGGGGATGACCACTAGGTGAATTTTGCTAACAATCAGACACATCTTCAGTTGGGTACCTCAACGTCACTGGGTGTTTCGGCCTTTTATCACAAGACACCCTCAGTCGAGGCAGGCCCACCGCAGGTTGATCAGACCTGGGTGTGTGTCTTATTGCTAGCCTCTAGATGGTCACGTGGCAGCCCAGACAGCATCTTTCCTCTTCAACCACAGCCAGTGACTGCTCCGTTCGGCGGCACTGGCAAGTTCTTTTATTGCCCTCCTTTGTGCCTGCCCTTTGACTCCTACTTCCCTCAGAAGCCTTGCGGTGGAACTGGCTACAAAGCCCCTGCACCCCACCTCCACTGGACAAACCCTTACCCTCCAACCTCTCTCCTCTGCCTCTGCTGCAAGGTTTGAATGTCGAAGCTTTTTCCTTTCATAAGCCTCGTCCACAGCCTCCTCCCAGGGGACCGTCAGCTCAATGATGAAAACACGCCGACAGGAATTGGACCAGAGAACGAGGTCTGGTCGCAGGTTGATAACTGCGATTTCAACTGGGAACGAAAGCCTCTGGCCTAGGTCAACACGCATTTCCCAGTCCCTGGCTGCGTTCAGTGGGCATGAGTTGAGAGGCGAGGTGTTAGTCCACTGTTTCTCTCCTTCCCGGATGAAGGATGGTATTTGCGGGAATGTTATCTGGGCATTGATAGGCATGGCGTTGGTGGTAACTCTCTTGCCCTCGAGTTCAGCTGCCAAACACCTCAGCACCTGGTTGTGTCGCCAGGTGTATCTGCCTTGTATTAGGCTGGTCTTATAACTGACCAGGATGTGCTTGAGGTTTGCTGGAACTGCACACAGGGGGCAGGCTGGATCCTCTCCCAGCCAAAGATTTAGGTTTGTGGGAGAGGGAAGGATGTCATATGTGGCTCTGATAATGAAGCTCAACTTATTTGACTCCATGGTCCACAGCTCTCTCCATGCGATCTTCCTCCTCTCAACGCCATCCCACGTCATTCAGGGGCCTTGTTTGGCTTGGGATATGGCTTTGTCACACCTGGCTGCTTCTTCCTGGTGGTGCACCTCCTCCACCACCAGGTGCCGACGTTCAGCTGGAGTAGCCTTTTGCCAGGTAGGGTTCATTGCTCCCAGGCCAAAGCCCCCTCGGCCTTGTTGGACATGGCCCACTATGTCCCGGTGTTGGAGGGCGGATTTTGCGTCCAGTACCACTGCTGCTGGAGTCCATTTCTTCCCTGTTGCTAGGGTTGGAGCAACACCTCTTATTATTCGGTCCCAGGATTCTGTTAGTGTCATGTCCAGCCTCACTTTGGCACATTTGTACTCCTCCACCAGGCTTGAGACTTTCAGTGAGAGAGCTCCATTCCCATAGAGCCCCATGCTGCTGAGGCATCTCGATAGCCCAAGCCACTTCCTCACTTGTGAGTTCACCAGTCTCTCCAGCTGGTTGGCATGGAATAAAGTGACCTCGTGGATGGTAATTGGCCACATGAGTCGGGGCAGTAGACCGAATTGCAGGCACCAAAGCTTCAGCTTCCCTGGGAGAGCAGTGTTGGTGATTTGCTTGAGGCCACTGATTGTATCCTGCCTGAGTTGTTCCACCTGCTCTGCATGCTTGAGGTATGCGGTGTACCATCGCCCGAGGCTTTTGACAGGCTTCTCCAGGACAGTTGGTATTGTCTCGTTGTTGATGCAGAACCTTTCATCAGTGAGCCGGCCTTTGACGATGGAAATACTGCAGGATTTGCTGGATTTAATCTCCATTCGTGCCCATTTGATGTTTTCCTGGAGTTTATTCAGCAGGCGTTTGGTGCATACTTTTGTTGTTGTTATTGTGGTCATGTTATCCATGTATGTCCTGATTGGAGGAAGATACAGCCCACTCTTCAAGCGTTCCCCTCCGACCACCCACCGTGATGTTCGAATGATGAGTTCCATTGCCATGGTGAAAACCAGAGGAGAAACGGTACAGCCTGCCATTATGCCTACCTCAAGGTGCTGCCAGGCGGTGGTGTTGTCCTGTGTTGAGACGCAGAGCTGGAGGTCCTGGAAGTAAGCTTTTACCAGCTTTGTGATGACCTCTGGGACCTGGAAGAAGTTAAAAGCTGTCCAAAGAGTCTCATGGGGCACGGAACCAAAGGCATTGGCAAGATCTAAGAAAACCACATGCAGATCTCTCTTTTCCTTCTTGGCAGTTTGTATCTGGTGCCAGATGACGTTTGCATGTTCCAGAAATCCTGAGGAACCACATACCCCTGCTTTCTGCACTGACGTGTTAATGAAGTTGTTGCTCTGCAAAAATGCTGAGAGTCTTTGGGCCACAACACCAAAGAAGATCTTTCCTTCCACGTTCAGAAGGCTCATCTGGCAGAATTGGCTAATGGTTGAGGAGTTCTTTTCTTTGGGAATTAAGATCCCTCCTGCCCTTCGCCATGCCTTAGGTATGATTCCTTTCCCCCATGCCACTTTCATTAACTTCCAACGGTATTTCAGGGTACCAGAGGTGTTCTTATAGAGCCTGTATGGAATGCCATTGGGCCCTGGGGCTGATGCTGTTCTTGCCCGTTTGACTGTCCTCTCCTCCTCCTTCCATGTAGGAGGCCTTGTGTCCATCTGGTGCTCAGGTGGGTGGATAGGTGGCATGTCATCTGGAATGGTGACTGGCTCATGCCTCCGGTTGTCAGAGTACGTCTTCCTCAGGTGCTCCTCCAGTTCCCTTACAGGTACTCTCAGGATCCCGCTCTTCTCCTTGACAAAGAGGCTTTTGACAAACTTATACGGATCTCTATGGAAACTTGTCCTGGCCCATTCTTTCTTCTTGTGTTGCTTTCTCAGGCATTCTGCTCATCGCAGGATTGCCAGGCACTGCTTTATTTCTGCCTGCGGTGCCTCGAATCCTTTCCTTTCTGCCTCTGTGGCCTTCCTCTACTGTTTTCTTAGCTCCTTTCTTCCACCAGTCTTTTGATCTCCTGCTGCCTACTGTACTTCTACTGGAGTGCTGGTTCCTCCTGTGTCCTCTGTTTCATTTCCTTCACCCCAAATCTCTCCGCCCCATAGTTGTACATGGTGTCTCCCATCTTCTCCAGTTTTATTTCCACACATCCCTTCAATCCTTCCAGAAGATGAACGAGGTCAGTGTTAACGGTCTCCCACTCTTTCCTCTGGCAGGATTTAGGCCACAAGATTTGAGGCTTTTCCCTTCCAATTTTCTCTCTACCGCTGCCTGTGGCCGGTTGGGCTCTGGACTCGTGTCCGTTGGTGGTACTGTACCTGGTTGAGCTTGGCCTGGGGTGGTGATACCCTGTGGACTGTGGTGGTTATCCTGCCATTGGGCTTCACTCGACTGATTTGGCCACCTCTTAGAAAGTAGTGGTCAATGCGAGGCCCCTCACCAAGCTCTCTCACATTATCTCTCTCACAGTATTATATCACGTTATCTCGGGCAATGTTGTCCAGCTTGATAAACCTTTACTCCAGCGGCTGCAGCAAGACTGCAGATGAGATGATCGGGTTGGGTGAGCTGAGGGTCAGAGTGGTGAGGTGGCTGGAGACAGAGAGTTATGAATCTGTGGAGTTCTCTGCCTCAGAAGGCAGTGGAGGCCAATTCTCTGGATGCTTTCAAGAGAGAGCTCGATAGAGCTCTTAAATATAGTGGAGTCGGGGGATATGGGGAGGCGGCAGGGACGGGGTACTGATTGTGGATGATCAGCCATGATCTAAGTGAATGGCGGTGCTGGCTTGGGGGGCCGGATGGCCTACTCCTGCACCTATTGTCTATTGAGATGGACTGTCGGGATGTGGTGGAGTTGGGGGTTGGATGGCAGTGACTGTTGGTGTGGTGGGGTGGCTGCAGCAGTGGGGGTGGTGAGATGGTGTTCTTGGGTGGTCAGGTGGAGCAGGAATGGTGGGTGGAAGGGTGATGCAATTGTTGAGGTGATGACTTGGTGGGGAAATGATGATAAAGAGCTGGTGGGATGCTCAGGTTGGGGAATAGTGATGGGGCTGGTTGTGCTGGGGAGATTGTTGGGGGATAGTGGAGTGGGGGGGGGGAGGGATTGGTGGGTTAGTTGTGGTGGTGGGATTCCTGTACTAATGGGGTGTTCAGGGTCATGGGGTCCGGAGTGGTGGGATGGTTGGTTGTTAACATTAGTGGGTTTGGTTGGTTGGGAGGGGTAATGGTGATGGGTTTGGTTGCGGGAGGGGAAGACTGATTTTATTTGGTTGGATGGTTGGAATGCCGTTGGTATTGGGACCTGGTAGTTTGTTATTAGGTGGGTGGTTTTGGTTGGGGTGGCATATTGGGTAGAAGTTGAACATTCTGAATATAGATGCGAGGAGGTGACTATGCTGGATGACTTCATTTGTGGTCACAGTATGTGGGGTAAGGAAATCCAGGAACGACCACTGTAGTAACCAGCATTAAACAAAAACCTATATGCTGACAGGGCAGAGGTTGATAGATGCGGTGAGAAAGTGCATGGATTGTTTCTCAGGAGAGGAGATGAATTAATCCGTCAGGACCCTGATTCTGTGGCCTGCAATCTTCTGTTATCCATTTGGATTTGTTCTTGTATCAAATTACAGGAGTTGAGAAAGAGCAATTCTTGCTTCCTTCTCACATGACAAGGCAAGACTGCTCACAGTGTAGCACTCACAAACTTGAAATAGGAATCCATTTCTCGGTATCAATGATAGAGCAAGGGGAGAAATTTTAAAAAAATACCGTTTGCCAGAAAGTTTTGGTGTGAAAGCAGAATGCTGATCAAAGTTAGAAGGGAACATCAGCCACAGTTGAACTGCAGCGACCCTGATATTGCTGCAGGCTCTGCCAATCAACTGACATGAGGTCTGACTGGCATCACCCTGGCTCTTTGGTGAACTGTGGCAAATAACTGTAATCAGCCGATTTACGAAAGAGCTAACCTCCTAAACCTGATTGTCTGGTTGTAAACACCATTAAACAGTGACCCTCCTTGCAGATTACACAATCCATCACGACTTCGAGTCTGGGGTTGTTCAACACCGCACAATTACTGCATGACCTTCAGTGCAAGAACTTCAGGGCTGAAAGTTGTTCCAACTATACAGGGCATCGGTGAGAGTAAAGACGAGATCGTTTTGGTATCATTACTAAACAAAGATATATTTGCACTGGAGGTAGTTAGGCAGTGGATTCCTGGGGTGAAAGGGTTGTTGCGCACACACAGGTAAAACTTTTGAAGAGTCACAATGAGTCACAAAAGGATTTGAGTATAGGAGCAGGGAGGTTCTGCTTCAGTTGTATAGGGTCTTGGTGAGACCACACCTGGAGTATTGCGTACAGTTCTGGTCTCCAAATCTGAGGAAGGACATTATTGCCATAGAGGGAGTACAGAGAAGGTTCACCAGACTGATTCCTGGGATGTCAGGACTGTCTTATGAACAAAGACTGCATAGACTAGGTTTATACTCTCTAGAATTTAGGAGATTGAGAGGGGATCTTATAGAAACTTACAAAATTCTTAAGGGGTTGGACAGGCTAGATGCAGGAAGATTGTTCCCGATGTTGGGGAGGTCCAGGACAAGGGGTCACAGCTTAAGGATACGGGGGGAAATCCTTTAGGACCGAGATGAGAAGGACTTTTTTCACACAGAGAGTGGTGGGTCTCTGGAACTCTCTGCCACAGAGGGTAGTTGAGGCCAGTTCATTGGCTATATTTAAGAGGGAGTTAGATGTGGCCCTTGTGGCTAAGGGGATCAGAGGGTATGGAGAGAAGGCAGGTACGGGATACTGAGTTGGATGATCAGCCATGATCATATTGAATGGCGGTGCAGGCTCGAAGGGCCGAATGGCCTACTCCTGCACCTAATTTCTATGTTTCTATGATCATTCAGGTGAGGTAGGATTTTACTGAAGCACATGAAGGTAGATGTTGAGATGATGATTCCTCTTGTGCAGAAGTATGGAACAAAGTTATGTAGTTTGTATATCCCTGCGAGCCCCGCTGGCTGGAGTCCACTGCATTTGACGGAGCCCCGCGAGTTGTGGGACCCTGGGTTGATGGAACCCGCGGCTGGGGCCCTGGGGCCGACGGAGCCCGCAGCTGCGGCCTGGGTCCGCGTCACGGAGGCGTCCGGAAAGGACCCGGCGGCGATGGTGGAGAGGTCGGTACTGCGGCGGTCGATGATGGTGCCGACCGACAGACGAGGATGGACCACGTGGAAGTGAGGACGCCACTGCCAGGAGAAGGAACAAAGGAGGACCGGGCGTGGGGGTACCTGGCGCGGGGGTACTTTATAACTTTATAGGCGCCCTTTGTGTGGCTACTATTTGCATACCTTGGGTATATGCAAGCAAAGTATTTTACAGTGACTTGACACATGTAACAATAAAGCATTCATTCATTCATTCATTCATCATTTCATTCATTCATTCGTTCATTCATACATTCATTCAGTTTCAGATAATACTTATTTAAGAGGACTTTCTTCTCTCCAAGAGTCATTGACCATGAGTTTATAACTCTGTATAGCTGAGGAGGCTGCAGCATTGAATATATTCAAAGCCAAGACAGAATGAACTTTGGTATATGGACAATAGGCAAGAGAGTTATGTTGAGGATTCTCTTGAACGGAGGAGCAGATTAAAAGCTTAAACCCTCCTTCTGCTCCTGTCTTTGACTTCTCATATTCTTGTTGAATGAATAGTTGCAATGAACTCTGACTAGCCCAGACATTTATTGTAGCAACTATATGAATTAGCAAACACTTTGCTTGATTTTTTGCAGCTATAATTAATGCCGCCTTATGCCTTGTTAATTGTGTCAATTAAGCACATACATCAATGTTAATGAGGTATGGTATATATAATAGAATATCTGTTAAATGGGCAGAACATTTTTCTTCATTATTGTAGCCAATCCCAATATTTCAATATTAAATATGTGTGCCTGACTCATTTAAATCAACAATCTCCTTTGATAGAATGTGTACCTCAAGGTCACCATGTGCCATTGCTACTTATATTTTGGATTTTATTAAAATGCAGGGTGGCATGGTGGCACAGCAGTAGAGTTGCTGCAATACAGTTCCAGAGACCCAGGTTCAATCCTAACTATAGGTGCTGTCTGTACGGAGTTCGTACGTTCTCCACGTGACCTGCGTGGGTTTTCTCCGGGATCTCCGGTTCCCTCGCACACTCCAAAGACGTACAGGTTTGTAGGGTAATTGGCTTGGCGTAATAGTAAATTGTCACTAGTGTGTGTAGGATAGTGTAAGTGCGTGGGGATCATGGTCGGCTCGGGTTCAGTGGGTTGAAGGGCCTGTTTCCACGCTGTATCTGGGGCCTGGGTCGGCGCCAGGCTCTAGGCTCTAGGGGCTAGCAGAATCAAGGATATGAGGAGAAGGCAGGCACGGGTTACTGATTGTGGATGATCAGCCATGATCACAATGAATAGCTGTGCTGGCTCAAAGGGCCAAACGGCCTCCTCCTGCACCTATTTTCTATGTTTCTATGCTTCTATCTCGAAACTAAGCTAAACTGGCCGAGTGTCATCGGGACAAGAGTGTAACTGTGCAGCAAGAAATGCTTTATAATTAATGTCTCCGACTGAGGGCAAACAATCCCATGGTGGACAGTTAAAGACCCTCTGTGAACATCCATAAAGAGCCACAACATTGACACATACCATTGTGCCCAACAAGCCTTGGATTATCCTGCTTATCGGACCCGCATAAAAAGTGGTGCTCGCTCATGCGAGAAAGCTGGGGAAGGAAGAAGTTAGGAGGAAAAGCAAACCAAGAACTACTGATACCACAGCGCGCCTGACCTTTGTCATCTGACATTGGTCTCATCAGCTATTTCCAAACACATTGCAATACTATAGACTGGATGGCATGGTCTGGCTTGAGAATGATTCTTGAACAACAACAACAATTGGCAACAAAATCCCCAGAGTCCAACATGCCTTAATTTGTCTGTAGTTTATGGTTTATTATTTTTTGTTTGGAAAGGCCACTGGGATTGCTGGCTTCACTGTTCATCCCTGATTGCATTGAACTGAGGAGGTGCATAGACGTTAATAGTAAGATTAAATGAGAACTTCCCAGTTTGAAGTTTGATCTTTATGTTATGAGGAGTTACGATGAGGGATTACGTGAAGAGCCCGCATGTGCCTCAATTTTCAAATCAGCGGTGTGAAATCACAGATAACAGTTGTTGAACTGAATATAGGAAGATTCGAGAAACTAGAACTACCAGCTGACCTTTATGAGAGAGGATTGGGAGCGGAGGGCACGTAGTCCCTCATCGTAACTCCTCATAAAATAAAGATCAAACTTCAAAATGGTAAGTTCTCATTTAACCTTACTATTTTACTTCGGAGTCACGTGAGTGACTACGTGAAGATTTCAAAGCTCTTTGATTTCATGCCGTGAACATGAGTCCACAAAACACAACTGCATCAGTTGCCAACAGATGAGTTTACATTAATAATGCATTCAGACATGACATAGATTTAAACTTGTTGATGCTTTTTAATGAACTAATAATAATAATAATAGTAACCCCTTTCATTCGGGAGGAAACTATAAAACAGAACCGAAGATAGAGTTGGCAAATACCCCCGGTCTGGCAATGGGTTTGTTATAAAATGTTTGGAAAGGTATGTTCATTTGAACATCCTGCAGCTGCTAGGATGTGGTCCAGTGGAATGTCCATGACCCTTACTGCTGATGTGGTTGCAGCCCTGGTGGAGTGAGATTTGAAAATGTCAGTGTTCACTCCTGCACAAGCCAGAACCCGTTTTAACCACCTGGAGATGGTCTGTACTGATACCTTTTTATGAGGTTTTATGTAACTAACAAACATTGCTAGTTCAGAGCCTCTAAGGCCATTAGTGTCCTTAACATACTGTTGTAGATGTGTGACCACATACAACCGAAGGTCCATGGGGTATGCCAAAAATCTAGTTTGAGACCGGATGTCCCTAGTCTACTCTGCTTGACTAAGTCATAAACATAAAATGTTATTTTGCCTGCAGATGTAACCAACCTGTCCAGTCGCAGCTTATGCAATGACTGGACCGGTTGCGCTGAAACCAACGCCATGAGCATAGCCACTTTGTAAGTGAGTTTAACCAAGGGCAGGGATGTAGATGGAACCCAACAGTGAAGTAGTGCTAACACATTGTTAATATCGCATACTTCCGTGTACCTGGGCCTGAGGGAATTTGTGTTAAAGCTATCCTTCATAAATCTGGATATGAGAGGGTGAGAGCCGACAGAGCGGGTCCCGTTCTCTGCAGCAAATATGATGAGAAGGCACATTTGGCACAGTTAATGGCACTATAACTTTATTTCTTGTCAAAGACCCATTTGAAAATGAACTCCATGACATCAGTTATCTGTGCTGTATTATATATAATATTAGCATTTAAACAAAACACTTCCCATCTCTTGATGAGGAAATGTACTGCTTTTTTGGTGCTATCCCTGCAATGTGCAGAGAACATCTATTGTTTTGTCTGACAACCCAAGCCGCAGGAACGGTCTTCTCAGAGTCTGCAAGTCAATGAATTGATTTTATCGTGCAGAGGATGGTTTCCTGAGTCACGGGCTGAACCAGCAATTTTTGTGTTTAGAAATAACCATATAAGGTTCTATTATCATTCCCAACATCAACGGGAATCATGGCTGCAGGCCAGTCCGGCACTTTGAAAATGCCTGAAGCGGCATCTTTTTTGCAAGACCCGACTGATGAGGCAGAATGGAGGAAAGGCATAAAAGAACATTCCTCCTCAGTGTAGCGAGAATGCATCTATCGCCACTGCCCCTGGATGTGGCTACCATGCCACATATTTTTGCAACTGGTGATTGAGCCTGGATGCAAACGCATTGTTATTCGGTGTTCCATTGAGACACAATGTAATTAAACACTTTGTGATCCAACATCCATTCCGTGTTATCATTGATTTACGTGACGATACACCAGCGCCAAATGAGGTTAGGTAAAATGTCACAGGATACTGACTTGATTGCACCAATGTGATTAACATATGCCACCACCATAGTGTATCAACTTGGAGTTGAGCATGCAGATTATGCATATTCGCACAATGACCTTTAACCCATAGAATGCACCTAGTGTCTATAGGTAGTTGACACCATATAACTGAAGAATTGGTAACTCATGCAAATCCCATCCGCCTCCGTAACTAGAGATGGTATTAGTAATTTTCCATCTTTGAGCACTAGCATCAGTTTGCTAGCCCAGCTTTCAAGCATGGGGGTGTTGTCGCCGAAACAATGAAGTTTTGCTCATCGTTGGTACCTTGATTGGTCCGACAGCTTTTGCTTTCTCATTCAGATCTTACCTGTTGGGATAGGTCTTCCCCGAAGAGAAGATTCAGTAGCTGGACATTGCTGGCCTTACATAAGCCTGCAAATTTGGGTTTCAAGGCAGGTCTGATGGCGTTCTTTTGAAAGGAGTTAATTTCGAAGTGAGCATTGCACATCAACGCCAGGGCATCCAGCTGGACATCCGTTAGCCCGCTACCCACAGATTTGGCAAATTCCGTGATGTCTGAGGCCAGTCATTTTTAAATTTTGTTGGAGTTTCATTTGCTGGGTTTTGATGCCCTCCAATGTCACCCCAGATAGCGCTGCTCACTGCCGGCACATTCAGGAATGAAAATTTACAGGTGTATGGTATCTTACAGCCTTCACCTGTTCCTGTAATGATGTGATGTGAGGTAGCTGATGCTTGCAAAGCTTGTAATGAGGGGAACTCTGGCTCCCTGCGGCATTGGTTTTCTGCCAATGGCTGGAAGCCAACTCTTTCTGCAGCGGCTCCTTTGTTTGCGATGATATCGCAACCCTTGATGCCACGACAGACAAGTCTTGAATCTCACGCATGTACTCCAGTATGCTCCACGGACAAACTTCCGAGTTTGGAGTCAGTCACACACTGACACCTCGCACTCCCCTCCACAGAGAGGGAGATTTGTAAGCAGCCCTGAAACAGGCGCTGCCGCAGGCCCCCGAAGAGACCTGCGCTGATATAGCCCCGTTTCCCGGACCATATCAGGATGGAGCTCCTGAACGCCCGAGGACTCTATCCATGCTCCGTCTGGGTTAAACGCCCGAGGACATACCCATGTATGTCAGAGGGGAACCCTCCTGGCCTGGCACGTCCCAGCCCAGGCCTCTCCGACTCTGTTTGGCTGCCCACTTTTTTGGGGCTGCCAAGCTCGGAAGTCGCTGACCTCACTGTCAGAGACTCGGGTAGCGAACCCACTGTGCAACGTACCACCACGGTGGTAGATGGTAGATTCCTTTACCTGAAGGATGATAGTGAACCATACGACAACCCAAGAAAGACACAAAATGCTCGAGTAACTCAGCAGGACAGGCAGCATCTCTGGTGAGAAGGAATAACCATACAACCATATTACAATTACAGCACGGAAACAGGCCTTCTCAGCCCTTCCAGTCCGTGCCGACCATTTATTTTCCCCTAGTCCCATCTACCTGCACTCAGACCATACCCCTCCATTCCCTTCCCGTCCATATACCTATCCACTTTACTTTTAAATGTTAAAATCGATCCTGCCTCCACCACTTCTGCTGGAAGATCATTCCACACAGCCACCACTCTCTGAGTAAAGAAGTTCCCCTCATATTACCCCTAAACTTCTGTCCCTTAATTCTCATGTCATGCCCTCTTGTTTGAATCTTCCCTACCCTCAATGGGAAAAGCTTATCCACGTCAACTCTGTCTATCCCTTTCATCATTTTAAAGATCTCAATCAAGTCCCCCCTTAACCTTCTGCGCTCCAAAGAATAAAGACCTAACTTGTTCAACCTTTCTTTGTAACTTAGTTGCTGGAACCCAGGCAACATTCTAGTAAATCTCCTCTGTACTCTCTCTATTTTGTTGACATCCTTCCTATAATTAGGTGACCAAAATTGTACACCATACTCCAGAATTGGTCTCACCAATGCCTTGTACAATTTTAACATTACTTCCCTACTCCTATATTTTATGGTCTGATTTATAAAGGCCAGCACACCAAAAGCTTTCTTTACCACTTGGTGAGACCCTTCCTCAGACGAGCATCTGCATTTTTTCCCTACACATATGACTACCCAATTGTTTCACAGTTACCAAAATTACCTTTTGTTTAATTGCTTGAATTTTCTATGACAGAATATGAAATTGTTTCTCAGGATCACTGGTCAAGAATCATGCTTTGTGCTTAAGTGAATTGTGCACTAATGATAAATGCATTTTATCTCTCAGATTCACAAGCAACATGCTAAATAAATATCTGTCTGCCCATTAAGCAAAGACTGGATTGGGCAGAAATATAAATTAAAGGTTGCATTAGAATAGGGGTGGGCCATTTAGGACTGAGATGAGGAAAAACCTTTTCACCCAGTGAGTTGTGAATCTGTGGAATTCTCTGTCACAGAAGGCAGTGGAGGCCAGTTTACTTGATGTTTTCAAGAGAGAGTTCGATATAGCTCTTGGGGCTAATTGAAACACGGGATATGGGGAGACAGCAGGAACGGGGACTGATTTAGGATGATCAGCCATGATCATATTGGCTGGCGGAGGTAAACAAAAATGCCGGAGAAACTCAGCAGGCGAGGCAGCATCAATGGAGCGAAGGAATAGGTGACGTTTCGGTTTGAGACCCTTCTTCAGACTGATGTGGGGGGGGGGGGGGGGGGAGTGGCAGGAAGACGAATGGCGGTGTTGGCTCGAAAGGCCGAATGGCCTATGCCTGTACCTATTTTTTATGTTTCTATGTTTCTAATCGGTGTAACATCATCATTAGCATAAAACCCTGTGAATACATTTATCCCATAACAATGCAGCACATATTAAAATAGTACTATGCTGTATTTAATGTGAAGAGATGAATGAAGCATCTCTGATTGTGTCCATTTTCTTAAAAATTGAAATAAATCATTCAATCACAGATATGGATATACTTGGAAAGCCAGGATTATCGTCCTTAATAAGTTCAAAAGTGAGAGGAGCAGAATTAGGCTATTTGGCCCATCAAGTCTACTCTGCCATTCAATCATGGCTGATCTATCTCTCCCTCCCAACCCCGTTCTCCTGCCTTCTCCCCATAACCTCTGACACCCGTACTAATCAAGAATCTATCTATCTTTGCCTCAAATATATCCACTGACTTGGCCTCCACAGCCTTCTGTAGCAAAGAATTCCACAGATTCACCACTCTCTGACTAAAGACATTTCTCCTCATCTCCTTCCTAAAAGAACATACTTTTTTTCTGAGGCTATGACCTCTGGTGGATGTTTACACTCCCACTAGTGTAAACACCCACTCCACACCCACTCCATCCAGGCCTTTCACTCTTCTGTAGGTTTCAATGAGGTCCCCCCTTATTCCTCAGCTCGGAGGACTCCATCATTCCAGCCACAGTCCACCGGCTACTCCGAGCAGGGGCTGGTTCAGCGGCTTCCTCCCTGCAGTCCGCAGCAGTCAGGGAGCTTCCGGCACTTGGCCGTCTAGGAGAAAGGACGAGCAATAGTCTTCCCTACTAGTAATCCGGCTGGACTTGGAAAGCAAAAAGCTGCGCCTGCTGGAATTTTAAAATCAAAACAAAAAGGTGATGAAAAATTCAGCCGCATCTGTGGAAAGAGAAACAGAGTCAACTGCTTCAGGTTAAAGGCACATCCCAGCCAACATAAAATAAAAACACCGAATGGCTGGTAAAATGAAGAACGGAGGCTTTATTGTAAAGTTTCATTGACTGGGTCTCATTCGACAGCTGGCTTGCTCACCCGCCCCAAAGGTATAGTGATATGTGACAGGATAGAGTTTTACTCTGACATTTTAAAAATTGTCTTCTGACCTCTCCCAAACAGGTTTTGCTCTTTATGTCTTCACTTATTATTATATATGTGGTGACAACCCAAAGGCTTCAGGTTACCCCCATGGCCCCTGGCCCATCTCAGGGCATTTATATCACACGTTGGACCAGCTGATCTTGCTTGTCAGGTCACCTTACTTCCATGTTGATGCCAAACACTTAGCTCTCCAATCTCCCGCGTTGAATATCCACTGCGTTTAGTTTAGTTCAGTGATACAGCGCAGAAACAGGCCCTTCAGCCCACCGAGTCCGCGCCGACCAGCGGTCCCCACACATTCACACTACCCTACACACACTGGGGACAATTCACATTTATTCCAAGCCAATTAACCTACAAACCTGTACATCTTTGCAATGTGGGAGGAAACTGAAGATCTCGGAGAAAACCCAGCCAGTCGCAGGGAGAACGTACATACTCCGTACAGACAACACCCGTAGTCGGGATCGAACCCTGGTCTCCGGCGCTGTAAACGTTGTAATGGGCTTGTCCCACTTAGATTAATTTTTAGGCGGCTGCAGGAGACTATGCGGTCGACACATGGTCACCACATGTTCGCGGGTGTTTGCCAGGGAGTCGCCTTCATGGTTGCGAGGAGTTCCCGCATTCTGGAAACTAGTCGTGGCCTCATTATGGTCGGTGACTAGAATGAAGCTGCCATGGAGAGCAGCGAGAAATGTTGTGTCGTAGGTGGGTCGCCAGGAGGTCCTAGTGGGTTGCCAGGAGGTCGAAGGTTCTCGAAAGTTCTTGTAGGTTGTAGCTAGAACTGTCTGGTGATTTTATTTGGCTCATTGGGAAAAAAAAGGTAGGCAATAGTTTTCAGAACCAAGGATAACCGACCCCTAATGTTAATGCTTCACGGCTGTGTATCTCTGGCTTCTTAAAAGTTGTCTCCCTCCTTCTCCCTCCTTGCCCCCCTCTCTTTTAAAGGACTTACTGTTGACTGTGCTTTAGCTGTCTTAATTACAGCGCCAACCTTCCTGTTCATCGCGGTGTGCGTCTGTATCACCTTGGCTTTGCACTGTGTGAATTTCACTCAGACAGCGCTACCCTTGCTTGCCCTGTCCCCTGCCTGCATAACGGGCTGGTGAAGGAAGCGATGTGTGTGTGTTGCCAATTCAGTTGCCGATTTTTCAGGCGACTGTCGGCAACTTGACCATCGCCGGCAGTCGCCTGTCAAGTGGGACAGGCCCATAAGGCAGCAACTCTGCCGCTGGGCCACCATGCCTCCCTGACAAATTGTGAATTTGACCATGCACTACAACTTGAAAATTACTTCTTTCATCTGAACTGATCCTACGAACCTCACGGCTGACAGCTGGCACACTGACAATATAAGACAGGGGAAGAAAGGCTATTACACAATATTCAACCGCGCAGCTTGCAGTAACTCAATAATGATGCTATAATAATGGGCATGTTGGGTGGTCCCAGCATCTTCTGTCAACCTGCATATAAATTCATTGGATTAGCTCCAGAAACCTTTACCTTTAAGTTAATGCGACCTAGTCTTGGAGGGAGATGATGTATCCAATTTGCTAGTCAAACAGATATTCTGAAAGAGCAAGCTTGTTTAAGAAAGAACTGCAGATGCTGGAGTAATCCAAAGTAGACGAAAAATGCTGGAGAAACTCAGCGGGTCAGACAGCATCTAAGGAGAGAAAGAATTGGCAACGTTTCGGGTCGAGATCCTTGATTTGAAATTACTTAAAGATGTTGGTGGCTGTTTAATATTGAGTGAAAAAACCCCAAAGTAGCTGAGTATATAAGGTGGGATTGAGGGGAGGGGAAAGCTTGAATTGTTTTAATAATTACTTTTTATTTAATTTGTAAATCAGCAACCAATACTGAGACACTGTTTGGATCAGAATCTCAGAGTGTTTATCAGTGTCCCTGACTGATAGGGATGATAATTATTAATAACAAACAATTATCTGGGCTAAATAATTAATGCAGTCATCTTTTATCATTGTATATTCCTGCGTTCATATTTAGAATGGAACTGCAGTAGTGTTTGAAGAAGAGTCTTGACCTGAAACGGCACCAATTCCTTCTCTCCAGAGATGCTGCTTGACCCGCTGAGTTACTCCAGCACGTTGTGTCTATCTTCGGTGTAAACCAGCATCTGCAGTTCCTTCCTGCACGAATATTGTACGTGGCTGTACGAATATTGTTTCTGCTGGCTGCAAAGCTCAACCCATCAGTCTTGTGTCTTCCGACTGCTCAGTCTGAATTGCAGACCTGAATTTCAATGTGACAGATTAATCCTCACTCCAAGCCTTATTTTCGGTTAAGCAGCAGCAGATTTATTAAACCTTGCACAAAGACTGAAAACTAGCAGAAGCGTAACATATGTTTACGGTAGTAATTAAACTTCACCAGCTCCCACAAAACAAAATAAATAGTGCTTCATCTACAAAGAATTACTGTTTCTATACATATGCCAGAACAGAAGCTGTTCAGCCTTTTCTCTTCCAAAGTTCCGAGAAGGAAACTTTATTTTGACATAGAGCAGAAAATAGTGGGAAGACTCAGCAGGTTAAAAGAGAAAATAAGAGCTTTTGTTTCAGGTCAAAAAACCTTCATCAGAACTAGGAAAGTAAGAGACCAAATAGTGTCCCGATCAAAAATGTCACCTACCCATTTTCTCCAGAGATGTTGCGTCACCTGCTGAGTTACTCCAGCATTTTGTGCCTATCTTAGAAAAGAGAGCATTAAGGGCCTGTCCTACCAGCATGCAACTCTATGCGATGAACGCGATCAAACTAGAAGCGGGGGCCGCGCGGAGGTCGGGTGATCCCCTGTACAGGGCCGTTCCCACCAGCATGCGCCTGCATGAAGCAAGCGCGACCAAACCGGCAGTAGGGGCCGCGCGGAGGTCGGGTGAGTGACGCAACGCGGTGCAAAGTGAGGCGAACTTGGAGCGAAGTCTAAGGTAAGTTTGCCAGGACAGAGAGGGGCACACAGAGAGGGGCACAGAGGCACACACACACACAGAGGGCCACGGAGCCACACACACAGAGGGTCACGGAGGCACCTACAGATAGGTTCATGGAGGCACGATGTCCGGGCGGTGTGTAATGCGCCGAGGCGACTGCAAGCTGACAAGCTGTTGTGCGCGGAATTTTTGAACATAGTCAGAGCCCCGCGCGATGTCGGGACAAATTCCGCACGGCTCCGGCGATCAAAGCCGTGGGACTGGCTCCGCGACGCCGGACGGCTCAAGCGACCACGTTAGGTCGCGCTAATCGCATAGAGTTGCATGCTTGTAGGACAGGCCCTTAAGTTTCAGGTTGGAGGACCTTCAGGTTAGACAGGGTGGAGGAGGTTTGAATAGGACAGTGGCAGAAAGACAATACATGATTACAATCGATCCATTTACAGTGTATAGATACATGATAAGGGAATAACGTTTAGTGCACGGTTAAGCCAGCAAAGTCTGATCGAGGATAGTCTGAGGGTCACCAAAGAGGTAGATAGTAGTTCAGCACTGCTCTCTGGTTGTGCTTGGATGATTCAGTTGCTTGTTTATAGCTGGGAAGAAACTGTCTTGGCTGATAGTGCATGGTGATGGCTTGTTAGTTGCATCTTCCTGACTGGAAAAAGAATGATATAATGAGCACTTCATCTTTGGCATTCCACCCTATTCCAAAAATAACCGAGGTAAGCTTGAAGAGCAGCTTTTAAGTTTATACTGGGTGGCGCCATCAGCGATGGCAACCTCGCCAACAGTCTGTCTGTCTTTTCATCTTTTTTGTTATTTTTTAGTGTGTTTTAAAAGTTTGTGTTAATGTTTTACATTTACCAAGCCAATTAACCTACAAACCTGTACGTCTTTGGAATGTGGGAGGAAACCGAAGATCTCGGAAAAAACCCACGCAGGTCACGGGGAGAACGTACAATCTCTGCACAAACAGCACACGTAGTCAGGATCGAACCCGGGTCTCTGGCGCTTCATTCGCTGTGAGGCAGCAACTCTACCGCTGCGCCACCGTGAGGCCATTTGCAACACTGCCTCTTTTGGTGCCCACCGTATCACAAATATCACAAACTCAACGAAGCACCAATGAAGGGAGGTGGCCTCTTGATAACCCCAATGATAAATTTGATAACCCCAATGATTAGTTTTTTTAAAGAGCTAGTTTATATGTAGGTTGCTGTTTTTGGCGTACAGTTATTTATTGTAATTTGGTATATTTAGTTACATAGTTAGATAATACTTTGGCTTTGGGCTTGGTTTTCTTGGTTGAGTATTATCCTGGAGTTATAGCACGTACTTTGTGTTTTACTTGTAATTATTTAATTATCCAGGCCTCCCCTTCTCTGAAACTTAAAAAAAAATGTTTCCTTAACTGTGCTTGATTCTGGGGAATGGTAATTGATCCATTAACTCCATTTCTCTCTCTGTTCATGTTTAGGTTAGTTTTGAGATACAGTGCAGAAATGCGCCCTTCAGCCCACCGAGTCCGCGCCGACCAGCGATCCTCGCACAGTAACACTATCCGACACACACTAGGGACGATTTACAATTTCTCCAAGCCAATTAACCTACAAACATGCACGTCTTTGGGGTGTGGGATGAAACCGATCCCGGAGAAAAACCCATGCAGATCACGGGGAGAACGTACAAACTCCGTACAGCCAAGCACCCGTAGTCAGGATCGAACCCGGGTCTCTGGCGCGGTCTGGCAGCATCTCTACCACCCACATGCCACCACTGCCAGATGTGCTGAGTCTTTCAGGCTTTCTCTATTTATATTTCGGATATCCAGAATCTTGCGTCTTCCTTTGAAGGTTCCAGCTCAACCATTCTGTGATTTGAAAAGTGAGAGAAAACTTGTTTTGTTAAACTCTAAAGGGCCTGCCTCACTTTGCGATTTTATGAGTGACGATGGGGGTCAGTGACTGGCGCCCGATGTCGCCTAAAAACCATCAAGTAGTTCGACAGGATACGACACAGCCGCGTCAAGGTACGACACTCCGCCTCACCATGGGTCACCGTGTGTCACCAATTCCCACGAGTCACCATAGGACAGGACGCACGTCACCATGCGACCCAATGGGCGGCATGCGACAGAATACGACAGCATAGTATAGCGCCTGTGACGTCACAGCCATCAAGCGGCATCAATGTACACCCGCGACACGATATGGCAAGATACGACAGCTTGCGTCATCTGGGGCGCGTGACGTAATTTGATCACCCAGCTTCCCTATAAATCATGACGCATCGTTGTTGCATAGTTACGCATGGTGATGGACGATGAATCACACTAAATTAGCACAAGCAAAGGACGCTCGTCACCATGCGTCACCCGTACGTCATCGTGCGAAAGGGCGCACGACATGATAAAGACACACAGATGTCGCGCGAGGATTTTGAACATTCCAAGATTCAGGGGCACAGGGAGACACCGTGAATCACCCATGCTTCATCCGCGCGTCACCACGTGCGTCACAACGCGTCAGGACCCCACCACGACGCGACAACCTCTTTTCAGGTTGTCGCCTAAAAAGTCGCCCAAGTGGGACAGGCCCGTAAAGTTGTAAAGCAGGCAGCTTTTGGGCAGCAGAGTGGTACAGTGATAAAATTGTTGCTCTACAGTGCCAGGGACACCTGTTTGATCCTGACCACGGGTGCTGTCTGCACGGAGTTTGTACGTTCTACCCGTGACTGCATGGGTTTGCTACGGGTGCTCCGGATTCAACCCACACTTCAAAGATGTACAGGTTTTGTAGGTTAATTGGCTTGGTATAAGTGCAAATTGTCTCCAGTGTGTGTAGGATGGTGCTAGTATACGGGGTGATCATGGTCTCGGTGGGCTGAAGGTTCTGTATCTCTAAAGTCTAAACAAGTAATCTTGAATTTATGGCCTAATTCAAGGGGCGCATGATAGATCATATACATGAGAAGTTTTGGTACATGGGGTGGGCTTTGAATGGAGGGAGTGTTTCGCATCAGGTACCACCGCTGAACCCTGGAACTGAAATTTGTGAGAAATATTATAGTGATGTTCACTGGTGGAAAGTGAGTTATGGGGGCAGAAAATCTACAACGCCTCTCTCCAAATAACTATCCTCTGCCATTTCCATAACAGTTTCTTCTAAGTGCATTGCTTATCATTCCTTTCTATTTTGATGCTACATGGCTTGTTTTGAAAAACCTTTTTGAAATGTTACACTTTAGTATTTGCAACCCACTGATCTATACATTTTCTTCTGTGCAGTTGCTTGTGGATCTGTTGTAATGGAAAGCACTTTACATAGGTCCCAGTTACTTTCTTAACAGCGACTTAGAGTGGTGATTCAACAACTTGATGTTCCCAGCATCACATGCCTCCTGCAGAGCGTGCATTGTAGTAAATGTGTGGGCTCCTAGTCTATAATTTTCCATCCATTTAAAGCAATTGACAGAACTATTCCTTCCTGAATACTACTACTGTTGTTGCCACTCTCCACTGAGTGCACCATTTAAGCTTTTTGTGGAATTGCTCTTGGCACAGGAGGATATTAATGAATCAGATTATCTTTGTATGGTTAGTTGCGTATAAATGTAAAATTTGCAGTGTTAATTCTACCATGACTTAACTGAATTTACAAGGGCTTTGTAAAGTTTTGGGAATAGGATTTGTGTCGAAAATCATTAAAGCACCACCAAACGAAATGGCTTATAAGACCTTCTCTCTTCCTGCAGTTATTGAGCTATTTTCCCTAAAGTATATGGATTAGTTAGCTGCCGGAATCTGACTAAACAGAGACTTGAAAGTCCTCTTGGTTTGATTTCAATGTGGTTTAACTAAATATTTGCAACGAATGTAAATCTCACCAGGATTTCCTTTAGAAGATAATAATCATTCGAATGATTATTTGGTTACTTTGTGCACTCATTCAACGGCACAACATTTGTAACCAGGGATAGCTGCAGGAAGATGATTCTATAAGGAGAGGGCATTGGCTTAAGGTGAGAAGGCAGATATTGACGAGGAATCTAAGGGGCCCTCATGGGATATTCCGTATCTGGAAAAAACTGCCAGAGGAAGCTACAGTGATAATTACAATTATGATTTGTAAAACAATTTGGACGTATAGACAATAGACAATAGGTGCAAGAGTAGGCCAATCGACCCTTCGAGTCAGCACCGCCATTCAATATGATCATGGCTGATCATTCCCAATCAGTACCCCATTCCTGCCTCCTCCCCATATCCCCATATATATGGATAGAGAGGGTTATGTTGACAAATGCAGGCAAATGGAACTAGCCCAGTATGTTAACTTGGTTGGCATAGATGAGGGGAGCTATGCTCACTATCCCTACCCTAATCAGTCCATACCTATCGAATGCTGTGACATATTGTCACCAAGAACCATTTCCAACAAGTTTCCTACCACTGGTGTCAGGCACATCAGCCTGTAGTTCCCTTGCTTGTCCTTAGCACCCTTCTTAAATAAAGGTACAATGTCAGCACGCTTCAGTCTTCCTGAACTTCACCTGTGGCGAAGGATAATTAGATATCTCTGCAAGGGCCTCCACAATTAGCTTCCCATAATGTTTGTGCTTAGGCCCCGGGAATGTATCTACCTGAATATGCTTTAAACAAGCAATAACACCTCTTTTGTAAGTTGTACATAATGGAAAACATCATCTCTATACTTATAAAACTCTGATCTTGGGCGTGTATTTATTTGTGTGCGTGTGTCTGTTTGGATGGAATCACATCTTCGTGAAAAACGACGTGGTGACAGTAAATTTTTTTACATATTCCGGTAAACAATTTTCCCCAGGAATTCAAAATCGCCTTATCTGAAACTTTCATGCTGAATGTCTCGATTTATTAATTAAAATGTTCACAAATCTGACAAAACTTTAAATAAAAAATGACTGTCTTTCGCTGATGATGTTACAATGGGTCTGCGTTCCTTCTTCCTCCCCCCGTTATTCAAAAGACGCAGCCGGAGATGAAATCGGGCAGTTGACCAAATACCAAAGATTATAGCTGAAGACGGCAGCGGCCACACTTGCGGTCCTTTGGTCGATGCTTGCTTGATAGCGCACCCGCCCCCGCACTTGGGGTCCTCGTATCGGCGCATGGTGAGGAGGTTGTTGCCGCTCTTCGCCTCTGTCGCTGCACTCTCACTGCGCTCTGCCTTCTGCCTCTACCCGCTGCCTCTGATCTCTGCCCTCTGCCTCTCTGGATACTTTCAAGAGAGAGCTAGATAGGGATCTTAAAGATTGCAGAGTCTGGGGATGTGGGGAGAAGGCAGGAATGGGGTACTGATTGGGGATGATCAGCCATGATCACAGTGAATGGCGCTGCTGGCTCGATGGGCCAAATGGCCTACACCTGCACCTATTGTCTATTGTCCTCTGCCCCTGCCTCTGCCCTGCCTCTTCCCCTGACTCTGCTTCTGTCCTCTGTCCACTACCTCTGCCCACTGCCTCTGTCCTCTAACTGCTACCTCTGCCTTCTGCCCTCTGCCTATCCCCTCTGCACTCTGCCCTCTGCCTGCCTCTGCCCTCGCGCTCTCTACCCTTCTCCCTCTCTAGCCGCGTTTCCGAGTTGGAGACGATGCGTGAGTGGATAGATCGGGGGATGGGGTAAAAGGAGCAAATTAATAATATTAATATAATATCAAGGGGGGGTGTTTAGTGTGTGTGTGGGGGAGATTATTAGTGTGTGTGTGATGCCACAGGCCGCCCCCCACGCATTGAGGGGTCAGGACCCAACAGGTCCCACTTGGTCTAGTGTCTCCTATTCCGCAGTTCCTTAGCTTTCATGAGCTTTTTCACAGTAAAAACATATGACAAGTATTCATCTATATTACTAAAAGTAAGATCTTGACCACTTCCTGTTTTCTGTTTCGTGATTTTTGAAAAAACGCTGTGACTTATGGCTGTGATTTTTGGCCTACTTACTCAAAGCCCCCCTCTGATGCACAGGACAAGAGGATTCTTCCCATCGATGAAAAATCAAAGACTTATCAATGTTTTAAAAATGTTGAGATTCTCTCTGCTGCCCCTGCTGGTGGGAGGGGGAGGATCTATAAAACACAGAAGTGTTGTGCCTCACTCGACCTCTGCAAGATGGAGGAAACGAGAGGGTCATGTCTCTCTGAGCTGTGAATAACACTGAACACATGTCTACTAAACTGTGAGTGCCCTTAATGTGGTTTGAAAATGAAAATGTGGTTGCTTTGAAATGATGCACAGCAAATGGTTGTTGGTGGTGGTGGTAACTGCTTTGAAATGCTGCACAGAAAATGGTTGTTGCTGGTGGTGGTAACTGCTTTGAAATGCTGCACAGCAAATGGTTGTTGTTGGTGGTGTTCTGTGTGGTTTTATAGTGGTTTTATGGTGGTATCAACCTGCTTGAAATGTCATGAAACATCACTAGCATTTGGTGGCCTTGCACCCTGCTTGAAGTGGCATGAAACTGCACTTTAATTTGGTCGCCTTGCACGCTGCTTGGTGTCATAAAACTGCACTTGAATTTGGTGGCCTGGCACCCTGCTTGAAGTGGCATGAAACTGCACTTGAAATTGGTGGCCTTGCACTCTACTTGAAATGGCATAAAACCACACTTTAATTTGGTGGCTTTGTACCCTTATTGAAGTGGCAGGAAACTGCACTTGTGTTTGGTGGCCCTGCACCCTGCTTGAAGTGGTATGAAACTGCACTTGAGTTTGGCCTTGCACCCTGCTTGAAGTGGTCAGAAACTGCACTTGAATTTGGTGGCCTTGCACCCTGCTTGAAGTGGTAGGAAACTGCACCTGAATTTGGTGGACTTGCACCCTCCTTGAAGTGGTATGAAACTGCAATTTAATTTGGTGGCCTTGCACACTGCTTGAACTGGTAAGAAACTGCACTTGAATTTGGTGGCCTTGCACACTGCTTGAAATGGTAGGAAACAGCATTTTAATAAAATACATCCCCCCACAATGGTCCCCATTATGAGGGAAGGCACAATGTCCAGTCCCCATCCCATGTCCACCCATAGTAATGGCCTATTGAGGCCTCCGCAGTCGCCTATACGGAGGCCCGATGTTCCAGGCCACTCTCGCCGGGTGATGGTGCTCCGGCGTCAGGAGAACCCTCTCAGCGGCTTGGGCCACCTGGAATGGCCACTTCCTTACCGGAGTCCGCGGCTTCTGCAGCCAACAGGCCACACTGGATGGAGCTCCACTACTGGCAATCTTGGCGAGAGATCCTAGGCTCCCGATGTAATGTTCAGCGGTGCCGCCTACCACTGCCCGATCATTTCTGAGCACTAGTTTATAGCAGCTAGTTCATATTGTCCTGCATCTACATTTATGATGGCATCAACTGAAGTAGAAAAAAAAACCTTTGTGTACAGAAATTAACATTAATCTCTTTATTTCCTCAGTCTCAGAAGTTGAGGTTTGATCACTTGATGCAAATTACTTAACTCTTTCATTTCATTGCAATAATTTTGATGGTTCCACTTAGTTAAGTTCATAAGCCATAGATTCACATTAGACCATTTGGGCGATCATGGGTGGTGAATCTGTGGAATTATTTGCCACAGAAGGCTGTGGAGGCCAAGTCAGTGGATATTTTCAGGCAGAGATAGATGAATTGTTGGTTAGTACGGGTGTCAGAGGTTATGGGGTAAAAGCAGGAGCATGTGGTTAGGAGGGAGAGATGGGTCAGGCATGATTGAATGGCGGAATGGACTTGATGGGCTGAATGGCCTAATTCTACTCCTATCACTTATGACCTTATGAGTCTACTCTGCAATTCAATCATGGCTGATCTATATCAAAGTCAAAAGTCAAAGTCAAAAGAGTTTATTGTCATGTGTCCCTGACAGGACAATGAAAATCTTTCTTTGCATAGCACGACAGAACATAGTACGCATTGACTACAATTATATACGTAAATACACACATGAATTAATAAATTAATAAAGTGCAAATAACAGATGGAGGGATATTAATGTTCGGAGTTCCGAGCCAGGTTTAATAGCCTGATGGCTGTGGGGAAGTAGCTATTTCTAAACTGGGTTGTTGCAGTCTTCAGGCTCCTGTACCTTCTACCCGAAGGTAGCAGGGAGATGAGTGTGTGGCCAGGGTGGTGTGGGTCCTTGATGATGCTGCCAGCCTTTTTGAGGCAGCGACTGCGATAAATCCCCTCGATGGAAGGAAGGTCAGAGCCGATGATGGACTGGGCAGTGTTTACTACTTTTTGTAGTCTTTTCCTCTCCAGGGCACTCAAATTGCCGAACCAAGCCATGATGCAACCGGTCAGCAAGCTCTCTACTGTGCACCTGTAGAAGTTAGAGAGGGTCCTCCCATCTCAACCCCATTAAATCATTGCAGCTTATTCTTGTATAGTAACGGAAAACAAAGGACGAAGGACTATGGAAAGCCAATGGCATTGAAGTGTCCTCTTTATTATATCACCCCACATTTTAAATCCTACCATCTCAGTAAAAGCCTTCAGAACCTTTCTTGTAAAAACACTTATTTACTCTTGAGCACCTTCAGTTTCCAAACAAGCCAAACTTGAGTGATTATTTTTGTCCGACTCTTGACTTCCCTATCTTCAGTATCCCCCAGCCTGACCAGAGCAGAAGAGATAAAGGAGTCACTTTCAAGACATTCGCGTCAAGTGATCAAGCCTCACCTTCAAGGAGACGGAACAAAAATACTTGTAAACGAGATCAATGTTCATTTCTGTTTACAAATGATATTATTTTTCTACTTTAGCCTGCACTATCATAAATGTAGATGCAGGACAATATGAGCTAGCTGGTAAAAAAAACAACTAGTTTCTCAGTCCGCAGAGACGAGGTAGGTACTGCCTGTGTAACAATGTAAGGGTTAACGGTGGCCAATAGGCACAACATCATGGTTGGATCCACAGTGTGCAACTGTGCTTCCTGTCGGGCCACAGCCAGAGAGTCAGAATGGGCCATCACACATCCACGGCCCTCAGCCTCAGTACCGGCTCTCCACAGGGCTGCGTGCTGCGCCCCCTGCTCTACACCATCTACACACATGACTGCACCTCCGCCCACCACAGCAACACCATTGTCAAATTTGCGGATGACACTACGGTGGTGGGGCTCATCTCCGGGGGGGACGAGTACGCCTATCGGGATGAGGTGGAGCAGCTGACAGTGTGGTGTGGAGAAAATAACCTGCTCCTGAACACCTTAAAGACCAAGGAGATAATAATAGACCTCAGGAAGAACAAAACGGAAATGGTACCACTAATCAACAGAGGGGACTGTGTGGAGAGGGTGGCGGATTCCGCTTCCTGGGAATCCATATTGAGGAGGACCTGATGTGGAGCGTGAACACCTCTGCGCTGCTGAAAAAGGTCCAGCAGAGACTGCACTTCCTGAGGGTGCTCAGGAAGAATAACATCACACAGAGACTGCTGCTGTCCTTTTATCGGTGCTCCATTGAGAGCATCCTAAGATACTGTGTATGCGTGTGGTACACCAGCTGCACAGCGGCTCAGAGGAAAGCGCTCCAGAGGGCCATTGACAACGCCCAGAGGATTGTCGGCTGCCCTCTCCTTACCTTGGAGGACTTACACAGTTCCCGCTGCATCAAAAAATCCCACCCCGGACACTCCCTGTCTGAACTGTTGCCGTCAGGCAGACGGTACAGATCTACAAGGACAAGGACAAACAGACTTAAAAACAGTTTTTACCCCACTGCTATAAAGGCACTAAATGTACCCGCCAAGGAATGCGGGGACTAAGGGACTGTGGTTGGTACACTGTGAAATCGACAGATGTAGGGTTGGGTGTTTATGCGTGCTATTTTCATATTTATTTTAGTTGTTTATCTTTTTTAAAATATTTTACCTTGTATGTGTCGTTAGCTTGTATGGTTCGAATGGTGCACTGATTGGTTGACATTTTTAAATTTCATTGTACATGGTTCATGTTACAATGACAATAAAGAAACTATAAAGAAACTATTACAGTGTGCAACTGGAGTTGACCAGCATGTCACCAAGGGTGGCACGGTGGCGCAGCAGTAGAGCTACTGCCTTACAGCGCCAGATACCTGGGTTCGATCCTGACAATGGGTGTTTTTCTGTACAAAGTTTGTACGTTCTCCCCATGTATGTTCTCCCCGTTACCCAAATTTCACTGTGTACCAATTGGTGCATGTGACAATAAATGCCTCTTGAATCTTGACCTATGTGGGGTTTTTTTCCTGAAATCTTCAGTTTCCTCCCACACGCCAAAGAGGTTCAGGTTTGTAGGTTAATTGGCGTGGCATAAAATGTAAAAATTGTCCCTAGTGCATGAAGGGTAGTGTTAATGTACGGGGATCGCTGGTCCGTGTAGACGCGGTGGGCCGAATGCTCTGTTTCCGCCCTGTAGCTCTAAACTAAACTAAACTATCGAAATGAAGAGCTCCTGGCTTGAACAATGTGCCAGGTTGAGATTGGATTCCTCCTGTACCTAAACATTGGACATAGGTTTCCTGACAGCCGTCTCCGTGCACCAAACAGTTAATTATGTATTTTATCTGCTTCCTCAGCAATCTGACCCATTGATTGCACCAGAACTGTGGAGCTCCGTGGTAGACTTGCCCTTTACTCAGGATGCAAGGCACTCATGATTAAGATCACCAAGTGCAGAACAACCTCTACCCTCGCCTCCAAAACCACTCACACTGGCATTACCCGAGATGGTGGCCGTAACTGTCAGATCGAGCGATGGTTTCTCTTAATTGTCCTACTCTCCATGGTCAGTCATCCTCATCAATCCCAGATTGCTTCTTCCAGATTGAGGAGGCACAATAGTAAGGGGTGGTGGTGATAGCATGTTCAGTTTGTAAGCTGGAAGAGTTCGTAGGCGGAGGGCCAGGTGGTACGTGAGACAGAGTAAGCGGTTTGGATGCAATATTTTTATCCTGATCACAATCATAACTTTGCATTATTCATGACATTGAAATCAAACACTATTTCCATTGTGGATGGGACGGGGTGGGGGGGCGGAGATATTAGGAGATTGGGCATGATTATTTAAGTCTATCTCCTATACGAAGAAGGGTCTCGACCCAAAACAACATTCATTCCTTCTCTCCAGAGATGGTGCCTCACCCGCTGAGTTACTCCAGCATTTTGTGTCTACCTTCGATTTGAACCAGCATCTGCAGTTCTTACACACCCTTAATGAATCTAGTTGGTAGCCCAGGTTAACAAGGAGGCAGACATACCAGTGTGATTAGACATGTTGGCAGATCTTCCCCTTTGAACAGCTGCCAGAGTGTTGCTGCCTCTCATTGTGTGCCACTTTGGCTGCTAAGAATGAGGGAAGTGTCTCATAGTTTGGGTAATATGGATGTCATGTTGAAAGGGTGGCTGTGCATAGTCTTTAGTTTAAGCACAAAAAGCTGGAGTTACTCAGTGGGACAGGCACCATCTCTGGAGTGAAGGAATGGGTGACGTTTCCAGGCCGAGACCCTTCTTCAGATTGAACGTCGCGGGTAAGGGAAACGATGATGTAGAGATATAGAAGAAATGAATGAAAGGTATGCAAAAAAGTAACCATGATACAGGAAACAGGTCATTGTTAGCAGTAGCAAGGTGAGAACAAAAAGCTGGTGTGACTTGGGTGGTGGAGGGATGGAGAGAGGGAATGCAGGGGTTACTTGAAGTTAGAGAAATCAATATTCAAGGAGGTTGTAAGCTGCCAATCGAAATATGAGATGCTGTTCCTCTAATTTGTGGCTCACTCCTTAGTTTAGTTTCGAGATGTGGAAACGAGCCCTTTGGCCCACAAGTCCATGCTGACCAGCGAACTTCACGCACTAATGCAATCCTACACACACACACAAGGGACAATTTACATTTATACCAAACCAATTAACCTACAAACAGGTACGTCTTTGGAGTGTTGGAGGAAACCAAAGATCTAGGAGAAAACCCAAGGAAGTAACGGGGAGAACTACAGACTAGCACCCCTGGTCAGGATCGAACCCGGGTCGCTGACGCTATAAAGGGCCTGTCCCACTTGGGCGTTATTTGCGCGTAATTTACGCGACATCATTTGCGGGTCACGACGCACGGCGCGTGTGTAACACGTGCATGGCATGCATTAAGTACGCATGGCGCGTGGTGAGACGTGGTGGCATAGGCAGTGACGCGCGACCGTGCGCAGCACCCCAGGATTTGGGGATTTTCAAAATCCTCGCGCACCACCATGCGTGACGTGCAAATGATGCCCAAGTGGGACAGGCCCTTAAGGCAGCAACTCTCCGCTGCGCCACCGTGCCGCCCTGTGTAGAAACTGTGAGAAAGTATATTAAATGTGTGAATGTGAGGTGAAGTGTGGTGATGTTAAGAGTCAAATGATGAATGAGTTAGGGCCTGAAGATAGCGTGTCTGCTGGTGGGATGTGCCAGGTGAAAACAGCTCAAGGACAAGTAGGGTGAATGCGCACATTCTTTGTCCCAGCTTTGGAGAGTCTAGAACTCAAGGGCACAGGATTGAGGTGAGAGGGGAAAGAATTAAAAGGGACAACATTTTTCCACACAGAGTTGCCAGAGGAAATGGTTGAGGCAGGTATAACAACAACATCTGCAACATTTTGGCAGGTATGTGAATAGGAAAGGTTCAGAAGGATATGGGTCAATTGCAGCTGAATGGGACCAGTGCATGTGCAATGCTGGGTCTTTGGGCCTGATTCAATGGTGAATAACTATGGCTTCAGCCAATTATTTTAGATTGTGGATCTTCTTTTGCCCAGTCACTCATTCTTCACGCTTGAATGGTAGTATTAACCAGAATGATTATCAGTTTCTGCTTCCTACAAAGCACATGCCTATCTTGTTTCCAGGCTTTTCAAGCATGTTGGAATTCCATCCCATTCCTGACCATCTCCGATTAAGTAGCATCGGGAAGATCTAGAGCCTGTTGCTTCCTATGCGGCGCTGTGCTTTGAAGTGTCTGGGCCAGATTCGCTTGCATGGTTCCTGGTTCATCCACAATACATCTTAGAGAGGTGCAGGCAAGGGTTAAGCAATACAACCGAGCTGTAATTGGAGCTAGCTGTTCACAACATTGAGGTCTCCCTGCTGCAGCAAGCCAATCAATAACACAGCTGGAACTGAGAGACTGCCAAAATTGGCAAAAAGCTCAGTTGAAGAAAATTGGCGCACAACCTTCGTTGCAAAGGGCTTGAGTTAATTGTTCGTCATGATCTCTGTGCTCATTTCTGAGGGTTTTTATATCAAGATCATTCGTCTTAAATGCAAAAGTGTTGGCTCCCGAGTAATTCTTTGCGATTTCGTGACAGTCACACTTTGATGTGAATTTGCTAATTTTGTGTGCTGTCCATGATCAATAATGCTTCATTTGCAGCAACTTCAAAAAAAAACAAATTAGGAGGTGAGTAAATTTTGTCCAAAATGCATTTACCTGAGATCTAACACATCATCATCGTTGAAAACATCAACGGGCAGCGTGCCTTACAATGCTATGTACGACAGTGATCGCAACTTCTACTGAAGTGTGGATGGCCGTTGGCTCACAAGGAGCTCATCCACCCTTTGACAGGTCTTGTTTTTGGTCCTGCTGGGGGTCCACAGCCCCTCCTCACCTGGCAAACCAGGCGGGGGAGACGGTTTAGTCGCCGACTATCCGACCATGGAGCAGGTAGCACGGGATTACATGGTACCCGTGGCGGGGGGGAACTCCCTCTGACCTGACTCTAACACCTCAGTTACCAGAAAATAAAGTTTGCGCACCATGACTGCTTCCTCAAGGGCAGCTAGACAGCTGCTGAACTGTCCTAGTCGATGCCTCGTTCATTGAAATTAATAGAGCTCAGATGCACTCTATCCGAAAGCAGGCTTGAATGCAGCAAAGCCAAGCTGCAGCATGCCACATCATCTTCATATCTAAATCCTTCTGAAGCACCTATGATAATAATTGCTGAGCTTGTATTTTACCTGAGTTACCCAACAAGATGCCGGTCTTGTACCTGAAATAATCTGGTGTTTTACCAATTTATGGTATTGTTATGCAATACCTGCACATAATCTGAACACTGTGCCGCTGGGCTGATCAAATAAATATATTAGGATAAAGGAGCAGATTTATTTTCAAGTGTGTGTTCAAAGATGTGAAAACTCAAGCTGTTAATGCCTCTTGGCGGTTGGCTTTGATTATTTTGCTTGTGACTTCAGACACCAGTTCTTTGAACAGATGCTCCTCAGCAAGTTAAGTAATATGTTTTCCACGAGCTGTAACATCATTTCAGAAAATAACATTTGTTCCGTGGAATATCATCAAATAGCATTCACGTTTCTGCTGCATTTTGACTCAAAAGACTCATATCTCACCAATGTTCATAAGTTCATAAATTCATATGTTCGGAGGAGAATTAGGCCATTCGGCCCATCAAGTCTACTCCACCATTCAATCATGGCTGATCTAGTCTTCCTCCTAACTCCAATTCTCCTGCCATTTCCCCATAATCCCTGACACCAGTGCTAATCAAGAATTTATCTACCGTAAAGGGCCTGTCCTACCAGCATCCGACTCCATGCGATGAGCGCGATCAAACTAGAAGCGGGGGCCGCATGGAGGTCGGGTGAGTGGCGCAACGGGGCGCTAAGTGAGGCGAACTTGGAGCGAAGTCTTAAGGTAAGTTCGCCAGGACAGAGAGGGGCACACAGAGAGGGGCACAGAGGCACACACATAGAGGGTCACAGAGGCACCTACAGAGAGGGTCACGGAGGCACGACGTCGAGGCGGTGTGTAATGCGTCGAGGCGACTGCGAGCCGACAAGCCGTTGCCGCGTGGAATTTTTAAACATAGTCAGTTTTTCGGAGCCCCGCGCGATGTCGGGACGAACTCCGCACAATTCCACACGGCTCCGGCGATCGAAGTGGGACCGGCCCTGCGACGCCGGACGGCTCAAGCGACCACGTTAGGTCGCGCTCATCGCATAGAGTTGCATGCTGGTGGGACAGGCCCTTAACTCTGCCTTAAAATATCCATTGACTTGGCCTCTGCAGCCTTCTGTGGCAATGAATTCCACAGATTCGCCACACTCTGACTAAATACATTCCTCCTCATCTCCTTCCTGAAGGAACATTCTTTAATCCTGAGCTAATGTCCAAGTCAAATATTTCTTGCCTTTAGTGCAAAATGATTTTGATTTTCTTCCTTAGAAATTGTTTCAATTAGGTTTGTGGATAAACTTAATAGAGCCTTTGGGGCCAAGTACGACATGAATGTTAATAGGCTCTAAACATTTGGGAATTACATATACCCTAACCTTTGTAAAAAAAAATTAAAATAACCTAAAAGCCATTTTGTTTCGAGGTTCCCACAGATTTGTGAGTTATAACATTTTGCTCATGCATTCTATGTTTAATACCATGACTAAAATTTCAGTGTGTGCGCAGAATGGCAAAACAGAAATCTAGGCAGATATTTATCATGGCCATTTCTGACAGTTACACTGGGAAAAAATCAGGCCATAAAATACCTTGATCTTTAGTTAGGGTTTTGCCTAACATTGGTCTGGGATATGCTTTCATGCTTGCAAGTAGAACCGTTGAAGAGTCCAACTAAACAATATTGGTCTCAGCCCGAAATGCCATCCATTCCTTCTCTCCAGAGATGCTGCCTGGCCTGCCGAGTTACTCCAGCATTTTGTGTCTACCTCTGTTTAAAGTAGCATCTGCAGTTCTTTCCGTCCCACGCCTGTCCCACATAGGCGATCTTTTCGGCGACTGCCGGCGACTATCATAGTCGTAGAAGGTGGCCGAAAAACCGGCAACTGGATCCCCATTCGACAATGTCTACGACAATGTCTACAAACAACCTACCACCTAGTCGATGCCAAGCTACCGACAACCGGCGACCCATTAGGACGTCCACCTAGGACCACACATACGACAACCAACGTCCACCCGCAGCAAGCTACGACAAGGTACGACACCTTCAACGAGAACTGAAGACAACTTAAGACAACTCAGTCGCCGGTACCTGTCAGCGGTTGACGTAGGTTGACATAGGTAGTCGTCAATGGAATTCACCAAAGGCAGCACCGGCAACAACCTACATCCTGGCAACAACCTACGACAAGCCAACTGTTGCCAACTGTCGCCAAAAAGTTTTGAACATTTCAAAATCCAGTAGCGACCAGAGAAAAGGTGCGACTCTATGGGCGACTGAGGAGACCACACGGGCGACACCCTGGTGACCATGCAGCAAGCGCCTAGTTACCTATAAAATCGCCAAAGAATTACCAGGGGCATAAGTAAAGGGCCTGTCCCACTTGGCGGTCTTTCGTGCACCATTTACACGACTTGCTAGCGTGTGGGTAGCGCGGGGGTGGTGCATGGGTAGCGTGTGGAATGTCGTGGAGGAGTGTGGACTTCTCCTGAACAAAATCCTCGCGTGCCACCGGCCTGTCGTGTAACTGACGACCAAAGTGGGACAGGCCCAAGACCCTGGCGCGGCGCAACGTCTCACCTCCAACAGCAGCAGAAGCAGGCAAACGATCGCCGAACTCGGCCTGGGGATCACGGCCATTGCGGATCCGGATCCGCCCCCACTCCTCCTCCCAGAGCGGGGCCGGCAGCATCTCTGGAGAGAAGGAATGGGTGACGTTTCAGGTCGAGACCCTTCTTCAGACTGAAGAATCTCGACCCGAAACATCACCCATTCCTTCTCTCCAGAGATGTTGCCAGTCCCGCTGAGTTGCTCCTGCATTTTGTGCCAATCTCCAAATGACGTCACGCGCTCCAGACCGCTGTGTGGGCGCATGGTGACGCGCGTTCCCGTCGCGCGTCAGTCACTACCAGCCTGTCACGCAAATGACGGCCCAAGTGGGACAGGCCCTTAACTTAACGTTGCACTGCACAAATGTAAATTATTGACATTAACAAATAATGGCGATATACTTAATATTGACAAAGGAAGTACATAGAGCGTACATACAGCACAAGAACAGTGTCTGTGCACATAATTCATATCTCTCCATTCCCTGCATGTCTAAAAGCCTCTTAAACACCATATCATGTCTGCCTCCTCCACCACTGTTGTCAACGCATTCCAGCACACAGCACACACTGTACAAAAAACATTGCCTTTACAATTTGTCATTCTTATCTTAAATCGATGGCCTTTGACATTTCCACCCTGGGAAAACGAGTGACTGTTGACCCTGCGTCTACCTTTCATAATTTAATAGACTTCCATTAGGTGTTCCCTCAACCTCCGGCATTCCAGGGAAAACTCCATTTTGTTTGCGTATATCTTCAAATATAACTTGGATCCAATTTCTACACCACGGGTGGGTGTCACACAATTAACCCCAGCGACTTGCAAGAATGAATATCTACACATTTTACCCAGTTGTTAGACTTCCGTTGCAAATCCGGAATTTCCTCTGAGGTTACATTGTTTAGTTTAGAGGTACAGCATGGAAATAAGTCCATCGGCCCACCGGGTCCGCGCCGACCAATGATCACCCGTTGACTATTTCTATCCTACATTTGAGGGACAATTTGCCAGAAGCCATTTAACCTGCAACCGGGAATGTGGGAGGAGACCAGAACACCCAGAAAAAACCCCACACAGTCACAGGGAGAATGTGCAGACTTGTGGTCAGGATCGAATCTGCTCCTCCAGTGTTGTAAGGCAGGAATTCTACCGCTGCGCCACTATGCCACCACTAAATGAGAGGGTAAATTGTTATAAAAGTCCATTCTCCAAATATCAAGATGAACAAGATGAACAATGAAACATTAAACTCATTGTTCTACATTGTCTTTAGAAACATAGAAATTAGGTGCAGGAGTAGGCCATTCGGCCCTTCGAGCCTGCACCGCCGTTCAATATGATCATGGCTGATCATCCAACTCAGTATCCAGTACCTGCCTTCTCTCCATACCCTCTGATCCCCTTAGCCACAAGGGCCACATCTAACTCCCTCTTAAATATAGCCAATATCCTTTCTGTGTCATTTTAATGGCAAAGTGCGCTCTTGTGAACATTTCAACTGGCCGCGTTAGAAAAAAAACCTCACAAGCTATGGAGCAAAATAAGCTGAGCGGGGGAGCTTTTTGCAGCTCGAAAAGGTAAAATATGGGGAGCAAGTAACAAAGGATGGAAACAAGTGCAGAGGAGCACAGGAAAGCTGATCGGAAAATGCAGGGCAGGATTGTGGAGAGAATTAAAACTTAGACCCTTGTACAAATTTAAAACTCTATCGTCCCGTACGGCTAAAGTGAATTCTCCACTGGTCTATTGAACAACACACAACAGACAATTCAAGTGTAGAGACTAGTTAGAATGAAAGAGAGGGGGGGGGGGGGGGGTGGTGAGGATACATTGGTGGTGGTGGCTGCTATCATTGGGGTTTTTTTGTTGCAGTAGGATGATGCCCTTGGATGTCTTCTCCCCCCCACATCAGTCTGAAGAAGGTTCACGACCCAAAACATCACCCAAAACATCACCCTATTCCTACTCTCTATAGATGCTGCCTCACCCGCTGAGATTCTCCAGCATTTTTATCTGCCTTTGGATGTAATTTTGCTTCTCAGGAGCATGGATTGAAGGGCCCATACAATATCGTTTGGAGTAGGAAGCGAGTGCCCATGCGTTGTGGATGGTGTGGGCGTCCACGATTCAGTTAACGAGAACTCTGTAATCCTGTACCTTGTGATCGAGAAACAAGTTGAAGAGCAGGGCTTTGCTGATGGCGATCTGAGGATTACTTCCTCAGCCCGGTGCTAAGAAGGTTAGGAAAACACACTAAGAAGATTGGAAAAATCATGACCTAGGAAGCTTCGGAAAGCCACATGTTAAGTAGATTAGAAAATCAATGCATGGTTAAAAATATATTGTCAGGAGAAAAACAATCCATATTTTGGGCACTAGCACCACATAAATGATTGAGGTGACTTATTTTGCAAAGATAGGTTACGCTTCAACTATAATAGGCCTGTCCTACCAGCATCCGACTCCATGCGGTGAGCACGATCAAACTAGAAGCGGGGGCCGCACAGAGGTCGGGTGATCCCCTGTACAGGGCCGTTCCCACCAGCATCCGCCTGCATGTGGCAAGCGCAGCCAAACCGGCAGCGGGGGCCTAACGGAGGTCGGGTGAGTGGCGCAACGCGGCGCAAAGTGAGGCGAACTTGGAGCGAAGTCTTAAAGGTAAGTTCGCCAGGACAGAAAGGGACATGCAGAGAGGGGCACAGAGGCACACACACAGAGGGCCACGGAGCCACACAGAGAGGGTCACGGAGGCACCTACAGAGAGGGTCACGGAGGCACGACATCGAGGCGGTGTGTAATGCGTCGAGGCGACTGCGAGCCGACAAGCCGTTGCCGCGCGGAATTTTTGAACATGGTCAGTTTTTCGGAGCCCCGCGCGATGTCGGGATGAACTCCGCACAATTCCGCACGGCTCTGGCGATCGAAGTGGGAGCGGCCCCACGACGCCGGACGGCTCAAGCGACCACGTTAGGTCGCGCTCATCGCATGGAGTTACATGCTGGTGGGACAGGCCCTTAAGGCTGCTAATGTATTTAAATTGTTTCAGGGTTTGCATATCATGGCAAATCATATGTAAACTTAGAAAGGAAGTTCGTTTCCTATAATGTGAAGCAAGATGTAGTTTCAGCTGGCCTATATTTGCTGGTTCTGTCAGGGGACCGAACTATTTTGCTGTCTGAAGGGCTAATTCAAAAACAGACAGTGGGCGAAGTCGAGAATGCAGAGTTACTTAAATTAGTGGAGGAGGACAGAGACTGCAAAATGTAAACCAATTAGTACTCCCACTATTATTGCTTTGTTATCTTTGTATATTGCTTATTTACATGGAAAACAATCCAATTAGAGGAATATTGATTCAGAGGTGCAAAGTCAGGAACAAAAAATGCCAAAGACAGGAAGAAAACGACCAAAGGGAATTGGGGTTCCATTTAACGCTGCCGCTAAATTAATGTGGTGCAATGCCCAGAGGCTGGAAAGTGAACGAGGTAAACTGGAAACTAATACTTGTGTTTTAAAATCTAACAAGCGTCGGGAAAGATTGAAAAAATCTGTTTGCAATTTGTTGATTTAATGGGAAAACCAGATACCCAAAGCCAACTGGTGCAAAATGTAGAATGGGTCTATTGTTGAACAATGTATTAAAGAGAGATGGAGAATAACAAAAGGAGGGCAGATAGCAACTGGAGTATTGGCTTTTTTATTAACGGACAGATAGTGGGCAGAACTAAATCAGATGCGCAGGTAAATATCAAAATAATAGGCTGTTATAAAATTCCCTGAGTGTTGCAGATGGTAACAGAAGCAGGATGGAGTTGATTGATTTTGGAGAAATAAGTACAGGAATGGGATTGCTGGCGTTGCTCTTGAGAGCTGGTTTTCAACTCAATAGAAAAAACGGCCTCCAAAGAGGATTATAGGGCCTGTCCCACCGGCGATTTTTTAGGCAACTGAGGTGACAGTCACTGTCGTGGTGTGATGCCGGAAATGCATCCACCCCTCGACAATGTCCACAACAAGCTACCCCTAGTCTACGTCAAGCTACGACAAGCTACGTCAACCGGCGACACAATTCCTCGCGACTCGAGACGTCCACCTACGACCACACCTACGACAACTGAAGTCAATCTACCTCCAACCAGCGACACGCTATGATAAGCTATGAGAAGCTACGACCCTGTTGGCGACAAATGAAGACAACTGAAGACTTCTCTTGATGCCGGAACTGTCGCCGGTTGACGTAGGTAGTCGCCAATGGAATTCACCGAGGTCATGACCCGACGACAACCAATGTCACCTGACGTCATCATGGCGACAACCTACGACAGCACCTACCACAGGAGAAGACAGGCAACGCCAGGCAATGTCAAGCCCACTGTCGCCAAGAGGTTTTGAACATTTTAAAATCCAGCAGCGACAAGAAATAAGTAACGACACTTGAGGAGACCGCTCACGACAATACGGGCATAACCCCGCATGTAGAGACGGCCTATTTTTCGGCTGTCCCCGAAAAAATCGCCTAAGTGGGACAGGCCCTTATGTTTCAAAGTATCCAAGTGTGGAATGTTTGCAGTATCCATTTGTGATTAATGGTACAATTGAATTAAATGAGCCGGTAGCTACGCTGGAAATAAGAACCAAATATATAATATCGCTACAAAACTGAGCAAAGGAAAGAAAGACAAAAATGTCAAAATTCCTGTTCGGATTTCGAGCTCATTTCAAGACCAAGAGTGTGTGGAAAATCTTCCCGAGTTGGAAGCACTCAGCATTCTTTATACATTGGTATTCAGTTCCATTGTGATCCACCCACAGGGAATAGACTCCCTGACTCGGGCGGCAAGGTGGTTGAGTTGCTGCCTTACAGAACTAGCAGAGTCGGAGACCCGGGTCCGATCCCAACTGCATGTGCTGTCTGTACGGAGTTTGTACGTTCTCCCCGTGACCTGCATAGGTTTTCCCTGAGATCTTCGGTTTCCTCCCACACTCCAAAGACCTACATGTTTGTAGGTTAATTGGCTTGGTATAAGTGTAAATTGTCCCTATTGTGTGTAGGATAGTGTTAATGTGCAGGGATCGCTGGCTGGTGTGGACACGGGGGGCCGAAGGGCCTGTCTCTGCGCTGTATCTCAAAACAAAAGTAAACAAAGACACAAACTGACCAGAGTGGTGGGGAAGCAAACACCACATCACAGGAAATCAGAACAAGAGAAAGCATTTTCTTTTAAGGGGTTACATATTAAGTAGCTGCCAAGAGTATCGTAGATGCATTCAAGGGAAAGCTGGATGAGTGCACTGGAGATAAAGGAACTCATGATGACAATGTGTAGGAATGGAACTGCAGATGCTGGTTTACATTGAAGATAGACACAAAATGGTGGAGTAACTCAACGGTACAGGCAGCATCTCTGGGGAGAAGAAATGTGACATTTCAGATCAAGGCCCTTCTTCAGACTCAAGATTATAATGATATGGGGGAATACAAGTAGAAAAGAGATTGGTTAAGAACGTAAAAATTGGCATGAACCTTTTGGATTGTTTTATGGAGTGTAACCTCTATATGATGCCAATAAAATAAGAAACAACATGCAGATGCCATAGACAAAGGGGGTTTGTGGCATCAAATAGTAAGATTAAATGAGAACTTACCTGTTCGAAGTTTGATCTTTATTTTATGAGGAGTTACGATGAGGGATTACGTGAAGAAGCCCCGCCTGGCGCTTGATCGGCATACTTCAAAGCAGCGGCATGAAAAACACAGAAGCAATAGCTGGAGTAAGATAGTAAGGCTCAACATAGACTAGAACTACCAGATGATCATTTATATTATGAGGGTTGGGAGCGGAGGGCACGTAATCCCTCATCGTAACTCCTCATAAAATAAAGATCAAACTTCGAACAAGTAAGTTCTCGTTTAATCTTACTATTTTACTTCGGAGTCACGTGAGTGACTACGTGAAGATTTTAAAGCTCTGTTTTTTATGTCGTAGATTCATTCCATACGACACTCTGTTTAGTCAATACAGTAGTGAGTAAATAGTATTTTAAAACATTGTTACAATTTATGTAATAAGTCTTTTAATCATAAAAAGAACAATTTTTAATAATAACCCCTCTATCGTAGGGGAAAATTTTACAAAAGAAAAATGACAATGATATCAATGATAACATAAATCGATAATATAAATCGATAATATAAAACAAAGCAAGCGTTTAAAGAGAACCCAGTACTGCATGTCCAAATCCTGGCACCAGGACAACAGGTTTATCGTAGAACTTTGAAAAAGTTTCTTCTCTGCACCACCCTGCGCCCTCTAAAATTTGATCGAATGGTACATCCTGTACCTTCGCCACGGATGTAGCTGCCGCCCTAGTGGAGTGAGATTTAAACACATCAGCATCTATTCCTGCTAGATCCAAAACCTGTTTTAACCATCTAGAAATGGTTTGAACTGAAACTTTTGTATGTGGTCTTTTGTGCGTTATTAATAAAGCTTTCTCAGAACCTCTGAGATTTTTGGTTACTTCAATGCATTGAGTTAAATGCTTAACTACATACAATGTTTCATCGATAGGATATGCTTTAAACATTACCTTAGCTCCAGTTCTCCCCGGTCTGCTTTGTTTGATCAGGTCATAAACATAAAACACAATGTTATCTGCAGCCACATGCATGCAATCTAACCGTAACAATTGCAAATTTTGTACTCTTTGAGCTGATACCAATGCCATTAACATTACTACCTTGAATGTTAACTTCTGCAAAGACATTGAAGTAATTGGAGTCCATTGCTTAAGCAAAGTGAGAACAATGCTAACATCCCAAATTTCGGTATATCTGGGCTTGAGAGGATTTTTATTAAAAATTCCTTTCATGAATCGGGATACTAATGGGTGAGATCCAACTGAATCCCGATCCGAAATTTGTCCTAAGTAGGACGACAAAGCACTATGAGCACAATTAATGGCACTATAACTCAAATGCTCATCAAAATGTAACCCAGCAAGGAACTCCAATACATTTGAAATGTTTGCAGTATGATAAGATATCTTTGACTGTCTAGAAAAGGCTTCCCATTTCCTTATATGCGACAAATATTGTTTTTTAGTGCTATTCCTCCAAGCTGCACCTATAACATCCATGGTCCTGTCCGACAGTTCAAACTCTTGCAATGGTCTGGTCAGAACCCGCAGATTAACAAATTCATATGATCATGCAATGGATGAACTTCTTTTGTTACTGGTTGTGTCAACAAATTGTCGCAGCTAGGAATCATCATACATGGTTCAATAATCATTTTTAGCATCAATGGGAACCATGACTGCGTAGGCCAATTTGGCACCACCAAAATGCCTTTGGCAGCGTCTTGCACTATTTTCTTGCGACATTGCCCAATCAGACAGAATGATGGAAAAGCATAAAAGAACGTATTCCCCCAGTGTAGCGAGAAAGCATCCACTGCTACTGCCCCTGGATCGTGTTCCGAAGACACATATTTGGGCAATTGGTGATTCAATCTAGATGCAAACAGATCAATGTCCGGCACTCCATACCGACTGACTGTATTTTTGAAAATTTGTGGATTTAACATCCATTCTGTACTGTCTTTAAATATTCGTGTTCTTTTGTCTGCCACAACATTGTCTCTCCCTGGGAGATAAATAGCTGAAAGCCAAATATTTTTACCAATACACCAATGCCACATCTGGTTTATCAGATGATCACATGATATTGATCTTACACCACCCATGTGATTGATATATGCCCCAGCTGTGGTATTGTCTATTTGTATTTGGACATGCAAATCCTTCATAGTAGAACAATAAGCTTTTAATCCATAAAATGCTCCCAGTAACTCCAAATAATTTATACCATATGTTTGGAGCAATAAATCCTCTTGGACAGTCCATCTGCCCCCACAGCTGGTCTCATTATCCGTAGCCCCCCATCCGAGAGAACTTGCATCAGTTTGCAAAAACACTACTGGCTGCTGAACTAAAATGTTCTTAGCAGCTTGTGGAACATTCTCAATCCACCAATGCAATTCTGATAAGGCTTCCTTTGGCAATTGCATAGGCCTATCAAAATGGCCTGCTCGCTGTATAAGCGCTTGAGTTTTTGCCCTTTGAAGATTTTGGTAATGCAGTGGACCAAATTCTACTGCTGGGAATGCTGCTACTAACTTCCCAATAACCTTAGCAACTTCTCGGATGGAGGGATAAGGTTTGTTAATCAGTCTCTGACACACATTTGTCAAATCAATAACCTTATCCATTGGTAAAGTTACCAACATGGTAACTGAATTAATCACAAACCCCAGATTTTCAATGGTTTAGGATGGCTGTAACTTAGATTTTGTTGGATGAATCAGGAACCCCAGCCTTGCAAACAGACTTGTAGTTGCTGAGACTGATTTTTCAGCTGACTCCTGATTAGCATTGACAATTAAAATGTCATCTAGATAAGCCATAATGATGTGTTTTTGTGCCCTTAGCAGTGCAAGAGCTGGCTTCAACAATTTAGTGGTCAGTCTAGGTGCTGAGCTTAATCCATTAGGTAATGCTTTGTATTGCCACAGCTGTCCCATCCACTTAAACTTTAAATACCTGCGAAAGTGATGATGAATTGGAACTGAATAATATGCATCCTTCAAATCTATTGTAGCCATATAACAACCTGTTGATACCAGCTGCATTGCAGTGTTGAATGTGTCCATTTTTAAATGTTTATACTGGACAAATGTAGTCAATTGTGTGAGATCTAAAATGATTCTACAACCCCCATCTTTCTTTGGTCTGGGGAAAATATATGACACAAATTGTTGTGAATCCTCTCCTGTTTTCCCGATAACTCCTTTCTTACACAAATTCTTAACCTCTTTATCAATTTGATTTTTTTCAAGAACAGGAAACATCAAAGTATGATTAGGCTTATTCTGTCCCAGTGGATCCATACCTTCTACAAAATCAATGGTAGATCCTAAAACAGTATCTAATATAACACGATCAGATGTTATGCTGTCCCATTCATTATAAAAGATTCGGAGTCTACCACCAATCTGAGGTTCATCCAAAAATTCTTCTTTAATAGGATAAAGTTTTTGTACCTCTCCAACCGGACGTAGTGATCTCCTTCTCCCAACAAATGGGTGTACATTCGGCTGTGCTAGTTGGTAATTCTTCCTTACCATACTCCTGCCTTGGCTTGTTCCAGCTCCAAAATCAAATCCACTTCTCATTTGACCAGCCCTTCTCTGGCCAAAATTGAAGGGTTTCATAAGGCCAATAGTTTTTGCCTCTTCATCAATTTCTTTAATTTGTTTAGACAGATTTTCTCCGAACAAATAACCAGGAGCTTGAACATTGCTTGATCTGCACCAACCTGCAAATCTTGGATGTAAAAGAGGCCGAATGACAATCTTCCTCATACAATTTATCTCAAAATATGAGTTGCAGAATAATGCCAACATATGCTTCTGAACTTTGGTCATTCCACAACCTCCCACTTGTCTTCCAAAGGCAGTGATGCCAGCCGAAATCAGCTTGAGGATTCTTTGAAATCGTATTTCCTGCGCCCGCATCATTGATGACATTGGTGCCCAAATAGTCGGATTCACCGTAGGTCCCTTCAGTGAGGTACAAGTAATAGGTGTTTTATACAAATTTGCTGTCTCAACCATAACAGCTTCTTGAAGCGGGTGAGAGACCATATAATTAATAGTGGCCGCCAGGTTTTCTTCCATGGCCTCACCGCCTCCTCCAGGTATAGCAAAACTTTGTGCCACATCAGGTACACCTGGATCAACATATTTGTATTGTGGTGGGTACTCCTGACCGCAATCACCACTTTCAGGGTCAGTCTCATACAGCCCTGGTACTCCTGAAACTTGTTCAAAGGAGACTTCCTCCAGCCCAATCCTGGACACTGGAGTTTCAAATTCCCAATTCAAACTGGCACCATATTCATGATATGGAACCCCCTCAGGGGCTGCCTGGGAATATTCTGGGTTCTTAGACCCTTGGTTGATAATAGTTTGGAGTGTTTTCTCCATTTGATCCATTCTGAGCCATAAGGCTTTCCTTTCTGGACCTTCCGAATCGGATTCATCAGAAACCTCAGGCCTTTCAGCTTTTCTTTTACATTTTTTAGGCACTGGGTTTTCCTCCAAAGTCTCTGTTTGTGGAGCAACCAAAGGCTCACTAACGGGTATTTCAACGGCCATCGGTATCGGAACCGGCTCCGCAATAATCTCCTGTCCCGACTGTTCTCCACCCCGGGACGCACGTTTTACCCGCGATTTTTTAACTTTCTCCATTTTAGTTTAACTCCTCCTGGTTTACCCACCACCCTACGGAGTTTTGAAAACTCCCTGGAAGTAAAATAATTTCACTTACCTGCGGGCCGTTTCCTTACCGCAGTGTGGAGCTGCGCTCTGCAGCTCTTTCCTCTGCCGATAGCGTCGACGTAATGCCAATCAAGCGCCAAGCGGGGCTTCTTCACGTAGTCACTCACGTGACTCCGAAGTAAAATTAAAGTTGAAGATGAAACCTCATAAGTAATTGGCTGATCCTCCACTTCAGTACCAGTTTAATCAACCCGAAACGTCACCCATTCCTTATCTCCAGGGATGCTGCCTGTCCCGTCGAGTTACTCCAGCTTTTTGTATCTATCTTCGGTGTAAACCTGCATCTCAATAGACAATAGACAACAGGTGCAGGAGTAGGCCATCCGGCCCTTTGAGCCAGCACCGCTATTCACTGTGATCATGGCTGAACATCCACAGTCAGTGCCTCGTTCCTGCCTTCTCCCCATGTCCCTTCACTCCTCTATCTATCTAACTATTTCATGAAAGCCTGTAGAGAATTTGCATTCTGAGGCAGAGAATTCCACAGACTCACAACTCTGTGTGAAAAGGTTTTTCCTCATCTCCATTCTAAATGGCTGACCCCTTATTCTTAAACTGTAGCCCTTGGTTCTGGACTCTCCCAACATCAGCAACATCTTTCCTGCCTCTAGCATGTCCAAACCCTTAATAATCTTGCATGTTTCAATAAGATCCCCTCTAATCCTTCTAAATTCCAGAGTATACAAGCCCAGCCTCTCTATTCTATCAACATATGACAGTCCGGCCATCCCGCGAATTAACTGGGTAAACCTACGCTGCATTCCCTCAATAGCAAGAATGTCCTTCCTCAAATCTGGAGACAAAAACTGCAGACAATACTCCAGGCGTGGTCTCACTGCAGAAGGAATTCTTTGCTCCTATACTCAACTCCCCTTGTTATGAAGGTCAACATGCCATTCGCTTTCTACACTGCCTGCTGTACCTGCATGCTTACTTTCATAGACTGATGAACAAGGACCACCAGATCTCGCTGTACATCCCCATTTCCCAATTTGACACCATTAAGATAATAATCTGCCTTCCTGTTTTTGCCACCAAGTGGATACCTTCACATTTATCCACATTTCCAGTTCCTTCCTACACATCCAGTTTTCTTCACTTTCCCCATTCCCTGTTATTCCCTTAATATCCAGAAACCTATAGACCTCTGTTTCAAAACTTCACCCCAGTCTGAGTGAAAATGATTATCCTTATTGCAATCCTTAATGGTCTGCCCCTTATACTAAGACTGCAAACCCTGCCATATTCTAAGACATTTGACAAATCCGCCATCCTGCAAATTGGAAATCAGGCGTATCTTCATTGCACTGCTCCAATGAAAGTAAATCCTTTTTTTAGCCAAGACCAAAATTGCAAATAATACTGTAGATACACACACCTTCATCCAATATTGGTTTACACGACTTTTGCAGATGATAATACAAAGTGATATCATAAACAGTGAAGGAGGTTATCAAGAATTACAGCGGGATCTTAATGAGCTCGGTATGTGGGCCGATGGACGGCATATGGAGTTTAGTTCAGATAAGCGTAGGTTTTGCATTTTGGGAAGTCAAACTAGGCCAGGACCTTCACAGCAAATGGAAGTTGCAGAACAGAGGGACTAGGAGTACAAGAACATAGGTCCATGAAAGTGGTAATATAAGTCGACAAGGTGGCGAAGAAGGTTTTTGGCATGATGGCATTCTTCAATCAGGCATTGAATATAGATAGGATGTTATGTTGCAGTTGAACAAAATGTTAGTTAAGCTCCAGTTTTAGTGTTCAGTTTTATTTACCCTGCTGAAGGAAAGATGTCATGAAGCTGGAAAGATTAAAGCAATTACAATTATAATACTTTCACTAAGGGTAAAAAGACTCTAGTGGGTTATTTACGGCCCCCCAAACAGTATCCATGATATAGGGCATGAGTGACATCAGGAGATAAAATTGGCATGTAAAAAAGACAATGCTACAGTGGTCATGGGAGATTTCAACATGCAGGTCGACTGGGAAAATCAGGTTGTTACTGGACCCCAAGAAAGTGCCTCTGAGGTGGATTGTTAGAGCAGCTTGTAGTGGAGCCTACCAGGGATAAGCCAATTCTGGATTTAGTGTTGTGTAATGAACTGGATTTGATAAAGGATCTCAAGGTAAAGGAACCATTAGGAGGAAACGACCACAACATAATAAGTTTTAATCAGCAATTTGAGAGGGAGAAGGTGAAATCGGATGTGTCGGTATTGCAGCTGAGCAAAGGGAACTACAGAGGCATGAGGGAGGAGCTGGCCAAAGTTGACTGGAAAGGGACCTTAGCAGGGGTGATAGTGGAACAGCAATGGCAGGAATTTCTGGGAATAATCCAGAAGATGCAGGATCTTTTCATCCCAAAGAGGAAGAAAGAATCTAGGGGGAGAAAGAGGTGACCGTGGCTGTCGAAGGAAGTCAAGGACGGTATGAAACTAGATGAGAAGTGTATCACATTGCAAAGGTTAGTGGGAAGCCAGAGGATTGGGAAACTTTTCAAGAACAACAGAAGGTAACTAAAAAGGCAATACGGGGAGAAAAGGTGAAATATGAAGGTAATAATATAAAAGAGGAAAGCAAGAGTTTCTTCAGTTGTATAAAGAGTAAGAAAGAGGCAAGAGTGAAAGTTGGACCGCTGGAAAATGATGCAGGTGAAGTGATAATGGGGAATAAAGGAATGGCAGAGGAGTTGAATAACTTTTTTTGCATCAGTCGTCACAGTGGAAGACATCAACAACGTGCCTGAAATTCAAGAGAGTCAGGGGGTGGGAGTTAGCGGAGAGGCTATTTCTCGGGAGAAGGTGCTTGGGAAAGTGAAAGGGCTGACGGTGGATAAGTCACCTGGACCAGATGGACTGCACCCCAGGGTTCTGAAAGAGGTGAATTTAGAGATTGTGGAGGCATTAATAGTGATATTTCAAGAATAACTAAACACAGGAGAGACACCAAATGATTGGAAAATTGCCACTATTAACCCGGTGCACAAGAAGGGAGCAAAACAGACTAGTGGGAACTATAGGCCTGTTAGTCTGACTTCTGTGGTTGGTAAGATTTTAGAGTCCATTACAAATAATACTGTAGATACACACACCTTCATCCAATATTGGTTTACACGACTTTTGCAGATGATAATACAAAGTGATATCATAAACAGTGAAGGAGGTTATCAAGAATTACATCGGGATCTTAATGAGCTCGGTATGTGGGTCGATGGACGGCATATGGAGTTTAGTTCAGATAAGGGTAGGTTTTGCATTTTGGGAAGTCAAACCAGGCCAGGACCTTCACAGCAAATGGAAGTTGCAGAACAGAGGGACTAGGAGTACATGAACATAGGTCCATGAAAGTGGTAATATAAGTCGACAAGGTGGTGAAGAAGGTTTTTGGCATGATGGCATTTTTCTATCGGGCATTAAATATAGATGTTACGTTGCAGTTGAACAAAATGTTAGTTAAGCTGCACGTGGAGTATCGTGTTCAGTACGGAGTACTTAGAAATTCATGATAAAATAGGCCAAAGTCAGCATGGTTTGTGAAGGTGAGGTCTTGCTTGAAAAATTTGCTGGAATTCTTTGAAGAAGTAAATAGCAGGAGAACAGTAGAAATGTTGATTACTTAGATTTTGAGAAAGCCTTTGATAAGGTGCCACACGTGAGGCTGCTAAGGAAGATGAGCCCACGGTATCAAAGGGCAGATACGAGCATGGATCGCAGGTTGGCCGGATGGCAGAATGCAAAGAGTGGCAATAAAGGGGGCTGTTTCTGGTTGGCTGCCAGTGACTAGCGGAGTTCCGCAGGGGTCGGTGCCGGGGCCGCTGCTCTTCACGTTGTATATCAATGATTTGGACGAGGGGTTGAAGGCTTTGTGGCCAAGTTTGTGGATAATACGAAAATAGGTAGAAGGGCAGGTAGTGTAGAGAAAGCAGGGACTCTGCAGAAGGACTTGGACAGATTGGAGAGCGGGCAGAGAAGTGGCAGATGGAATATAATGCAGCAAAGTGCGGAGTCATGCATTTTAGTAGTAGGAATAAAGGTGTAAGGGCCTGTCCCACCAGCATGCAAATCTATGTGATGAGCGCGACCTAACGTGGACACTTGAGCCGTCCGGCATCGCGGGGCAGGTCCCACTTCGAGCCGTGCGGAATTGTGGGGAGTACGTCCCGACATCGCGCGGGGCTCCGAAAAACTGACTATGTTCAAAAACTCCGCGAGGCAACGGCTTGTCGGCTCGCAGTCGCCTCGACGCATTACACTTGGTATGTTACAAAACTTACCTTGAGCAGCGCTGCAGTTCTGCCGCTCCCTGTGTGCGCAACTTTGACGCCTTTCAGAGGAGGGCGGGCTTAAAGTGCCGTTTTTCTTCGGACTGGGCAAATCGATCAATGTCGGGCGATTTCGTTGCGAAAGAGAAATCGCTCCGACATTTCATTAATGAAGATATTTTTAAATTACGCTAGATTATTTATTATCTAGAGTAATTTAAAAATCACCTTCAAAAGCCGTGAGCGCCGATAACGGGAAGGATTTTGCGTAGGGGAGAAAAAAAGGTACACAGTTTATTTTTATATTAAAAGTTGATTTTTATGGAGGCATTAATAATATTTTCATGTTGCGAAATGGGGTCCAAAAAAAATGTATGAACCGGCTGTATTTTTTATACCGACTTCACCACAAACCGCAACGTTCCAATCCTCCGCATTCCACTAAAACCCACTCGCTAGTTGATTTAAATGGCCATTAATTTACAGGCATTAAACACTAAATTCCTTCCATTTGGCCCAGAAATTCATGAAAATGAGATTTAAAAATTATGTTATATTGTGGATTATTGTGTGAATGTTATTTGGACACTTAGGCAATTTAAAAAAAAGTTTATCTTTTCTTATGAAATTGATAGATATTTAGATCCACTCATTGAATTTTGTAATTAGCTACAATTAGATAACTAACTAATTATATATTTTAATTTCAGGTCATCCAAGTAAGATTGTTTCATATTTGTTTCAGAATGCTTCAATCTATAATAACTGAAAATTTCATTAGATTCTCTTAATTGTTAAGAAAGTTATGGGCTTTTAACGGTTCTAGATCACAGCTTTTGAGTTAAGTCAATTGAAAGGCAATGGGGAACAAGATGCTAATTTCCGAGTATGAAAATGGTCATAACTTTCTTAATACTGAAGATATGAAAATGAATTAGGAGTCAAATTAAACTTCTTTTTATGCTTTATCTGATGGGATAAATTGCAGACTTGATTTTTATAATCTCAACATTTTGTAGCATTGCTAATTACACACCGTCTCGACGTCGTGCCTCCGTGACCCTCTCTGTAGGTGCCTCCATGACCCTCTATGTGTGTGGCTCCGTGGCCCTCTGTGTGTGTGCCTCTGTGCCCCTCTCTGTGTGCCCCTCTCTGCCCTGGCGAACTTACCTTTAGACTTCGCTCCAAGTTCGCCTCACTTTGCGCCGCGTTGCGCCACTCACCCGACCTCCGCGCGGCCCTCACTGCCGGTTTGGTCGCGCTTGCCGCATGCAGGCGCATGCTGGTGAGAACGTCCCTGTACAGGAATCACCCGACCTCCGCGCGGCCCCCGCTTCTAGTTTGATCGCGCTCATCGCATGGAGTTGGATGCTGGTAGGACAGGCCCTGTAGACTAATTTTTAAATGGGGAGAGAATCCAGAAATCAGAGGTGCAAAGGGACTAGGGAGTACTGGTGTTAATCTGAACCAAAAAGTTAATCTGCAAGTTGAACCAGTAGTAAAGAAAGCAAACTCAATGCTTGCATTTATTTCAAGAGGGCTTGTACACAACGACAAGGATGTAACACTGAGGCTCTATAAGGTGCTGGGCAGGCCACATTTGGAATATTGTGAGCAATTTTGGGCACCATGTCTGAGGAAGGATATGGTGGCTCTGGAGAGGGTCCAGAAGAGGTTTACAAGAATGATCCCAGGAATGAGTTGGACTCCCTGCCACAGAAGGCTGTGGAGTCCAAGTCGGTGGTTATTTTCAAGGCAGGGATAGATAGATTCTTGATTAGTACATGTGTCAGAGGTTATGGGGAGAAGGCATGAGAATAGGGTTAGGCGGGAGAGATAGACCAGCCATGATTGAATGCCAGAGTAGACTTGATGGGCCGAATAAGACGGTATCACTTTTGACCTTATGACTTGAGCGAGTGGGTTATAGGGAGGGGATGAACACTCTAGCATGTTATGTATTGTAGTATAGGAGACTGGGGAGCATTCTTATAGCGGTTTATAAAGTCATGTGGGACATAAGTAGGATTTCTTTTTTTCCAGAATCAGGAACTAGAATGCATAGCTTTAAGGTGAGGGCAAACATTTAATCTGAGGGGGAAATATTTTCCACAATGAGCTGCCAAAAGAAGTTGTTGAGGTAGGTACAATAACTACATTTAAAAGACATATGGACAAGTACATGGGTAGAAACGATTTAGAGTGATATGGGTCAAATGCAGGGAAAAGGGACTAGTTCAGACAGGCACTTGATCAGTATGGATTAGCTGGGCTGAAGGTGCTGTTTCCATGCTGTTTAAGACTCCATGCTGTGTGCTATGTATTGTAGGACTCTATGACTTCAGGACAATAGTTACTGGAAGGTATCTTTATTTAGTTTAATTTAGTTTACTTTAAAGATACAGCGCGGAAACCACCAGGTCCGCGCCGACCATTGATCCCCGCACATTAACACTATCCTACACCCACTAGGGACAGTTTTTACATTTACCAAGCCAATTAACCTGCAAACCTGTACGGCTATCATCGGCTCCATCATCGGCTCTGACCTTCTTTCCATCGAGGGGATTTATCACAGTCGCTGCCTCAAAAACGCTGGCAGCATCACCAAGGACCCACACCACCCTGGCCACACACTCATCTCCCTGCTACCTTCGGGTAGAAGGTACAGGAGCCTGAGGACTGCAACGACTAGGTTCAGGAATAGCTACTTCCCCACAGACATCAGGCTATTAAACTTGGCTCGGACAAAACTCTGAACATTAATACCCCTCCATCTGTTATTTGTATTTACGTATATAATTGTAGTCAATGCCTAATTTCATTGTCCTGTTAGGGACACATGACAATAAACTCTTTTGACTTGACTTGACTTTGTCTTTGGAGTGTGGGAGGAAACCGGAGATCTGGGAGAAAACCCACGCAGATCACGGGGAAAACGTACAAACTCCGTACAGATGGCACCCGCAGTCAGGATCGAACCCTGGTCCCCCGGCGCTGCATTCACTGTAAGGCAGCAACTCTACCGCTGCACCACCGTGACCGCCCTCTACTCTAATTTCTCTACTCAAATCTTCCCATAACAATTTTGTCTCTCTCAGCTTGTTGCAACTGTTGTGTTACAGTAGGTTTCAGTGAAACGTGTACAAGGACACCAAAAGTCCCTTGGGTCGGTAACATCTCCTGATCTTACACCGTTAAAAAAAAAACTCTGCTTTTCTATTTTGTGCGGGGAAGTGAATGACTTCACATATTCCACATTCTACTCCACCTGCCATGTAATTGCTCACACATTTAACACACAGACCACATTATCATGAGACACTTCACTTCTTCATCCATGCTCACAGTAAGATTAATAATACGAAACTTAAAGGGAAATCTATAATACAGGCTTGGAACAGAATAAGGAAAGTGAATCAGAGAAAAAGGGAGGCACTGTAAATCATCAAAAAGAACTTTAAAGTGTTTTACCATTAAACAAAACCAGATTATTAAAGGCACATTTGTATCCAAAAAGAGGGAGAGAATTATTATCTTGTAGATTGTGATCTAAAGTATCTGGTGTTAGTCTTTATTAATAAAAGGAGATGATTTTGAACTTGATTGAAGACCCCATGAACATTGTTAAGATTGATGTGAATGTAAGTTACATTAGTTTATATAAAGAAATATGTTCCATTACCTAATAGGCATAATTCCAGGATCCTGACAGAGGTGAGGGGGGATATTACTCAGGTCTAAAAATTATATTTAGCATTACTTGAGTATGGATTATTCTTATTTGCGGGACTTGTATTTATTAAAGGAATTTGGCTAATGCCGGCAAATGCCTAATGCTGTTGGCCGGAAACATGTCCATGCCTCTAATAAAGAGTCATCTGCACAGATTTCTAAAAGGATAAATAGCAAAGCTTGTAGTATTTTTTAAGGCGTCACCATGGTTTGTAGAGAGATAAATACAGTCCTTCAATATTGACAAATTCGAGGACCACTTCTGAAAATACTCCATATAGAAATGCTCAACAGATCAGGCAGCAGCTATGGAGAGAGAAAGTGAATCAACCTTTTAGGCTGATGACCTTTCAGTGGAACAGTTCTGATCTTAGTTTTAGTTTAGAGAATGGAAAAAGGCCCTCCAGCCCATCGAATCTACACCAACCAACAATTCCCGCACATTAAGACTACCCTGCACACACTAGCGACAATTTCCTGTTTATATTTATATCAAGCCAATTAACCTACAAACCTGTTAAAGAAGGAACTGCAGATGCTGGAGAATCGAGGGTGCACAAAAGGCTGGAGAAACTCAGCGGGTGCGTCAGCATCTAAGGAGCGAAGGAGATAGGCTGTACAACTTTGGAGTGTGGCACCGAAGATCTCGGAGAAAACCCACACGATCATGGGGAGAACGTACAAACTCCGTACAGACAGCACCCGTAGTCGTGATTGAGCCTGGGTCTCTGGCACTGTAAGTCAGTAGCTCTACTGCTACGCTTCTGTCCCGCCATAGAAATAATGATCTTCTAATTATTTCTAGTATTCTCTGTTTTTATTTCAGATTTCAGAACTCACCCAGAGAGTTGTGAATTTGTGGAATTCCCTGCCACAGAGGGAAGTGGAGGCCAAGTCACTGGATGGATTTAAGAGAGAGTTAGATAGAGCTCTAGGGGCTGGTGGAATCAAGGGATATGGGGAGAAGGCAGGCACGGGTTATTGATTGGGGACGATCAGCCATGATCACAATGAATGGCGGTGCTGGCTCGAAGGGCCGAATGGCCTCCTCCTGCACCTATGTTTCTTCCATCTGCAGTTGTTTTGCTTATTAGTTACTGAGGACAACCACCTTACTGAAGAGGATTTGGGAGTAAGGAAATAGAAGGGTAGAAAATTTAGACTTCTTTAGGTACATATGAGTGATATCAGTAGGGTTACATTATGAACATTTATTGCATAAGTATCACTTATTCCCTGTTTAAAAGGATAAGGGTTTTGAACAGAGAAGCTGTGATATCTAGTGTAAAGAATTGGTGCGTACACAGAGAAATCTTTACTACTGCTTTATTAATTAAACACACACATCACTGCCTGGCACGCCAGTAGGCACAGGCATCTCGGAGATAGCGGCCGTCTTCTGCGGGTCGGGCTTCAGCCCCGACGCTGTGAAGACGTGTCCCACGTAGGTGACCTCAACGACACGAAACCGGCATTTTTTCGGGTTCAGCTTCAGGTTGACTTCCCGAGCTCGTTCCAGGACCCAGCGGAGGTTGTAGTCGTGCTCGGCGATGGTAACGTAGTGTTCAAAGTCACGTCTGAAAACATTCCCGCGGTGAGCGATGTCAGCATCAAAAATCAGGATGTCAGGTTTACGGCAAGCAGAAGCCATCGTGGCAGAGGGAGGGGGGTACTGGGACTAAAGAAACAAAACCCGATAAACAGGAGGCGCAAGGTAAAAAACTTCTGACACCATGTAAAGAATTGGCGCGGACACAGAGAAATCTTTATTAATTAAACACACACATCACTGCCCTAGCTGTACGTGGTCTGTCACGGATGCTAGACAGAGAGCTAAGGGTGAGAAGGTCACAATTATACTGAATGATAAGGGGAGTGGTTAGAAAGGGCTACGTCACTACAATTAAAGGTGTACACACATTTCATCTAATATCTAGGTTTCACAGTGTTCAAAGGCAAGAGGAACAAGAACTGATAGTGTGGCAAGTATGAATAGAGAATTGTATTGGGCTGCAAGGTGAATTGAGCCATAAATGAATGGTGTAGCGGTAGAGTTACTGCCTTACAGCACTTACTATGCCAGAGACCCGGGTTCGATCCCGACTCCAGATGCTGTCTGTACGGAGTTTGTACGTTTTCCCCGTGACCTGCGTGGGTTTTCTACAAGGTCTACAGTTTCCTCCCCCACTCGAAAGACATACAGGTACATAGGTTAATTGGCTTGGTACGAATGTAAAAGTGTCCCTAGTGTGTGTAGGATAGTGTTAGTGTGCATGCATCGCTGGTCGGTGCGGACTCGGTGGGCCGAAGGGCCTGTTTCCGTGCTGTATCTCTAGACAGAACTAAACTAAACTAAAATTGTACTTTGAGACCAAATGGAAATAAGATTTAGTGGCACCTAGTATAATGCACTGAAGATAAACTGATTAGATTCGATATAAACTTTCTCCATAATTCACATGGGGCAGTGTCATTTAGCAGTAAGAGAAATATGGTGGCTCAGGTTAACATTGTGCTGATGTACATTTCCAGCATGACATCCATTAAGTAGATCGAGAACTTTGTGACTGCATCATTAAATAGACCTTAATAGACATTCCTGGTTTGAAACAATGCTGGTAAGGTTATTTTCTTGTACATTAAAATGTTGTTGGTGCATTATGAAAAATGGCTTAAAGATGGATAACGCATTTATCCCGATGTTGTTCAGGTTGCATGCAAAGCTGCTGCGGCTTGGTAGATTGCTCTTTGGTCTCCAACTTGAAAGGTTGGGGTCTCCAAGGCCCAGGCCAGCAATTTGAGTGCAGCATGTAGGCCCAGTGACACCTTGACAGAGGTTAACCATTAAACCCAGACCTAAGTGAATCTGAAGGATCCCATTGCGTTCTTTCAAGAAAAAAAAAACGAAGGGAGTTATTGCTGAGTTTTATTCACCAAGTATTCTTGTCAGCATCATTGAAGCCAATAATCATGTCCCTGATATGCTGTTGTGTGCTTACTTCCTATATACAACAGCGACTCAGTGACTACATTTGTAAACGTTTTTCATTAGCTTTAAAGCACTTAGGTATTTCCATGAGACTGTTAAAGGCTTTATGTAATTATGTCATTTTCTATCCTAATGGAACATGAAGATGATTTCCTTTTGCTCAGCATCAATCTGGCCAGTCTGTCTTCCTCCTAAAGGGCCATGAGTAGTAGCTATTGCTATTCTTCTGCTTCTTAGAATAGGTGAGTTATAGTGCACTGAATCAGGCCCTTTGACTCATCAAGTCAGTGCGCCCAATTATAATAACCCTACGCTAATCCCAATTTATTCTCCTATCAACTCCCACCCCAACCCTAGATTCGATCATTCAGATACGCACCAGGGGCAAAATAATATTTATCAATTAACCTACCAACCACCATGCCTTTCGGATATGGGCGGAAACTGGAGCACCCAGTGGGAACTCACGTAGTCGCAGGGAGAACGTGCAAACGTCACATGGATGCCTCCGGAGGTCAGGATCGAACCGGTTTGCTGGAGCTGTGTGGCAGCCGTTACACTACCCGTGTCTCATGCCTGGCCTTTTATTTCATATTTTTCATTCATTTCCATTGGGTTTGAGCATAACCCACTCTCACTCAGGTTTTGTTTATTCTGAAGGTTACACAAAAAGCTGGAGAAACTCAGCGGGTGCAGCAGCATCTAAGGAGCGAAGGAGATAGGCGATGTTTCGGGTCGAGACCCTTCTTCAGACTGGTCAGGGATCAGGGAAATGAGAGATATAGACAGTGATGTGGAGAGATAAAGAACAATGAATGAAAGATATGCAAAAAAGTATCGATGATAAAGGAAACAGGCCATTGTAAGCTGTTTGTAGTGTGAAAATGAGAAGCTAGTGCGACTTGGGTGGGGGGGAGATAGAGAGAGAAGGAATGCCAGGGCCCGAGGGCCGAGGGAGAGGTGGGAGGGGGAGGAGGCAGCCTGGGTTAACAGAATTGAGAAAATTCAATGTTTAAGCCCAGAGGATGCAGACTCCCCAAGCGGAATATGAGGTGCTAACACTTTGTTTATTCTGAGGTGGTTAGTGGACCACTGAGGTGACCACAGTCTCTTGCACAGATGAGGCAGGAGGTACCCAATGGGGTAGATAATTTACAATGTTCTGTTCACTACCATTCTCATGGGGTTTCTATGCGATCTTCATTCACCTTTCTTAATACTATCCTTCTGCACCAGACTATGTAACGTTGAGCTCTATAAGGCGCTGGTCAGACCACATTTGGAGTATTGTGAGCAATTGTGGACACCATATCTGAGGAAGGATGTGCTGGCTCTGGAGAGGGTCCAGAGGCTGTTTACAAGAATGACCCCGGGAATGAGTGGGTTAACATATGATGAGGTTTTGTCGGCACTGGCCCTGAAGAAGAATGAGGGGGTCGACATTGAAACATACAGAATAGTTAAAGGCTTGGATAGAGTGGATGTGGAGAGGATGTTTCCGCTAGTGAGGGGGTGTAGGACTAGAGGTCATAGTCTCAGAATTAAAGGATGTACTTTTAGTAAGATGAGGAGGAATTTCATCAGGTGTATCTATGGAATTCTTTGCCACAGATGGCTGTGGAGGCCAAGACAGTGGATATTATTGAGGCAGATATAGATAGTTTCTTGATTTGTACGGGTGACTTGGATTATGGGGTGCAGACAGAAGAATGGGGTCAGGATGGAGAGATAGATCAGCCATGATTGAATGGTGGAGTATAGTTGATGGGCCGAATGACCTTCTGACTATCTCATTCTTGATGCAAAGCTCAGTCCACAAAGGTAATGTGCATCTTCCAGTTTGCCCCTCTCGAAGAAAGTGCTACTACCTTGTCTGTTCCTTGTGTGTGATCACCTTTAACGTGGGGGAGACATTAGACTTCAGCCAGAGTCAGGCACCTGGGAAGGTGAACCAAGGTGCAGTCATTGCAGGAAATTGGGGGTGTGGGCAGGTGCTTGGCTGAGGCCGGGAGTCTAGAATAGTTTTGGAAGCTGGTGACTGAATGAGAAGTGAGAAGGGAGGAACTGGGCAAGCCCAAACCCACGTATGTCACATGTGCATTTGTGTGTGTGTGTTCCTGTGTGTGTGTGTGTGTGTGTTCCTGTGTGTGTGTGTGTGTGTGTGTGTGTGTGTGTGTGAAGGGCCTGTCCTACCAGCATCCGACTCCATGCGATGAGCGCGATCAAACTAGAAGCGGGGGCCGCGCGGAGGTCGGGTGATCCCTGTACAGGGCCCATTCCCACCAGCATGCGCCTGCATGTGGCAAGCGCGACCAAACCGGCAGCGAGGGCCTAGCGGAGGTCGGGTGAGTGGCGCAACGCGGCGCAAAGTGAGGCGAACTTGGAGCGAAGTCTTAAAGGTAAGTTCGCCAGGACAGAGAGGGACACACAGAGAGGGGCACAGAAGCACACACACAGAGGGCCATGGAGCCACACACATAGAGGGTCACGGAGGCACCTACAGAGAGGGTTATGGAGGCACGACGTCGAGACGGTGTGTAATGCGTCGAGGTGACTGCGAGCTGACAAGTCGTTGCCGCGCGGAATTTTTGAACATAGTCAGTTTTTCGGAGCCCCGCGCGATGTCGGGACGAACTCCGCACAATTCCGCACCGCTCTGGCGATCGAAGTGGGACCGGCCCAGCGACACCGGACGGTTCAAGCGACCACGTTAGGTCGCGCTCATCACATAGAGTTGCATGCTGGTGGGACAGGCCCTTTACTGTGTGTGTGTGTGTGTGTGTGTGTCTGTGTTCGTGCTTGTCTGTTCATGGGAGTGAGGGTGAGTGTGGATGTGCTTACCTTTATTTTGAAGCATGAACGCTTTTGCAACAGATCCAACTGTCCCTCCATCTTAGTTCCACTTGTCGCTACATCAAGATCCTGCTCTGTGCACTGCGAATCATCACGCAATGAGAGCCACACTTTTGCTGCTGATCATTTATTCATATAAATTGATGCTGGCACATTCATTGATTTCAATGACATTAAGTTCACAAGGTCCCTGACGTTTAAAAATGACAACAGTGGCAATTTGCAAATGGCAAACAATGAGAGGTGCTATAAATCGAAAAGTAATTTTTAAAAAGGAACAATTGGAAACAATGGCATTCCTCAGTGGAACAAAAGATTGTGGAAGAATATTTTTGTATTTCAGTTGATAGTTTAAGGAGAACCATTCAGCCACCTGTTACATGACACCTCATATTTCACTCGGGCAGCCTACATCCCAGCAGTATGAATATTGATTTCTCTAAAGGGCCTGTCCTACCAGCATCCGACTCCATACGATGAGCGCGATCAAACTAGAAGCGGGGGCCGCCCGGAGGTCGGGTGATCCCCTGTACAGGGCCGTTCCCACCAGCATGCGCCTGCATGCAGCAAGCGCGACCAAACCGGCAGCGGGGGCCGCGCGGAGGTCGGGTGAATGGGGCAACGCGGCGCAAAGTGAGGCGAACTTGGAGCGAAGTCTTAAGGTAAGTTCGCCAGGACAGAGAGGGACACACAGAGAGGGGCACAGAGGCACACACAGAGAGGGCCACGGAGCCACACACACAGAGAGGGTCACGGAGGCACCTACATATAGGTTCACGGAGGCACGATGTCGAGGAGGTGCGTCATGCGTTGGAGCGACTGCGAGCCGACAAGCCGTCGCCGCGCGGAATTTTTGAACATAGTCAGTTTTTCGGAGACCTGCGCGATGTCGGGACAATCTCCGCTCAATTCCGCACGGCTCCGGCGATCGAAGTGGGACCGTCCCCGCGACGCCGGACGGCTCAAGCGACCACGTTAGGTCGCGCTCATCGCATAGAGTTGCATGCTTGGAGGACAGGCCCTTTACTTCCCTCCCCATCCTAATTCTTCAACTAGTTATACTGTCCTCCTGAATAAATGTTACTGATTGTATGCCTCGTTGTTTACTTCCCCGCAGGTAAAAATGAACCGTTCTACATTTCCTTATCACCATCTGCTTTGATCTGTCATTTTCACACCTTATTCTTCCATATCTCTGTGTCTCCCTCTCCCCTGACTCACAGCCTAATGAAGGATCTCGACCCGAAATGTCACCCATTCCTTCTCTCCAGAGATGCTGCCCCACCTGCTGGGTTACTCCAGCATTTTGTGTCTATCTTCGATGTAAACCAGCATCTGCAGTTCCTTCCTACACATGTAACATAGCTATCCCAAGTTCTGTTAACGTTAATGAGAATTGGGAATGGAATGTGACAAATACTGAGCCAGTGGTACAATTTTCACTGGCAGCTAAAAGCAAAATGATCTTCAAATGGTTCTCATATCTCGGCAAAATCTAATGCTCATTTTGATGCAGTACACTCGGTTGTAAGCTAAAGGCTCTCACACATGGAAGGATATATCGGGTGTAATGAGGATATTTGCAAGCGAACATGGATCTCACTCCATGGTCAGGATCAGTGAATCTCTCTTCAATTGTCATATCATGTCAGCTGCTTGAATAATCTCAAGCATTGCTCAAAGTCCTGCACCCCCACCAAACTACCGACAATCTACGTCAATCGGGGCTTGCAGCTAACATTCAGATGCCCCACCATGACCGCACATAATGAACACACTGTGTCTCAAACCACTGCTCATTCCTGAATCAAACTATGAGCTGATCAACCAAGGCAGCCAAGGACAATGCGTAACACTGGCTGCTATATTTCCACCTGGCTTGCTTAAAAATACAGCACACAAGAGCTAAACTGAGGAGAGCTAGACCTGAATGTATAAAGTCGATCCTTGGTTTAATCCCTCCCCCTCACCACAACTCTACCCGAGTGACTTTGTCCTCTCACATAACCAAACCTGCCAAGAGACAGTAAGAAGAAAGTGCAACAGACAGACCACATGTCACTGATGTAACACTTGCAGCCTACAACATGGATGCTAATACTGTAGATATATGTGTAGGAAGGAACTGCAGATGCTGGTTTAAACTGAAGATAGACGCAAAATGCTGGAGTAACTCAGCGGGACAGGCAGCATCTCTGGAGAGAAGGAATGGGTGACGTTTCTTCAGACTGTACGTATTTGATGTCATTAAGCTGGAAGGAGTGCTGAGAAGATTTACAATGACGGTGCCAGGACTCGAAGCCCTGAACTGTAGGGAAAGGTTGGGTAGGCCAAGACTTCTTGACCACCCCATTTACCTCCGATGCCACTTTCAAGGTACTTGGTACTTGCATTCCTAGATCTCTTTGTTCGACAGCACTCCCCAGAGTAGGGTCGACAACTTTCTCCCTCCCAAATAAGGGACAAAAGGTCAAAATAAGGGACAAAAGAGATTGGCAACCTTCCCTCCGTTGATGAACTGTGCACTGCAAGGGCCAGGAAGTGAGTGGGTAAAAGTATCTCTGACCCCTCTCACCCTGGCCACAAACTCTTTGAATCACTTCCATCTGGAAGGCGACTCCAGACTGTCAAAGCTGCCACAGCCAGACATAAAAACTGCTTTTTTGCACGAGTAGTAGCTCTACTCAACAACCAAAAACCTGTAGCCTCCTTTTGCTCTGGTATTTTATTTAATTCACATTTAATCAATAATGTTTTATTATTAATGTTTAATGTTTTATGTGTCATTCCTAACTGTCACTGTATGTCATGTTGTCACTTGCGGGAGGAGCACCAAGGCAAATTCCTTGTATGTGAATATACTTGGCCAATAAACTTATTCATACATTCAAATTCCCGACGGCAATTCATTGACGGACTCGGCCATGGCTGGGTGAATGATGGGTTGGCCCGGGTGCTGGACTGCACACGAAGACCAGCCAGTGGGCCAGCTGAGGAGTTTTGGCCCGGGCACTGGAAACTCCTCAGCTGGCCTGGGCTTTGTGCTCAGCTGCACGCAAAGTCCAGCACCACATCCAACTCATGAACCGATGATCGGCCATGAGAAGGAGGGGTGGTGGTGTTGGCGGTAAGTGAAGGTCGGACAGCTGGCCGGGTTGCCGACCAACGGGGCCACGGGGCGAGGCGCTGCTGCTGCTGCACTCCATGGGCAGCACTACGTCGGGACGGGTGAGGCGGGGCCGGACGCGGCGCTCCGACCCGACAGTCCCCTCGACCCAAGTAGTAGCAGTCAAATACGTCACGAGGGCGGTCCCGTATGGGACAAACCAATTTAGCCCAATATACAGGATGTCCCGGCTAATACGGGACAGTTAGCAACCCTACCCCAGTGCCCTACAATTCATTGTGAGGACCCTGCCCTGGTTCGACTTCCCAAATTGCATCAGCTCATACTTGTCTGCTTTCAACTCCATTAACCCTTCCTCAATTCACTTGCCCATCAAGATGCTGCTGTAATTTTTGATAGCCATCTTCGCTATCTACAATACCACCCACTTTAGTGTCACCTGCAAACTTGCTAATCATGCCCTGTACATTCTCTTCCAAATCATTGATATAAACCACAAACAGCTATGGGCTCAACAGATCCCTGAGGCACACCACTAGTCACGGGCGGCCTGCAGTGCGAAAAACAACCTTCCGCCAACACCTTCTGGCTCTCCGTGGATCCCATGTGATCTAAATTTCTAGACCAGCTACCAGTCAGAGGATTACTAGCAAAGGTTGGTAATCATAAACATTGTAGTCCTTGGTCTATCAGCAGGCCTACCTATATGTTTAGGTAGAATGTGAAGGATCTCGGCAGTATTCAGCTTTAATCTGTCACAGGTCTCTGAATACATCTTGGAGCCCATCGCCTGCAGCATGGAGGTGACAATAGATCCCTGACCAGTTGAGAGGACCCGACAATTGTATAGTGTCTGATTTCCAACATTGAAAGTCAGGGGAAAGGGAAACAAGAGATATAGATGATGATATAGACATATAGGACAAATAAATGAAAGAAATGCAAGAATGTAACGATATATAAAAGTAACGATAAGTAAAAGTAAGAATATATTTTATTAATTTGTTTTATATCTCTCTATATCACTGTCTATATCTCTCGTGTCCATTCCCCCTGACTCTCAGTCTGAAGAAAGGTCTCGACCTGAAACGTTACCTATTCCCTTTCCCCAGAGATACTGCCTGTCCCGCTGAGTTACTCCAGCATTTTGTGTCTGTCTTCCAATTAAACCAGCATCTGCAGTCCCTTCCTACACATCTAAACATTGAATGCAGCACAAACAGTGGGTGTTCAACTACTAGGGACTCTAGAAGCAGCTGGGAATGCAACAAGGCATGTTTATAGACTGCAACCCATAATCAAACTACTGCCATTATGCCTTTGGTAATGTTGTTGACAAGGACATGCTCCTGTCCCACTTAGGCCATTTTTTCGGTGACTATAGGCGACTAGGCTGTCGCCACATGGTCGCCGGGGTGTTGCCTGTATGGTCATGAGTGGTCTCCTCAGTCGCCCAAAGAATCATAGCATTTTCTTGTTGCCACTGGATTATGAAATGTTCAATACTTTTTGGTGACAGTTGGCTTGACGCCAATGAGCATAGCTTGTCTTCTCCTATAACCATATAACCATATAACAATTACAGCACGGAAACAGGCCTTCTCGGCCCTTCCAGTCCGTGCCAACCATTTACTTTCCCCTAGTCCCATCTACCTGCACTCAGACCATACCCCTCCATTCCCTTCCCGTCCATATACCTTTCCACTTTACTTTTAAATGTTAAAATCGATCCTGCCTCCACCACTTCTGCTGGAAGATCATTCCACACAACCACCACTCTCCGAGTAAAGAAGTTCCCCCTCATGTTACCCCTAAACTTCTGTCCCTTAATTCTCATGTCATGCCCTCTTGTTTGAATCTTCCCTACCCTCAATGGGAAAAGCTTATCCACGTCAACTCTGTCTATCCCTTTCATCATTTTAAAGACCTCAATCAAGTCCCCCTGTAGATGGTTTTTATATGCAACCAATAACATAGTTACCTCAGTACCATTAACCCCGCCTAGTTAACATCAATCATAATGCCTCCCCCTTCCTGGGTACAGTTCAGTAGAAGAATGTAGCCAGTACTTGAGGATGTATGTAATACCCTGTGCTATCATTAAAACGTGTTGCACACTTTAAGAGTTTGTGAATTGCTTATTTACATGGTGTCAGATGTGGGATTCGAACCCACGCCTCCAGGTGGAGACGTCTGGCTACCGTGGTTGGGGTGGCCGACTCACCTCGTTCGTATCTGGCCGACTATGAGGGGACCATCTACTGTAGAAGCCGACAACACCTGCTTGCGGTTAATGAGCCGAAGCCGCAGCCCCCGGGACCCTATGCCCCGCCACTCTCATACCAGCAGCCGGCTGCTGTCCCAGCCAGCGTTCCCTGCATGCCTCGTTCCCCATATCGAGCGCCCGGTTCCCCTCTGCGCGGGTCACCTGTTGCCGGTCGCGGTTCTCCCTCCCCTGTTTCTCCAACCCCACCGCCCTTCCCTGGTTCCCCTGCTGTCTTAGGTCCCCCTGTTTTTTCTGCTCCTCCGGGGGAAGGGGGAGACATCCGTACGCGCTCGGGCCGGATTAGTAAGTCACCTGTTCGTTATGGCGATTTTGTTTAATTCTGCTGTTTAATTCTGTTGTTGTGACAACAGTCTGTTTTGATTTTCTAAGGGGAAGAATGTAGATGGTTTTTACATGCAACCAATAACATAGTTACCTCAGTACCATTAACCCCGCCTAGTTAACATCAATCATAACGCCTTCCCCTTACTGGCTACAGTTCAGTAGAAGAATGTAGCCAGTACTTGAGGATGTATGTAATACCCTGTGCTATCATTAAAAGGTGTTGCACACTTTAAGAGTTTGTGAATTGCTTATTTACACCCCCCTTAACCTTCTGCACTCCAAATAATAAAGACCTAACTTGTTCAACCTTTCTCTGTAACTTAGTTGCTGGAACCCAGGCGACATTCTAGTAAATCTCCTCTGTACTCTCTCTATTTTGTTGACATCCTTCCTATAATTAGGCGACTAAAATTGTACACCATACTCCAGAATTGGTTTTACCAATGCCTTGTATAATTTTAACATTACTTCCCTACTCCTATATTCAATGCTCTGATTTATAAAGGCCAGCAAACCAAAAGCTTTCTTTACCACCCTATCTACATGCGATTCCACCTTCAGGGAACTATGCACAGTTATTCCTAGATTCCTCTGTTCCACAGCATTCCTCAATTCCCTACCATTTACCAGTACCTGACGTAGGTACTGTCGTAGGTTGTCGCTAAGATGACGGAGGTTGTCGCCGGTGCTGACTTTGGTGAATTCCATTGGTGACTACCTACGTCACCGGCGACAGGCACTGGCAACTGAATTGTCTTACCTTGTCATAGCTTGTCATGGGTGGACATAGGTTGTCGTGGGTGTGGTCGTAGGTGGACATCCTAATGGGTCGTTGGTTGTCGGTTGCTTGCCGTAGCTTGATGTTGACTAGGTGGTAGGTTGTTGTAGACATTGTCATACGGGGGGTCCATTCGCCATTTTTTCAGCGACCTGCTACGACTATGACAGTCGCCGGCAGTCGCCTAAGTGGGACATGCCCTTTACTGGGTGTCTGACAATGTGACTTCTGATATCTAAGTGAGATTCCTGAAGTCCTGGCTCAGGGCAGTAGCAGTGCGCTGTGGATCATGAAACAACTATCCCCTCCCAGATTGATTGTTCATGGTCCCAATGCTCCAAGGAATCCGACTGCCCTCTACGTGTGTATGCGCACCCGTTATTAATTTTTGGTCATGTTCAAAAAGTGGTTACAAGAGAGCGAAATGTTCTTGCATCCTCTATACCTGCTCTCTGTCTCTTTCCACCAGATCAATTCTGCAAGTTGAAACCAATTCTGTGCACTTTTGCAATGTTATTAATCTCTTCCAGAAAATGTCATGCACCAGAATGTGTGGGCAGTGGTTAACTGACCACCCTTGTCATTGATAGACACAACATGGTGGAGTAACTCAGTGGGACAGGCAGCATCTCTGGAGAGAAGGAATGGGTGACATTTCGGGTTGAGACCCTTCTTTAGACTGAAATGTCACCCATTCCTTCTCTCCAGAGATGCTGCCTGTCCCACTGAGTTACTCCAGCATTTTGTACCTATCTTCAGTTTAAACTAGCATCTGCAGTTCCTTCCTACACACTTGTCATTGATCTTCATGAGGTTCCATGTTAATTGTAGAAACATAGAAAGTAGGTGCAGGAGGAAGCCATTCAGCACTTCGAGCCAGCACCGCCATTCATTGTGATCATGGCTGATCGTCTGCTATCAATAACCCGTGCCTGCCTTCTCCCAATGTCCCTTGATTCCACTAGCCCATAGAGCTCTTGTAGTTGTACCATCACCAGAAAAAAGTTACCAGCAAATTCAAGACTCAAACACAGCTAAAAATCTGCAACCATCCGGAAAATACTTCCAACTACTTCTGAAATGTCAGCTTCTTCTACTGATGAATATGGAAGCCTGTTAACAAATCAGATATTAATTCAAGCATTGAATGTATAACACAAGACTTAGTTTGCAAGATCTCCTGGTGAGATATCAGTACTTTGTCATTTTGTACAAAACTTACAATTTTTTAAAGCAAATTTATTGTTCGGTTCAAAGGAATCAGTGCATCAACTAATCTGGCAGAAGATCAAAGGCATTCAGAGAAATGAGGAGACAAACCAAAATGGCCTGTCGGAGCTACGGAGACTGGGTGGGGATCCATTGGGCTAAATAATGTGTCATGCTGGGAACTCAGTAAATGCATTGCAAAACATTGACGTCAATTTATGAAATTGATACGATTAATAACAAGCAGTTTTGGCCTGAGCACAATGCTGATTCAATCAAGATAGTCAAAAATGACACTTAGCCTTTGTTCATGAAAAGCTCCCAAAATTGTACAAAATGGGGAACTAGTCACAACGCTGGGAAGAAATGTCCTTTAAACTTATTCATCTCCAATATCTCCAATAGTGGGCGGGCGCGACTCACGTTGCAGCGGCCCCTACAGCCTGTCTGTCTTTTTTAAATTTTTTGTCTAGTTAAATGTAGTTGTTCGTGTTTTTTTTTGTATTGTTTGTAACTGTGTATATGTGGGGGGTGGGGGGGGGGAAGAGGGGGAAACTTTTAAATCTCTTCCCTGCACGGGAGACCCGACTTTTTCCCTGTCGGGTCTTCGTTGTTGTTGGGGCCTAGCACCGTTGAGCGGCCTCCGACCGAGACGACCTGGGTGCTCCATTCACGGAGCTGCGGACTCACCGTCATGGGGCTGGCTGGCCTCGGAGTGTGGGGAGCGGTGGTGGCTCGCCGCTGCGGCCCGACTCTGGAGCTTCAGCTCCAGCTGCAGACCGGTGGACTATCGGGAGCTCGCGGGTCCGGGTGGGAGACCGCTCTCCGGAGCTCCCGCAACACAACATCTCCAGCTCGTGTCGCGGGGTTGGAGCGACCTGGAGCGGGGCCGTACATCGCCCGGCGCGGCTTTCATGGCCGCGGGACATTCCAGCGCCCGCCGGGGGCTCCAACTGTGACCTTTGGGCCTAGAGCGGGGCCGTACATCGCCCGGCGCTACCTCAAAGGCCGTGGAACTTAACACCGCCCGCCTGCAGCTCAACCTCGGGAGTGAGATGGTGCGGGGGAGAGAGAAGACTTTGCCTTCCATCACAGTGAGGATGAGATTCACTGTGATGGATGTTTGTGTGAATTGAATTGTCTGTGTATTTTTTTTAATTTTATTTATTTTTTATTTTTTTTATTTTTATGATTTATGTATGGCATGTAGAAACGGAGTTTCGTTCGAGCCTCTCTGAGGTTCGAATGACAAATAATAAAATCAAATCAAAATCAAATCAAATCAAATCAAATATATCCTCCGCATGAAGCAGAAATTATATTTATAACATGATAGATGTGTGGGCCTTGATTCTGTTAGAGCAGAACATGTGGCAGCACTACCAACGTGGCTTGGGAGAACATTTGGGAAGTGGTGATTATTGGATCGTAAGGTTTGGAGCAGGAAAATGAAATCTAATGTAGAATTTTGTTGTGGACGAATGGGGTTAAATTCAAAGGGAAGTGTTATCAGGCTAGGCTAGGGTGAAATCAACCATTGGGATCGAGGGGTGCATTTGCATGGTTCATTGAAGGTGGAGTCGCAGGTAGATAGGGTGGTCAATAAAGGCATTAGGCACGTTGGCCTTCACACCCAGAGTATTGTGTTTTGAGGTTGGGAGGTCATGTTGCAGTTGTAACAAATGTTGGCGCGGCCGTATTTAGAGTATTGTGTTTAGTTCTGGGAACCGTGTTATAGGAAACATGTTGTCAAGCTGGAAAGGGTACAGAGAAGATTTAGAAGGATGTTGCCAGGACTAGAGGGGCTGAGCTATAGGGAGAGGTTGAGTAGGCTGGGACTCTATTCCTTGGAGCGCAGGAGGATGAGGGGTGATCTTATTAAGATGTATAACATTATGAGAGGAATAGATCGGGCAGATGCACAGAATCTATTGTGCGGAGTAGATGAATCGAGGACCAGAGTTCATAGGTTCAAGGTAAAGGGGAAAAGATTTAATAGGAATCTGAGTGCTAACTTTTTCACACAAAGGGTGGTGGGTGTATGGAACAAGCTGCCAGAGGAGGTAGTTGAGGCTCGGACTATCCCAACATTTAAGAAACAGTTAGACAGTTACATTGATAGGACAGGTTTGGAGGGATATGGACCAAACATAGGCAGGTGGGACGTGTAGCTGGAACATGTTGGCCGGAGTGGGCAAGTTGGGCCAAAGGGCCTGTTTCCACACTGTATCACTCTATGATGCTATGACTCAATTACTCTATTGACAGGTAAAATTGCACAGAGAAAAAGGGTATTGTTTAAAGAATACATATTTCAGGTACAAGACAAATACATTTCCCTGCACGCACACACATTCATATGTATATGTACAAAGCAGATGGTGGGGGGGGGGGAGGGAAACCACGGACGACCTGGTGCAGGATGCTTTGTAACTTTGTCGGTGTCCTTTATGTGGTAACTCTTTGCATACCTTGTAATCATTCATTTCATTAATTCATTTGTTCTTTCACACTGAAACCCGATTAAATAAAAAGCATTTTATTTTGGATATTCCACAGTCATTTTTGCCTTCAGTTACCATAAGGTTGACAGCCCTTTTATGCTTGTAGAACCTGCATGTTAGACTCTGTTTAGTTTACCACAATTTGCAGTATCCCACTCGGCTTTCCTCAAAGCCACATCCTCCTTAACCTTTGCCAGATCCATTATCATTTGTTTTTCTTTTCTCTTACTGCATTTCCTAAGTGGATTTATTGAATTAATTAAGAGAAACAAAATCAAAAGCGTGGAATATGGACATAATTTAAAAATGCAGACATGGTTGATAGAATACAAGGCTAAGTGCTACAATTCACATGTGAACACATAAGGGATTGAAAGAAAATTGAAAGAAAAGTTTTGAAAAAAAACCTAACTTGATGTTGTAGGTATGTTACAAAACGTACCTTTAGCGGTGCTGCAGTTCTTCCGCTGGCCGTGTGCGCGACTTTGGCGCCTTTAAGGGGGGGCGGGGTTAAAATGCGGTTTTCCCCTTGCCATCCGGAGCTTTCTGTTGTCGGAGTGCGATCTATTTCTAGAGATTCGTTCCGACTGCCGGTAAGTCCGTTTTTTAAAATAAATTTCCCCGACTACTTAATCACTGCAGTAAAATAAAAATTAGCTCCTAATGCCGTGAACGCCGACAACGGGGACCGATTTTACGTAGGGGACAGGTAATTGAAAGCTGTTTATTTTTACATATAAACTTGCTTTTTTAGGGGACTTTAATCAATATTTCATGTTGCGAAACGGTGATTTAGTCCCCATACGAACCGGCAGAAATTTCCTGTCGATATTGGGTTTAAATTCACCGCAACCGCAACGTTCTAATCCATCGCGTTCCAGAAAATCCCACTCGGAAGCTGTTTAAAATGCCCATTAATTTGCAGGCATTAAACACTGAATTCCTTCAATTTGGCCTATAAATTAATGACAATTAGATTTAAAAATCATGTTATATTGTGAATTATTGTGTGACTGTTAATTGGACACTTAGGCTTTAAATTTTTTTTAATTTTTTCTTAAGAAATGGGTAGATGTTTAGATCTAGTAATTGAATTTTGTAATTGGCTACAATTGGGTAACTAACTAATTATATGCTTTAATTTCAGGTCATCCAAGTAAGATTGTTTCATATTTGTTTCAGAATGCTTCAATCTATAATAACTGAAAAGTTCTCTTAATTTTTAAGGAAGTTATGGGCTTTTGACTGTCCTCGATCACAACTTTTGTGTTAAGTCAATAGAAAAGCAATAGGAAGCAAGTTGCTAATTTCCGAGTATGAAAATGGCCCTAACTTTTTTAATACTGAAGATATGAAAGTGAATTAGGTGTCAAATTAAACTTATGTTTATGCTTTATCTGATAGGATAAATTGCAGACTTGATTTTTTAAATCTCAAAATGTTGTAACATTGCTAGATATTGTTTTCAATATTCACTATCAGAGCCCAAAAAGCTTATTGCTGACCTCAAGTGTTTGGCACTGTAGCAGAAGCTGACCTGGGTTCAAAAGGCTCATTGTGGATTAAGATAAGCTTCTAACCAGTATACCTTGACCAACATCTTGATATTATCAAGAGGAACAATGTTGAAAATGACGACTTGAAGATTATGATCTTCCTGATCCATGAACTGATTAGAAAAAATAACCATACGGTTCACCCTAACCTTAACACGATTGTATTGTTGGTAAAAGAAAAATAAGGCCCAATTTAACATAACCCAGTGGTGTGTACATTGATTTCTCTAACTTCAAGTAACCGTTGCTTTCCCTCTTTCTCCGTCCCTCCCCCACCCTAGTTCTCCGACTAGTTTCACTGTCCTCCTGATTAATTTTACTATGTATATGCCTTGTTGTCACCTTCCCCCAGCCAACAATTTCCTTGATCATTGCCTGTTTGGACCTATTGTTTTCACAACTTACATTCTCTTTGAAACCCTTCCATGTTTCTAGTTTCTCTCTCCCCTGACTCTCAGTCTGAAGAAGGTTCTTGACCCAAAACGTCACCCATTCCTTCTCTCCAGAGATGCTGCCTGTCCCGCTGAGTTACTCCAGGACTTTGTGTTTCACTTAATTTGGCCGGGTCAATGTAATCATCACATGGAGATGATACTTGTGTTCTGGAAATCTTTTATGGAAATTATTCCTCAGAATAAAATGCATTTCAAAAATATAACTGACTTTAAAGTGCTTCCTTAGCTGTGGGTGTGTGAGATGGGGGGCCCACTGTATGAAATTGTGAATATTGATAGTTAAACCCATTCAGGAAAGAGACCCATGGGGCTGTCCCACTGTACAAGCTAATTCAAGAGTAATCCCGAGTTTCCCCCAATTCGAACTCGGAGATTTACAGTAATGGCCGTTCGTGAGTACTTGGGGCTCTTGTGGACATTTTTCAATATGTTGTAAAATCTTCACGAGTCTTCACGAGCTTACCACGTTTCCTCGAGTACCTGCCGTTAGCGTTACGAGTCACTAAGAGATGTCCCGAGCTCCGACGTACCCGCAAAGTACATTCTACGTGCTGAACACGTTTGATTTTTTTTAAACTTGGGAGAGCTCTTGGGTAAACTTGTATAGTGGGTCAGGCCCATTAGGTAGAGAAGTAAATTAGTCTTTGAAATCTAAGTTGATACAATATAATCTCCCTAAAGTGCGGGCATCAGTAAATGCATAATGTATGAGGTTTAACGTTTTACAGATGCAGCATAGAAAGCAATTTATCAGGATGCGTCACAGCTTGGTTTGGGAACAGTTCCAGCAAGGACCACAAGAAATTGCAGCAAATTGTGGACACAGCCCAGACCATCACAAAACCCGCCCTCCCTTCTATTGGCTCCATTCATACCTCACATTGCCTCGCCAAGGCCAGCAGCATAATCAAGGACCAGTCGCACGCTGGCCACTCCCTCTTCTCCCCTCAAACAAATGATACAGAAGTGTGAAAACGCACACCTCCAGATTCGGGGACAGTTTCTTTCCAGCTGATATCAGACAACTAAATCATCCTACCACAAGCAGAGAGCAGTGTTGAACTACTGTCTACCTCTTTGATGATGCTTGGACTATCCTTGATCAGACTGCTGGCTTTACCTTGCACTACACGTGACAATAAACTGAACTGAACTTAATTTAACTTTAGGAATCTTGAAGGGGTACACTCAACATCTGCATTCAGCAATGCCAGGAAGCACTAATGAAGTCTGGAGAGGAGAGAGGACTCTGAAGAAGGGTCTCGACCTGAAACGTTGCCTATCTCCTTCGCTCCTTAGATGCTGCTGCACCCGCTGAGTTTCTCCAGCTTTTTGTGTAACCCTCACCAAAAAGGCTTCTCCCTCCCTGTATCACATTCGAAACAGGGAAAGTAAGTACTATCCAGCACAATGTAAAAAATATCAGTTTTAATATGATAAAAACTGAGCTGGATATGTAGAGCTGCACGGTGGCATAGCTGGTAGAGCCAGAGACCTCAGTTTGATCCTGACCGGAGAGTGCTGTCTGTGCAAAGTTTGCACGTTCTCCCTGCAACCGCATGGGTTTCCTGCAGTTGCTCCGGTTTCCTCCCACATTCCAAAGACAATGTGGGTTTGTAGTTAATTGGCATTAGTAAAAGGTTGCCTGAATATGTCAGGAGTGGGTGAGAAAGTGCGATAACAGAGGACTAGTGTGAAGAGGTGATAACTAGTTGACATGGACACAGAAGGCTGAAGGGCCTGTTTCCGTGCTGTATATCTAAACTAAGATAAACTAAACTAAACTAAAGCAGCAGTTTTCAGAATCAGAATCAGAGTCATGTATTGGCCAAGTATGTACACACACAAGGAATTTGACTTGGTGCTTTGCTTGCACATGGGAAATACACAATAAAAAGGGCAGCTTTGTGATATATTGCACAAGTAGATATCTAAAGTGCACTTGGAGAAGTCCTTGGCTTATGGATAGTAGTGGTGCAGTGCAGCTGTGAAGCAGAGCTAACACTGGTGGGAAGAAGCTGCTCTTGTGTCTGGATGTGGAGGCTTTGATAGTCCGGAGTCACCTCCCAGAGGGGAGGACTTCAAAGAGTTTGAGTCCAGGGTGAGAGGGGTCAGAGATTATGTTACTCACTCGCTTCCTGACCCTTGGTGTGTACAGTTCATCGATTGGAGGAGCTTGACCTTCCCAGCTGAGCGAATGAAACGCTGCAGCCTCCGGATGTCGTGCTTGGTGGCTGAGCTGAACCAGACCATGATGGAGAAGGTGAGGACATATTCTATGATGGTAGTCTATGATACTCAATGATCGCCCTGTGGCTCAGCACTTCAACTCCCCCTCCCATTCCAAATCCAACCTTTCTGTCCTGGGCCTCCTCCATGGCAAGAGTGAGCACCACCGGAATTTGGAGGAGCAGCACCTCATATTCAGCTTGGGCAGTTTGCACCCCAGCGGCTTGAACATTGACCTCCAATCTCCGGTAGCCCTTGCTATCTCCTCCCCTTCTCAGCTCCCCCTCAGCCCTCGGGCTCCTCCTCTTCCTTTCTCCTTTCTTCTCCCCACCCTACATCAGACTGAAGAAGGGTTTCGGCCCAAAACGTTGCCTATTTCCTTCACTCCATAGATGCTGCTGCACCCGCTGAGTTTCTCCACCACTTTTGTCTACTGAAGCACATCCTCTGTTGGGCCTTTTTAACTGTGGAGTCAATGGTGTCCCCCCCCCCCCCCCCCATTTAAGGTTCACGAAGATGATGGTTCCGAGGAACTGAAAATATTCCAAAGTTATGAATGTGGTGTTGTTGAGGGTGAGTGGGGGGAGGGGAGGGAGAGCTCTCCTAAAGTCTGCAATCAATTCCACTGTCTTAAGAGCATTGAGCTCCAGGTTGTTGCGATGGCACCAGGACGCCAACTGTGTCACTTCCTGTCTGTAGGCAGATTCCTCCCCATCCTGGATCCGTCCAATATTGACTCTAATCCAAATGCCCATAATGAAGAATAAGATAAAGGCAAGACTGATCTCTTCTTTCCATCTGCCAAGGCCTGTATTTTTGCTACTCTGTTGTTCTGATACACAATTGGACATCTCCGTACTGAATTCAGATATTATTAAAGGTGATGGACTAGGGACCTAGAACGACCAGGACAATTACCATTATAAGCATACGTAAAAATAAGATAGAATGCCTTATTTATAAAATTAAACAGGATTAAGCAGTGGATAGAAGCCACTGGAATTGTGGATTGTCTTTCTGCTGACTGGATAGCATGCAACATTTTCTTTTACTGTACCTTAACATGCAACAATAAACTAAACTGAAACTGAATAAAATCACTAGGCTGACATTCCCCAGATCTTATGAAACTTGCCCTTCTAATAGGAGCACATGATACCTCTTATTGAATTTATATGTTTATCAAATCGAGAAATGATGAGCCTGCACTTGATGCTCGAGACGTCCACATTCAACATCAGTTAGATTACCATTACCAGAAGGAAACAATTGAAACAAAATGTAAAAATATTTTATGTCAGTGCAGTAAACCTTTAACGTTTTATAATGATTTCTGTTACAGCGAGCAGACCTACCGACGGTGGCTGATATCACCCCTGGCTCGCACCAACTCCTTAGCCTTGTACAGCCCGGCTGCCCTTACAAATCCTGGCCCGCACTGCTTCTCTGCCGCTTCCAGGCCGGACCTACTTCGGCCACCGCCGGCCCACACAACTTGCACAGCTGCTTGCAGGACACTCTCTCTACCACCACCGCTTCCACCTCCACCACCACCACCACCGACCCTTACCTGCACTCCAGCCACCCGCAGGCTGTGACCATTGACTCCATCGATCCTCCCCTCTCTCCCCGGCCGCCAGCAGGCCAGGGCCATCGACTCAGCTGGATCCTTGCCCAGTTCCAGACCAAGGATCTGAAGAAGGGTCTCGACCCGATACGTCACGTATCATTGTTCTCCAGAGATGCCGCCTGACCAGCTGAGTTTAGAGATACAGCGCGGAAACAGGCCCTTCCGCCCAATGAGTCTGTGCCGACTAGCGATCCCCGCACACTAACACTACCCTACACACACGAAGGACAATTTATATTTACACCAAGCCAATTAGCCTACAAACCTGTACGTCTTTGGAATGTGGGAGGAAACCAGAGATTCCCTAGATAACCCACCCAGGTCACAGGGAGAACGTACAAACGCAGTACAGACAGCGCACGTAGTCAGGATCAAACCCGGATCTCTGGTGCTGTAAGGCAGCAACTCTACCGCAGCACACCATGTTGCCCTCGGCACTTTGGGTCCTTTTGTGCATAAACCAGCAACTAGAGTCATTTGTTTCCACTACTTATACAATAATAATAATAATAATAATATCTTATTCGGTTAGAGCGGACAATTGGCAATGGTTCATTAACCCCCCCCCCGGGTTCATTATAATGAGGGCTCACTGGACTATGGTCACCTGCAACATCCAAACTACTGTAAGATATATGATATTGAGCCAACAAAATTAGGATGCAATCCATTCACTCATCAGAAACAGTAATCTATATTACTAAAAGTAAGATCTTGACCACTTCCAGTTTTCTGCCACTTATGGCTGTGATTTTTGGCCATGTGCAGAGGGAGCAATGGTGGAGCTGGGAGGGTGAGAGAGAAAAGGAGATAAGGAGAAAGAGAGAGAGAAGGAGAAGGAGAAAGGGAGAGTGAGAAAGGGAGAAGGAGGGAAGGAGATAGAGAGAAAGGGAGAGAGGGAGTAAGAGAGAGAGAGAAAGAGATAGAGAGGGAGAAGGAGAGAGAAAGAGAGAAAGTATATAGAGAGAGAAGGAGAGAGAGAGGGAAAGATAGAGAGGGAAAAGGAGAGAGGGAGGGAGAAAGGGAGAGAGGGTGAGAGAGAGGAGGGAGAGAGAGACAGAGAAAGGGAGAAGGAAGGAAGGAGATAGAGAGGGAGAAGGAGAGAGGGAGAGATAGAGAGAGGGAGGGGGTGAGAGAGAGAGAGAGAGGGAGAGAGACAGAGAGAAAGAGAGGGAAGCCCTTTCTGGCTTAAGTCCTCCCTCCACCACCTCCAGTTTAAATTCCATTTGGAATATTTTGGAGGACCAAGAAACCAAGAAACAAATCTTACTCAGAGTTCCCTTCCACTGCTCAGGACAAGAGGATTTTTCCCATCCGTTGCTGGTGGTGGCAACTGCTTTGAAAGGCTGCACTGCAAAAACTGCCGTTGTTGGTGGTGGCAACTGCTTTGAAAGGCTGCACTGCAAAAATGGTTGTCGGTGGAAACTTGACAACTTCCTGTTTGCACTGTATATTGATTTTAGATTAAATGCTGCCACTTACGGCTGTGATTTTTTGCCATCTTACTCAGTCCCCCGCCGCTCATCAGGTGCGGAGGATTCTTCCCATCAATGAAAAATAAAAGTGTATTAGTGTTTAAAAAAATCTTGAGCATCTCTCTCCTGTCAATCACGCCATGAAGGCCATGCCCCTTCCAGTTGGAGGGGGGAGGGATTATAAATCCCAGAAGTGTGGGTGTGGTTCAGTCTCTGCAAGATAGGGGAGGGAGAGGTTATGACTGTCTGAGCTGTGAATCAACTGAACAGACTGAATGTCTACTGAACTGTGAGCGTGGTGTTTTGTGTGGTTTTATAGTGGTTTTATGGTGGTTTCACCCTGCTTGAAATGGTATGAATGCATTTGAATGTGGTGGCCTGGCACCCTGCATGGAATGGTATGAAAGTACATTTGAATTTGGTGGCCTTGCACCCTGCATGAAATGGTATGAAACTGCACTTGAATTTGGTGGCTTTGCACCCTGCTTGAATTGGTATGAAACTGCACTTTAATTTGGTTGTCTTGCACCCTGGTTGAAGTGACATGATACTGCACTTGAATTTGGTGGCCTTGCACCATGCTTGAAGTGGTAGGAAACTGCACCTGAATTTGGTGGCCTTGTACCCTGCTTGATGCTGTAAGATACTGATCTTGAATTTAGTTACATTGCACCCTGCTTGAAATGGTAGGAAACTGCATTTGAATTTGTTTGCTTTGCACCTGCTTGAAATGGAATGTCAAGGAATAGCCGTGAGTCAACTGCTCGCCCACCAGCCGTGAGTGAGCTGCCATCACATCAGGCTCGAGTGACTGAGCTGCCACCCCAAGAATCCATTTGGCTAAAATGTCCATACTAGCCCTCTGGAGACCTGTCCCTTCAGCCCACAATACTAATAACAGCACTCCAGAAGACCCCCCCCCCTCCCCCCCCACTGACCACCAATATTGGAATTGGTGAAGAGTTGGAATATTGCGTTGGGGGACCAGCCTTCCCGTGTGAACATGTCTAGTATATTCCTAAACTCAGGAAAACAATTAGTCTAGTATATTCCTAAACGCTGGAAATCAATTCCTACAGGAACCTGAAGACTCAATATAAGCAAGAAGTCTTGGTCAAAGAACTTTCTCGATTTACCTTACTCATGTTAGGTGTTGGAAAACCTGATGGATGTTATTGATTAGTCATTAACTATGTCATACTAAATAAACCCACAGAGCCCATTTCAGCCCACAACAGTCATTACTACAAATTCTGAAAGGATTAACGTGTAAAACTTGTAAATCTTGCATAGATCTAGCTAATGGTTTCTGATCACATCAATACTTGAATGCAATAGATAGTTTATGTATTTTACGACTCCTGATCATCTTCTTCTTGCATATGGCGTGCACAGCCCAAAGTTGTAGGACAACTTGGTCTATTTGATCTTATTTGATTGTGCACGCTAGATTGATTGCATTTGTTGAAACAGGGCGGACCACGTGAAGGTTGCAATCTCCCACCCCGACTCCTGATGGTCAGTGGGCCAGACTCCCTCCCCCATGGGATTTGCCAAGGGATGCAAGGGATGTACAGTCCCTTGAAACTAAAGTGGAGGATTTAAGGGCAAGGCTGCTTTATCAAAGGGAGCTGAGGGAATGCTCTGTGTTCTGTTTCACAGAGACATGGCTTGCCCCCAGCTCCCCAGACTCAGCAGTCCAGCCTGAAGGGATCTCCATCCACCGCATGGACCGTACACTGGCATCTGGGAAAGGGAGAGTTGGGGCATCTGCCTCATGGTCACTCTGCATGGTGCTCAGACGTGGCAGTCCTGTCCAACTCCTGCTCTCCACACCTGGAACATCTGGCGGTGAAGTGCTGTCCCTTCTACATTCCGACAGAATTCACCTCCATCATCCTGATCGCGGTCTACATCCCACCCCAGGCAGACGTCCGTCTGGCACTGGAGGAGCTTCATGCCCTGGTCAACAAACACCAGACGTCTGAGGCATTTACCACCATAGCTGGGGCAAACCCAGAGGCATTTACCACCATTGCTGGGGACTTCAATGAGGCCAACCTAAAGAAATCACTCCCCAACTTCCACCAACATGTCTCCTGCTGCACCAGAGGACCAAACATCCTCGACCACTGCTACACCACCATCAAGGATGCCTACCGCTCTATCCCTCGCCCTCACTTCGGTAAATCCGACCATACCGCAGTGCTGCTTCTTCCTGCCTACAGGCAGCAATTAAAGAGCGCACCCCCAGAGGTGAGGACAGTACAGAGCTGGTTTGGGGGGGGGGCAGAGGAACAACTAAAAGACTGTTTGGAGTCTGTCGACTGGGCAATGTTCAAGGACTCGGCAATGGACTTGAACGAATATCGTTACAGACTCCATTAAGAAATGTGTGGAGGACTGCATCCCTACAAAAACCTTCCGAGTGTTTCCCAATCAGAAACTTTGGATCAACTTTGAGATCCGCACTCTTCTGAAGACCAGACACCGGGTATTCATGTCTGATGATACAGTGCTCTATAAGAAGTCCAGATATACGACCTTGGTAAGGCCATCAAAAAGGCCAAAAGGGACTTCTGCTCCAAGCTGGAGGATGAGACAGATGCTCGGCAGCTGTGGCGGGGCCTGAATGCAATTGGATCCTCGACTTCCTCATTCACAGACCACAGTCTGTTCGTATTGGTGGAAATGTGTCAGACTCGATAACAATCCGCACGGGAGCACCTCAAGGCTGCGTGCTCAGCCCCGTGCTGTACTCACTCTATATTCATGACTGCGTAGCCGGTCACAGTGCGAACTCCATCATCAAGTTCGCTGACGACACCACTGTTGTGGGACGCATCACTGATGGGGATGAGTACAGAAGAGAGATCGAGCAACTGTCTACATGGTGCCAGCACAATAACCTGGCCCTCAATGCCACCAGCAAAACCAAGGAACTGATTGTGGACTTTGAAAGGAGTAGGATGGGGACCCACCATCCCGTTTATATCAACGGGTCAACGGATGAAAGGGTCAAGAGCTTCAAATTCCTGGGCGTGCACATCTCTGAAGATCTGTCCTGGTCACAGAACACTGATGCAATTATCAAGAAAGCTCATCAGCGCCTCTACTTCCTGAGAAGATTATGGAGAGTTGGTCTGTCAAGAAGGACTCTCTCTAACTTCTACAGGTGCACAGTAGAGAGCTTGCTGACCGGTTGCATCGTGGCTTCTTTCGGCAACTTGAGCGCCCTGGAGAGGAAAAGACTACAAAAAAAAGTAAGCACTGCCCAGTCCATCATCGGCTCTGACCTTCCTTCCATCGAGGGGATTTATCGCAGTCGCTGCCTCAAAAACGCTGGCAGTATCATCAAGGACCCATACCACCCTGGCCACACACTCATCTCCCTGCTACCTTCAGGTAGAAGGTACAGGAGCCTGAAGACTGCAACGACCAGGTTCAGGAATAGCTACTTCCCCACAGCCATCAGGCTATTAAACCTGGCTCGGAAAAAAACTATGAACATTAATAACCCATTATCTGTTATTTGCACTTTATCAGATTATTTATTCATGTGTGTACATATTTATATAATGGTATATGGACACACTGATCTGTTTTTGTAGTCAATACCTACTATGTTCTGTTGTGCTGAAGCAAAGCAAGAATTTCATTGTCCTTTCAGGGACACATGACAATAAACTCACTTGAACTTGAACTGGAAAAGAGCTGCCACAGTAAATACAGACAATGGTCTACTTTTACAAGCTGAAGCTTTACAATGTAAATATCTTCCTGTAGCCTATGACTCACAATCCTGACTCACAATCCTGACTCACTCATTAGCCATGGAGGGGATAAAGAACTATCTCCTCCATGGCTAATGAGGCACAACATCCAGTAAAACATTACTTTGAAATATGGTATTGCAAAGGGTGAACAATGAGAGTCCAGAAAAAAGTTAATCTCGCAGGCAACAAGCGGGAGCAGGGATTCTAAAAAACAAGCGCTTATCTGAAAGAGAATTTGAACCTCATGAGTTGCAAGCTCATCTTTCAGGGGACCACACAGCGCAATTTGCGTAGGCTAAAGCCCTCGAAATATGTTTGAAACAGGCGAATACATTTCTGATCTGCACTGACACTAACGATGTCAGGAGTACAGTGGAAAGGGATTTCCAGATCAGCTCAACAACAGGATGGAAAACATTCAAGGAAAAACATTTCCACACTTGCACATGTGGAAAGCCGTTTATGAATTATTATTGAATCGACCATCAGTGCAGGTGTTACACATCCCATCACATAATGCAATCCACTTACACAGCCGTGGTGATAAATTAGCCAATGGACAGGTGAAACAAGCAGTAAGAATGGACCTTACCATGGCAAGGGAGGTCAAGATTATGGCAGTGCCTAGTTCAGTTTAGTTCAGTTTAGAGGTGCAGCATGGAAACAGGCGCTTCAGCTCACCAAGTCCGTGCTGACCAGCGATCCGCGCACACTTAACACTATCTTCTACACACTATCGCCACCATCGACTCCACAGTAAAAAAGGTACAACAGAGGATGTACTTCCCGCGGCAGCTGAGGAAGCACAATTTGCCAGTTTTATACTCCCATCATAGAGTCTGTCCTCACCTTCTCTATCATGGTCTGGTTTGGCTCAGCCACCAAGCACGACACCCGGAGGCTGCAGCGAATCGTCCGATCAGCTAAGAAGGTTATTGGCTGCAACCTTCCCTCCATTGATGAACTGTACACTGCAAGGGCCAGGAAGCGAGCGGGCAAGATCATCTCTGACCCCTCTCACCCTGGCCACAAACTCTTTGAATCACTTCCCTCTAGAAGGCGACTCCGGACTGTCAAAGCTGCCACAGCCAGACATAAATACAGCTTTTTTTCCATTGAGTAGTAGCTCGACTCAATAGCCAAAAATCTGTAGCCTCCTTTTGATCTGGTATTTTATTTAATTCATATGTTTAATCAATAATGTTTTATTATTAATGTTTAATGTTTTATGTGTCATTCCTAACTGTCACTGTATGCCATGTTATCACTTGCGGGTGGAGCACCACGGCAAATTCCTTGTATTGGCCAATAAACTTAAACTTATTACTTACTAGTACTTAGGGACAATTTTACATTTATACCAAGCCAGCTAACCTACAAACCTATACATGTTTGGACTATGGGAGGAAACAGAAGATCTTGGAGAAAACCCACGCAGGTCACTGGGAGAACGTACAAACTCCATACAGTCTGCATCCGTAGCCAGGATCAAAACAGGTCTGAAGAAGGGTCTCGACCCGAAACGTCGCCTATCTCCTTCGCTCCTTAGATGCTGCTGCACCCGCTGACTTTCTCCAGCCTTTTGTGTACCCTCGATTCTCCAGCATCTGCAGTTCTTTCTTTAACACATCAAAACCAGGTCTCTGTCTCTGTGAGGGAGTAGTTCTACCGCTCCATCACTGTGCCGCCCCAATTAAGAAACAAGCAACGATTAACAATTTGTTTTAAGGATACTCCTAGATACTAATAAACCCAAATCCAATGATTACCAACACAGTACAATACGGGACTAATGGTGAAGATAATGCCACCATAAGAAAGACAAGATGCCAAATAAGCAGGAAGAATTGATATGAAAAGTCCACCCAGTATTTATACACACTCATGATGGTGGACAAGCCACCAAAGTGAAATTAGCTGCATTATACTGGTGACCCTGCATGTCGATGGTCCACAAAAGGTTTGTGGCAAATTGTAAGGAATGTTTGGTCAAGGAGCAGTCATGTGACCACCTCTAAATAGACAAATAAATCCAAAGGTACCAATGCAGGTGTGGTAACTTGTTTACATAGGCCCATATCCAGCATCACAAGGCAACCCATCTTATTGAAAACTGCGTAAGTGTATTCTTGTGATAGTTGATCTTTGTGCGGGATTATACGTGGTCAGTCCCCTCTACTTCCTGTAATGATAACTTCACTATCGCAGCACTCCAGGACTTGGTATTCCCACATGCTGGAATTCCCACCTCTTTGCATGCAGACTGTAGGTATGTTACAATACTTACCTTCAATGGCGCTGCAGTTCAGCCATTGGCCATGTGCGCGACTTTGGCGTCTTTGGGGGGGGGGGGCGGGATTAAAATGCCGTTTTCTCCTGCCTGTCCGATATATATTTTCTCGGCCTGCCATCTGATGCTGAAAAATCGTTCCGACTTGCGTTCTCGGAAGTATTTTAAAATAATTGCAGGACAATTTAATCCTGGAGTAAAATAAAAAAAAGCGACTTCTAACACCGACAACGGGACGTTCTCACGTAGGGGACAAAACATAAGGTAAGTCGATTATTTTACATATAAACTTGCTTCACCCAACATTGACTTTAATCCAAATTTCATTGGCGAAAAGGTGATTATGGCCCCATACGAACCGGCAGTGTTTTTCCTGCTGATATGGGGTTCAATTGACTGCAACCGAAACGTTCCAATCGATCACGTTCCACAAAAACCCACTCACAAGATGATTTAAATGGTCATTAATTTACAGGCATTAAACATTAAATTCCTTCCATTTGGCTTATAAATTCATGACAATGAGATTTAAAAATGATGTTATATTGTGAATTCTTGTGTGAATGTTATTTGAAGACTTAGGCTATTTAAAAATGTTAATCTTTTCTTAAGAAATGGATAAATGTTTAGAACTAGTAATTGAATTTCGTAATTAGCTACAATTAGGTAACTAACTAATTATATGCTTTAATTTCAGGTCATCCAAGTAAAATTGTTTCATATTTGTTTCAGAATGCTTCAATCTATAATAACTGAAACATTCTTTCAGTTCTCTTAATTTTTAAGAAAGTTATGGGCTTTTGACTGTCCTCGATCACAGCTTTTGTGTTGTCAATAGGGAACAAGATGCTAATTTCCGAGTATGAAAATGGCCATAACTTTTTTTAATACTGAAGATATGAACGTGAATTGGGTATCAAATTAAACTTATTTTTATGCTTTATCTGATGGGATAAATAGCAGACTTGATTTTTAAAATCCCGAAATTTTGTAACATTGCTACAGACTGAGGATCCTCCATCAGTTGTAAAGGGTTTTTTGCCATGTGTGAGCAAATAAGAATACAAGTGGAGAACAACAGTCCATTCCACCCATAATCAAGCGCAGCAGTGGGGAGAAGGAATCAAGAGATTAAAAGATGTCTGGCAAATCGGGTCTAAAAAGAATTAAGGGCCTGGCCCACCAGCATGCAACGCTGTGTGATGAGCGCGACCTAACGTGGTCGCTTGAGCCATCTGGCGTTGCGGGGCCAGTCCCACTTCGATCGCCGGAGCCGTGCGGAATTATGCGGAGTTCACCCCGACATCGAGCGGGGCCCCGAAAAACTGACTATGTTCAAAAATTCCGCGCGGCAACGGCTTGTCGGCTCGCAGTTGCCTCAACGCATTACACACCGTTTCAATGTTGTGCCTCCGTGACCCTCTCTGTAGGTGCCTCTGTGACCCTCTGTGTGTGTGGCTCCGTGGCCCTCTGTGTGTGTGTGTGTGCCTCTGTGCCCCTCTCTGTGTGCCCCTCTCTGTCCTGGCGAGCTTACCTTTAAGACTTCGCTCCAAGTTCGCCTCACTTTGCGCCGCGTAGCGCCACTCACCCGACCTCCGTGCGGCCCTCGCTGCCGGTTTGGTCGCGCTTGCTGCATGCAGGCGCATGTTGGTCGGAACGGCCCTGTACAGGGATCACCCGACCTCCGCGCGGCCCCCGCTTCTAGCTTGGTTTCGCTCATCGCATGGAGTCTGATGCTGGTAGGACAGGCCCTTTAGACTGGGAGGACCCGGCATGGGGAGGCCACCATGAGGGGGAGGGGTGTGCGGAGAGAACAAAGGGGGACCTATTGCTGGATAGTTTGTAACTCTGTCAGCGCCCTTCATGTGGCAATTATTTGTGTACCTTGGGTATGCATGCAAACAATTTTACTGTGATGTCATATGTGACAATAAAGTATTAATTCAATGGGCATATGTGGAGCAAAAATAAAATTGCTGGAAATAGTCAGAGGGTCAGGCAGCATCTGTGGAGATAAAGGATAGTTGATGTTTCAGGTGAAGACTCAGGGCTAAGAGTCTCGTGCGGAGATAACCAGTATAAAGAGGTGAGGCAGGGATTGGTATGTGATTGGTGGAAACTAATGAGGGGGCGATGGAAACATAGAAAATATGTGCATTCAGCCCTTCGAGACAGCACCGCCATTCATTGTGATCATGGCTGATCGTCTGCTATCAATAACCCGTGCCTGCCTTCTCTCCATATCCCTTGACTCCACTAGCCCCTAGAGTTCTATCCAACTCTCTCTTAAATCCATCCAGTGATTTGGCCTCCACTGCCCTCTGTGGCATGGAATTCCATAAATTCACAACTCTCTGGGTAAAAAAGTTTTTTCTCACCTCAGCCTTAAATGACCTCCCCTTTATTCTAAGACCGTGACTCCTGGTTCTGGACTCGCCCAACATTGGGAACATTTTTCCTGCATCTAGCTTGTCCAGTGCCTTTATAATTGTATATGTTTCTATAAGATCCCCCTCATCCTTCTAAACTCCAGTGAATACAAGCCTAGTCTTTTCAATCTTTCCTCATATGACAGTCCCACCATCCCAGGGATCAATCTCGTGAACCTACGCTGCACTGCCTCAATCACAAGGATATCCTTCCTCAAATTAGGAGACCAAAACTGTACACAATACTCCAGATGTGGTCTCACCAGAGCCCCATACAACTGCAGAAGAACCTCTTTACTCCTGTACTGAAATCCTCTTGTTATGAAGGCCAACATTCCATTAGCTTTCTTCACTGCCTGCTGTACCAGCACGCCAGCTTTCCGTGACTGATGTACAAGGACGCCCAGGTCTCGCTGTACCTCCCCCTTACCTAACCTAACCCCAATGAGATAATAATCTGCCCCTTGCTTTTGCCGCCAAAGTGGATAACCTCACATTTATCTATATTATACTGCATCTGTCACGCATCTGCCCACTCACTCAAACTGTCCAGGTCCCCCTGCAACCTCCTAACATCCTCTTCACAGTCCACACTGCCACCCAGCTTTGTGTCATCCACAAACTTGCTAGTGTTGCTCCTAATTCCCTCTTCCAAATCATTCATATATATGGTAAACAGTTGCGGCCCCAACACCGAGCCTTGCGGCACTCCACTCGCCACTGCCTGCCATTCTGAAAAGGACCCGTTCACTCCTACTCTTTGCTTCCAGTCTGCCAACCAATTTTCTATCCATGTCAACACCCTACCCCCAATACCATGTGCTCTAATTTTAGTCACCAGTGAACAGATAGGACCAAGTGGGAGAGGAATAAAGAGTGCAATTCATAGAGCACAGTTGGTGGGAGATAAGTGGAAACATAAGAAGAGAGGAGAGAAAGGGCCAGATGGAGGGTCTGAAACTAAGGGAGGTTTTAGAGACAGAGGTTGGAAGGTGATGAGTGGAGATCCAAGAAGATTCAGATGCTGAAATCTGATAAATAATGAAGGTAAAAAGTGGAAGCAGATAAGGGAAGAATGATGAGCAGACGCACCCAGTCTTCTTTTTGTGTCCATCTTCCATGTTTCAAATGTTGACCTCGCTGTCATCATACGTCCTGAAATGGACGCAAGCTTCCGGCGGCAATCAGTGGAAGCCATCACTTGTTGCAATAGCTGATTAGTTAAACAGCTATTAAGTTTAACAAAGATTAGTTAAAACAAATGTAGGTCCTTTGAAGTTAGAAACAGGTGAATTGATCATGGGGAACAACGACATGGCAGACCAATTGAATAACTATTTTGGTTCTGTCTTCACTAAGGAAGACATAAATAATCTGCCGGAAATAGCAGTGGACCACGGGTCAAATAAGATGGAGGAACTGAGTGAAATCCAGGTTAGCCGGGAAGTGGTGTTGGGTAAATTGAATGGATTAAAGGCCGATAAATCCCCAGGGCCAGATAGGCTGCATCCCAGAGTACTCAAGGAAGTAGCCACAGAAATAGTGGATGCATTAGTGATAATTTTTCAAAACACTTTAGATTCTGGAGTAGTTCCTAAGGATTGGAGGGTAGCTAATGTAACCCCACTTTTTAAAAAGGGAGGGAGAGAGAAAACAGGGAATTACAGACCAGTTAGTCTAACATTGGTAGTGGGGAAAATGCTAGAGTCAGTTATTAAAGATGGGATAGCAGCACATTTGGAAAGTGGTGAAATCATTGGACAAAGTCAGCATGGATGTATGTAAGGTAAATCATGTCTGATGAATCTTATAGAATTTTTTGAGGATGTAACTAGTAAAGTGGATAAGGGAGAGCCAGTGGATGTGTTATATCGGGACTTCTTAAGGGGTTGGACAGGCTAGATGCAGGAAGATTGTTCCGATGTTGGGGAAGTCCAGAACTAGGGGTCACAGTGTAAGGATAAGGGGGAAGTCTTTTAGGACCGAGATGAGAAAAACATTTTTCACACAGAGAGTGGTGAATCTGTGGAATTCTCTGCCACAGAAGGTAGTCGAGGCCAGCTTATTGGCTATATTTAAGAGGGAGTTAGATGCGGCCCTTGTGGCTTAGGGGTTCAGGGGGTATGGAGAGGTATGGGATACCGAGTTGGATGATCTGCCATGATCATATTGAATGGTGGTGCAGGCTCGAAGGGCCGAACGGTCTACTCCTGCACCTATTTTCTATGATGGTGGTAGCAGAATTAGCTCAGGATACTTCCAGTTTCCAGTCCCGCGACGTGGACACTTCTGCTATGGGGCCATGAAACCAGTCGGGGGGAAGGAAAGTAAACTGGGGGTCAGGGTCCTGGGGGAGGGGTGCAAGGAGAATCTTGTTGGCTCAAAAGAGAGAGAGAGGAACATCTGACACTGGCAACTTCAATGTCCATACCACTTGGATTGTTGACAATAATATCTAATTTTATTCATCCCATGTATATCAGAACGTACATATTTTTTAAAATGCCAACCAAATTCTTGCTATCTTGTTTCCTGTATATTGTGATGATATTTAGCATAACACTTCCAGAGTCCTAAGCTTACGTTAAGATGTTAAGCCATCTCTGTTATATCTACTAGTGCCTTCATTTTAGGGAGATTATAGTGTATCATCAACCTGTATTTCAAAGACTAATGTACTTCATTATCTTGGACTCCTTTCTGAATCGGTCCAGCTGTTAATAATCACTATTTACAGCAACGGGTCCCATCTCCGAACAATGGAGGTGATACTTCCAGCTAACAAAGCAGTTGAGACTCTGTTAGATTTTTATGTCGCATGTTTCATTCTGAGGAGTAATTTCTATGCAGGTTATAATACAAAGGATTTCCAAAACATGTACAATGTTTAAACTATTAGAAAAAAAAACATACCAATAACTTGCAGATGAACAAATGGTTCGGTGAGGACAGAAGCCGAGGGGTACATTCTCTGTCTTCTCCTAGTACCGCCTCAACAACCTCACTGTATCCTAATATTTACACCATTTTTCTACCAGTTGACATCATCTGTGTGTGATTATTACATTGAGCAAACCAAGTGGGTGGTGTGACTTGCTTAGGTAGATGCAAAATGCTGGAGTAACTCAGCGGGACAAGCAGCATCTCTGGAGAGAAGGAATGGGTGACGTTTCGGGTCGAGACCCTTCCTTTGACAATCAAAAGCACTGGACCCGTGATGTAAGGAATACTTAAATTCTTGAGATGGTGTGTTCGCAAATAGACAGAGATATTCTGAAAGCAAGGAACTTAAACTATAGAACAGTGCAGCACAATGACGGGTCCACCGGCCCGCATTGAATATGCTGAACATGATGCTAGACCACCCCTTTATCTACTGCACATAATCCATGTCCCCCTAGTCCCGCCATATCTACTGTATATGCCCAAAAGGCTTTTAAATGCTTTGATTTTGAGTTTTAGGTTTAGTTTATTATCATGTGTACCAAGCTACAGTGAAAAGCTTTTGCCTCATGCTAACCACTCAGTAGAAAGACAATGCATGATTACAATCGAGCTACACCCTGTTTCAAAGGTTGCAAAGGTATCACATGTAGCAATTAAGGTTGATATGCGAATTACCATACAGCCATATACGGTGCACATGATAAAGGGAATAACGTGACTAATGTTTAGTGCAAGATAAAGCCAGTAAAGTCCGATCAAAGATACTCTGCGGATATCCAATGACGATCGCACCAAGTAGTTCAGGACTGCTCTCTGGTTGTGATAGGATAGTTCATTTGCCCGATAACAGCTGGGAAGAAACTGCCCCTGAATTTGGAGGTGTGTGTTTTCACACATCTGTACCCATTGCCCGATGGGAGAAGGGAGAAGAGGGAGTGGCCATAGTGCGACTATTCCTTGGTGATGCTGCTGTCCTTGCCGAGGCAGTGTGAGATATAAATGGAGTCAATGGAAGAGAGGTTGGTTTGTGCGATGGTCTGGGCCGCCCCCTCAATTCTCCCCCACTATCACTTCTGCCTCAACCACCAACACCTGGCAGCATGTTCAAGGCACTCGCCGTTCTCTGTGTAACACCTTGCCCCTCATGCCTTCTTGAAACTTTGCCCTTCTCACCTTAAAGCGAAGCCTTCAAGTATTGGATTTTTCCATTTGGGAAAAAGGATTTGACTGTCTACCCCATATAATTGTATACACTTCTATTAGGTCTCCACACAATTGCCGGTGTCCCAGAGAAGACAATCCAAACCTGTCCATGTAGCTAATACACCCTAACCCCAAAGGGACTCTGCTAAACCTCCTCTACACACTTTCCTGAACCCACATCCTTCCTGTAATGGGCAACCGGAATGCACGCAATATTCACAATGCGGCATAACCAGAGTCCTACATGCCTTCCTAGCTCTTATACTCTCAGCTTTGACTTTGAAGGCATGCCATATGCTTTATTTACCAGTCAATCTAGTGTGTTGCCAGTTTCAGGGAGTCACGGACATTGATCCCAAGATCTCTCTGTACATCAATGCTGTTAAGGGTCAAGCCATGAATTATATATTTTCCCCTTACATTTTGCCTCCTAAAGTGCATCACCTCACACTTGCTTCTGCCCTTTTGCCACCTATTTGTGTATCTTCTATATTACTAAAGGTTTGATCTTGACCGCGTTTGGCCCACTGTGCTGTGATTTCCGAGAGAACGGCGTCACATACGGCCGTCATTTTTGGCTACCTCGCTCAGAGCCCCCCTCTGCCTTCCGCGACCAGAGGATTTTTCCCATCAATTAAAAGTGAGAGAGATATTAATGTTTTTTTTAAATTCCCCATTCTCTCTGTTCTCTCTGCTGCGCCCGCTGGCGGCAGATGGGAGGGGGGTGGGACAGAAGTGTTGTGCCTCACTAAGTCTCTGCCAGGAAGTGAGAGGGTCATGGCTCTCTGAGCTGCGAATGACACTAAACGCAGGTCTAATCCACGGTGAGTCCCCTCGATGTGGCTGCAGCCCAATTGTTTGCCTCGCCTTTTTAAAGAGTTTGTGTTCACAAAATGGATTTTGGTTGTCAGGTGGCTGCGGCCCAATTGTTTGCCTCGCCTTTTTAAAGAGTTTGTGTACACAAAATGGCTTTTGGTTGTCGAGTGGCTACAGCCCAATTGTTTGCCACGCCTTTTTAAAGAGTTTGTGTACACAAAATGGCTTTTTGTTATCGGTTGGCTGCAGCCCAATTGTTTGCCTCGCCTTTTTAAAGAGTTTGTGTTCACAAAATGGATTTTGGTTGTTGGGTGGCTGTAGCCCAATTGTTTGCCTCGCCTTTTTAAAGAGTTTGTGTTCACAAAATGTATTTTAGTTGTCAGGTGGCTGTGGCCCAATTGTTTGCCTCGCCTTTTTTAAGTGTTTGTGTTCACAAAATGGATTTTAGTTGTCAGGTGGCTGCGGCCCAATTGTTTGCCTCGCCTTTTTAAAGAGTTTGTGTTCACAAAATGGATTTTGGTTGTTGGGTGGCTGTAGCCCAATTGTTTGCCTCGCCTATTTAAAGAGTTTGTGTTCACAAAATGGATTTTAGTTGTCAGGTGGCTGCGGCCCAATTGTTTCCCTCGCCTTTTTAAAGAGTTTGTGTTCACAAAATGGATTTTGGTTGTCAGGTGGCTGCAGCCCAAATGTTAGCCTCGCCTTTTTAAAGAGTGTGTTCACAAAATAGCTTTTGGTTGTCGGGTGGCAGCAGCCCAATTGTTTGCCTCGCCTTTTTAAAGAGTTTGTGTACACAAAATGGCTTTTGGTTGTCGAGTGGCTACAGCCCAATTGTTTGCCATGCCTTTTTAAAGAGTTTGTGTACACAAAATGGCTTTTTGTTATCGGTTGGCTGCAGCCCAATTGTTTGCCTCGCCTTTTAAAGAGTTTGTGCACAAAATGGCTTTTGGTTGTCGGGTGGCTGCGGCCCAATTGTTTGCCTTGCCTTTTTAAAAAGTTTGTGTTCACAAAATGGATTTTGGTTGATAGGTGGCTGTGGCCCAATTGTTTGCCTTGCCTATTTTAAGTTTGTGTTCGCAAAATGGATTTTAGTAGTCAGGTGGCTGCGGCCCAATTGTTTGCCTTGGCTTGGCTTTTAAAAGTGTTGCAACAGTTGGCTTACAGCCCAAGAATCCATTCAGCCCACAATGTCTATACTAGCCCTCTGGAAACCTGTACCATTGGCCTCCAACACCCATGCTAGCACAACATGAAAGCCCCACCCCCCAACTGGTGAGCAATATTGGAATTGGTGGAGAGGTTGAATATTGTCTTGGTGATCATCCCTCCCATGTGATGCTGGGACCTAACGGGTCCCACTTAGTCTAGTTGTATCTATAATCCTGCTATATATCTTGCAAGCCTTCCTCACAAGTCATTTATATATTTCACAAATAGCAGAGGTCCCAACACAGATATCTGCAGATCACTAATGGTCACAAACCTCCAGCCTGAATATTGTCCTTCCTTCATAACCCTTTGTTTTCTATCAGTAAGACAGTTCTGAATCCATATGGCCAATTCACTCTTAATCCCATGCAATGTAATCTTCTGCATCATCCTTTCTTGGGGGACTCTTTCAAATGCATTACTAAATTCTATGTAGACAACATCCACCATCCTACCCGCTTTAATTAGCTTTGTAACCTCCTCAAATAAACTCAACCAGAGAAAAAAGCCAAAGGTAGACAAACGTGCTGGAGAAACTCAGCGGGTGCAGCAGCATCTATGGAGCGAAGGAAATAGGCAATGTTTCAGGCTGAAACCCTTCTTCTGACTGATACAAAGCCATGCTGACTGTCCCTAATTAACAGTTTCTCTTCCAAATGGTAATTAATTCTATTCCGAAGAATCCTCTCAATAACTTCCCTACCACTAATATGAGGCTCACTGGCCTATAATTCCCTAGATTCTCTTCAATTGCTACAATAACTACAATATTTAATCTCATCTGGGACCTCTCCTGTGACTAGAGAAGATGCAAAGATCTTCACCAAGACTCCCGCAATCTTCACTCTTGCCTCTCACAATAACTTGGGATAATGTGGGATAAATCCCATCAATTCCTGTGGATTTATCCACTTTAATGCTCTTCAAGAGCTTCAACAACCACTCCTTAATCTCAAACTACCCTTGAATATTAGTATTTCCTGCAGTGATCTCACTTCAGTCCCGTCTCCACCGGACTCTCCAGAACGGCCTTCTACCCTCTCTGGACCTCTTTATTTCTAACTGCCAGCGCGATGTCAACCGTATTTTATTCCTTTATCATCGTTACTTTTTTGCATATCTTTTGTTCTTTATCTCTCTATATCATCGTCTATATCTCGCATTTCCCTTATCCCTAACCAGTCTGAAGAAGGGTCTTGACCCGAAACATCACCCATTTCTTCTCTGCAGAGATGCTGCCTGTCCCGCTGAGTTACTCCAGCTTTTTGTGTCTATCTTCCTCCATGTCCTTCTCCTGGGTGAAAACAGATGCAATGTATTCATTTTGTACCTCGCTGACATGCCCAGACTCTGAGCACTAATTCCATTCTTGAACCTTGAGATGTCCTACCTTCTTCCAGATTACATTCTTCTTATTAATGTCAGTATAAAAAGTCTTGGAATTTTCTGTAATCCAATTCGTCAAAGCCTTGTCATGGGTCCGTTTAGTCCTTCTAATCACCAGCAAGAGTTCTTTCCTGCTTTCTTTATATTTCTCAAAGGCTCTATCTGATTCCATCCTCTTAAACCTTGCATGAGCCACCTTTTTCTTTCTGATCAAATTTACAACCTTTTTGGTCAGCTAATGGGCCTGTCCCACCTAGGTGATTTTTCAGCGGACTGCTGGCGGCTGTCAAGTTGCCAGCAATCGCCTGAAAAACCAGCAACTGGATTGGCGACTTTCAGAGTGGAACACACACATACACAAACACATTGCAAAGGCAGGGGCCAGGGCAAGCGGGGGAGCACTGTCTGAAATTCACACGGTGCAAAGCCAAGGTGATATAGACACACACCGCGATGGCGGCTAACACAGTGTACGGTAAGTCCTTTAAAAGAGGGGGGGAAGGGGGGGGGAGAAGGGGAGAGGAGTGGAAACAACTTTTAAGAAGCCAGCCAACTAATAAGCCAGAGATACACATCTGTGAAGTTCGGTGGGCATTTAACATTACCGGTCGGTTATCCTTGGTTCTGAAAACTCGTGCTTACATTTGTTTCCCCCAATGAGCCAATGAAAATGACCGGTCAGCAAAGGCAATTACCTAAAACTACCTACGACTACCCATAACTACATGGCGACCCCACTAAAACTGCACCTACGACTACAGGATTATCGATTATCTCCATGGCGACCAATTTTTGGTCGCAGAAACTTTATCAACATGTTGAAAAATTTGTGGCGACTAGACTGAGGCCGCGACTAGTTCCCATAATGTGGGAACTCCTCACGACCATGAAGGAGACTCACCAGAGACCACCAGCGAACATGTGGAGACCATGTGGCGACCACAGAGTCTCCTGCACTCGCCCAAAAAGTCACCAAAGTGGGACAGGCTCATGAGGTTCTCTGACTTTGCCATCCTAATTATCCCTCCTCCTTACTGGCCCAGATATACGAGAAACAAAATATACTGATGGAGGATGCCACAAGTGGACATTAACCATATTATTTCCTTTAAAGGTGATCTTGTGGTTTTGTCTTGGGACACACAATGTAGATTGTCCAATAAGATTATACATTTTAAAAAATGAATGATTTTCTGATACCATTTTCCACATCAGAAATTTCCACTATTTTGCGAACCGAAAGATCATTTGTACGTTGGTGAGAGGGAACATTCTAAAGGCAAGTCTGGATTGATTGTTTTTTTCCTATCCATTTCAAAATATCTCACAAACTGTTGTGGGAAATGTTTTCTTTTGGCCTTTTGGTTGAGGCACCACCAATTAAATACATTTCAATAATTGATGGCACGTCGCTGTACATAATGTTCTTTCTTTGTAACATCCGGTAATATCAATGCAACTCCAATAATGAGTATCATAAATAAGATTCCAACAGTGAAATTTAGTATTGGCATGTTTGTCCCATTTTTCTACTTGCAGTCAAAGTCTATTTGACATATAAATGGCTTAGACATTAGACTATAGACAATAGGTGCAGGAGTAGGCCATTCGGCCCTTCGAGCCACCACCTCCATACAATGAGATCATGGCTGATCATCCCCAATCAGTACCCCGTTCCTGCCTTCTACCCATATCCCCTGACTCCACTATCTTTAAGAGCCCTATGTAGCTCTCTCTTGAAAGTATCCTGAGAACCGGCCTCCACCGCCATCTGAGGCATAGATTTTCCACAGTCTTACAACTCGCTGTGTACATTTTTTTCTCTTAAACTGTGCCCCCTGGTTCTGGCTTCCCAAAGAGGCACCAATAATTTGCGACCAATTTCTATTGTGTGGCATTAGCATCAGAGCAGGAACTATTCATGCCAGTTTCATTAAGGGTGAATAGCAAGTCCAAGGGATGCAATATTCTTTGGGATAAAAATCTCTAAACGCCTTAAGAGTATA